>JBAMBO010001784.1:0-351396 GCA_037044535.1 Lordiphosa magnipectinata | reverse complement strand
TAAGTAAAAGTGGGCATCCTGTCCAAACAAAAGCCACGTTTCCAACTAAAATCAAAAAGCCAAAGATAAAAGCAGTTTAACTAACAACTAAATTGGTAACACCTTCAAACCTGTGTTTACATAGCATAATTTAATTAATTTTATAACAGAATTTCAGGCTAGTTTTCACAAAAGTTGAATTCTTAAGTCTTTATTCGGCCATTTGGGCAGTTAAATAGAGAAATTTGCAAGTGTTTGAAGTGTGAAAGCAACAAGTCTGCTGATGACTGAATTGTGGTCAATTCCGAAACAGCTGTACAGACATACCATTGCTATTCCAAAATGTTGTGAGTTATCTCTGTTGAATTGTGTTGATTGTATTGAATTGTAATCTACCATTGACCTTGAGCCGGCTTAAGCAAAAACTTTGACTAAAATTAAAAATAAAATATGAGATATTAAAATCTAGCTTGCAAAATAGACCGGAACCCCTTAAAATAAGTACGGTTTGCATTTTATGCCTGACGTGAACCGGACTGGAACCCCCGAACCTAATAAGTTAATGACATTGATAATCCTAAACTTCCTCTTTTAAAAAAAAAAATGGTTTGGTTCGAAAAACGAGAAATCGATTTTCTAAAGAATACAAATATTTTGCTTAACAATTTCATCAAACAGAAAAAACGTTTATCGAAAATTATGTTTGAATTCACCATATATATTTGGTTTTATGACTTCGAGAATGACTATAGAACAGCAAGCTATTAACCTTCCATTTACCGTAGAACCATTTGTTCTATGACGAGCTCAAACCTTTTAAACTTTCAAATTTAAGTTCTTAACTGAAGTATAAAAACTGGTAAAAGCCACTTTTGCGAATATAATGAGATGAATGTATTAACCCGGTTGCTTAATCGCCGTTTCGCCTTAAAACATTGTATTTTGAAATAGGTATACTTACACAAAGTAATTTCTTTCTTGGGATGCAATATTTGCAATATTTTGAAATAGGTATACTTACACAAAGTAATTTCTTTCTTGGGATGCAATCCATGCGTATCCACTACTACATACAATTGGCTAATTATCACTCAAAAATACTCAACTTCACTATGCAAAGTCATCTTTGTTTATCTTAAAATTTTTTAAAAATAATTACTAACCTTAGCATAGTCGAGCTTGGCAGAATTCTTGTCATGAATTCTGAAAACAAAAAATTTGGTAATAATTTATGTAAAAACAAAGAAGTTGTCCACATAAAAACTTAATTTTTGAACGATAAATCTTTTGACGGAACATATTATATAGTGGTCTGATTGAACTGAATAAGTATATGTTATCTGTGTATAGAATATACACTTTTAATGAGCACGGTTATAAGTTTGAATTTGAACTGACTCACTCTGACGAGCGATCTTTTTTTATTAAGAATTTCTCATCCCTTAACTTCAAACTTATCTAAGGATGTATGTGTAGGCACATCCGTGTATGTAGATACATATTGCCTCACACGATGCATATTAAGTGGCACGCACCGGATGACCTGTTCAAGTGGTACCCATGACTGGTCCTTTTCAAGTGGTGTCTCTAATCCTTGTCAGCAACCGTAATTAAATTGAATATTACAAAAAATGATAGTTTTATAATATGTAACGCAACATTAGGATCGTGCTCGAATCTCATGTTCAAGTTTGAACAGTCTACATCCAACTTCCATTATATTTTTCGTTAAATATCCCATTCAACATTTAATATATTCTTTAATCAATTCAAATGCTTGCCATTTTGTGAAAGCAATCCCAGCTCATAAATTATTTTCGGTAATATTGTGCCAAAAATATTAAACCTTTTTAAGAATTCATTTCCTTTTTTCGCTCTTTGCTTTTATTGTCCAAAATCAAATGACATTTCGTTAAAATGAGAAAATTCACCAAATATCCATGTTAAATATTCATAAATACTCTAAAATGTAATCAAACCCAGCCCAAACCTGTAGGCTAATGGCCTGAAAGGAAATGCAAAATGAATGGCTGGCTAAATGTAATTCTAAAGGTTTGGCCTGATTCTAATTCAGTTTGACATAAGGTACCAAATTCAATGATAATTCCATTTTAAATTGTAAACCAAAACGCGACCTCGTTTTTATTCTGCAAAATTGAATTAAATCAAAGCTACACAAATATCCATAAAAAACTATTCTTTTGGCTGACTTTTAAAATCCTCGCAAATTTAATTAAAAAAAACTTGTCCGCCCACACTCTCTCACGTACACAAAACAAATAAAGCTCAATCAATTGAGCACAGGCAAATAAGCCGCCGTTGTAGGAACAACAAAAATCGCATATAAACTGAAAACTGCGGCTATAAAAATGCCAACAAAAAGAGAGCAGAGGCTTTACGAAATAAACAACAAATTGCAAAGCAACAATATAAAAAATTGGTTTCCAAATAGACGCAACACAGGGTAAAAAAAAAAAAATATGGCTAAAAAATAGAAACGAGCACTTGCCACCGTTGCAGCAAAGGGAAATCAAGCCGGACACAAAAGTAGACAATGTTTTTTTTTTCCAAAAAAACTGTCAAGGAATATACAAAAAACTTGCTGTCTCTTTTGATGGTGTTTTGGCATGATGGGTATGAATTTACTGTAGGGTTGGAAATGGGAAAATAAATAATTTTTTGATACATAGAAGTAGAAACTGAGAATGTGACATGTGCTGGCTAAGGATTTTTGGTAGTCTGGACCAAGGTATGTATAAAATTGAACACGTGCCAATTTGTTTTCAATGTTCTAGTGATATTTCTAACCACCAGTGGGAGACTATTTCGTTAGCTAGCGGTGCCAGCGGAAACATAGCCATACATTTCTGTTATATAAATAATAATAATGCACATTCTCGTTATAACGTCGTCAATCTGGAATAACCCCAATTCTCAAACAAACCAATACCGAAACTCATTCAATATTCGCTTAACAAATTTTATTCGTTACATTATTTTTTTACCTTTAATTCTACTTTTTTTGGTATGCTGCTCTTCTTTCTGGTTTGTTTACTTTGTATGTGCCCTGTTGGCTAGTTAAAAACCTAAGCGAAATTTCACGCTTAAATAAACAGGCCACGAATGGCGGAGCAAAAAATAAAAAAAAAAAACTCATACGACAAGAAAGAAGGAAATGTGTTTTTAAGGCGAGGTATTTTGAAAGCCGCAACAGTTTACAAGGAAATGGGGAAACGGTGGGAGGAAGGGCGGTGGGAAGCAGGAAAATCTGCACAAAATTCAACGTAAATGAAATGTGTTTGCGTGCGGCAGCCAAAGTCGACGTGAGTGTGAGTTAGTGTGTCAACTACAAAAACCGCACGCGCACACATACAAACACTCTCTCATAAAGGCGAATGCCAGCCCATGCACAGCCACATCAGGTATAACAAAATATAAAGTTAAATTTCAAACAACGAAGCTTAGAATGCTCTGATTGAAAGAATGTTTTGAAATATATTTAAATTTGTAAGGAAAACCTGCGTAAACAGGGTACTCTGACACTTGACGTGGAGGAGACAAAGTTAATGAAAAAATCGTCAGTCAGGAAGACTTCATTCAAAAATATCAACCCTCGTATAACAAGATGGAAAAGTTCAACTCAATCTAAAAACTAAATAGTCACGAGAAGTTTTTTTTATGATTTATCATGGTTTTCGATTTCAGATATTAAGATATAAAATTTTTCCCACTAAGACAACACATTTGTCCTCTGTAAACACCTGCACGACCTTTGTTAGAGATCGATTTTCTTGAAGATCCTGCAAAAGCTTCCAACTTACAGTCAAAATTACACAATTATTTCATATCAAAAAAAAGATTTGTTCGTTTTTGTATGCTGTATCTTTTTGGAAATCGTCCAAGTCAATGCGGGAGTGAATCCATGGTAGAAATTTGTGCATCAAATTTCTAATGTAAGGTGGTTACAAAAAGAGCTAAATTCAAGTTAAGATCTTCAACACCAAAGCACTTTTTCAGGAAAGTAAAACAGCCACAGCTGTATCGTTGTAGATACGTGGAACCAGACATGCAAACCGATGGGGAAAAAAAAATCTTGTCGGATCTGTGGTTCATGGAGGTTTTAAGCCAAAATGGTTTTTGACGGAAACCAAACCGCGGTTTCGTCCCGCTTCTATTATTTACAAAATTATATAAAGTCGGAGTTGTCAAAACCGACCATAAGTTTCACAATTTCCTTCAAGAGCAAGAAAGCAGTACATAAGCACAGAAAAGAGATCATACTAATATCTTTACAATCTTTAAATAGTGCAGAACAATTTACATGACTTGCTTAAAATAGATTAAGGTTTGAAAAAACTACCAGCTGAAGAATATTCTCAAATTCAGGAAACAAGCACAATTCAATCGGCAACTTCCAAAAAAAGAATACATTAAAAAAGCAACGAAAATTGTAAAAACATCGCTAGAACGAGGCAATCGTATATTCTTGAAATTTAGCTATATTAAGGTACAAACATATTTGCTTCAAGCTTTTCGAACTGAACCGTTTATGCTTCTAAGAAAAAACATGATTTCAAATAATGATTTTTCCAAAAAATGCAAGCATTATCAGCAAATCATGATTTTTTGCTACACACGATCTTTGACTATAGTTTTCAAGAAAAACCATGCTTTTCTAGACACGCACTGCGGAAATGTCGAGATTATCAGAAAGAAGCATAAACAGGATTATACAAAAGAGTGCATAAAACTTATTTTCACTTAATTTAAACAATTATTGCCTTATTCAATTGCTAATCAAATTTTACCGGGTTGAGGCCATTGATTTGGGAGTGAAAGTCGACTTAAAATATCTCTTTAATGATTACCTAAATTATATTTTACCAAGGGCCTCTACCATATTTGGGTTTGTCAAACGCAATCCCAGCCAATTTAAGGACCCTAACACTAGGTTGAGCATTTACTATTTTTTACATTATTTATTTAGAGTCCCTCAAGTACAGTTCATATAAAGAGGCTTGAAAGGATAGGATTCGATACCCTTGCCGCCATATTTCAGTAGATGTGCCGTGGCTCATCTCTCAACTGGATTGGCTGCGCTAAGGCCGTGCAGGCTCCGAACCAAGACCTAATTTTCTTAAAGTCCATGCAGGAGTACGAAAGCCTTGAATGAATCAACCTCATCAATAGTAATCAAGAAAATAAGCAATCAGTTATGGTTCCTTTCCGAAGAGTCTATACCTTTGTCTTATTTTGATGACAGTTCCTAACGCTGAAAAGCGACTGATGTGCCAAGCACTTAAAGAACGATCTGAGCCTGATGATAACACTAGAGTATTCAGACTAGTTATACCGCCAACAAGAATGACAAATCTAAGGGAATGGAATTTACATAACTTCATCACTGAAACATATCCATTTTTTTTTAAAATATTTGATATAAACCTTAAGTTCATGGAAAACGACTCTTATCTATGGTGTGAAGATGAAACTTATAAAAAAAATCAAATTATGCTACGCAGATTGCAAGTCGTTAACGATAACGTCGAACTGGCTGTTAAGCTAATCACTGACTTCAATAAGTCAATTACGTGCGATGAAAAAAGCAAGCAGTACCTCATGCAAGTTGTCGCTGAGTATAGGAAAAGTCATCAGAGTGTCAATAAATCGAGTCTATAACTATGTATACGGGGTTTAGTGACCTGTTTTTGATTTTAGTCAAAGTTTGCATCTGGCTGGCCCATGGTCAACGGTTGAATATAATTCAATATAAACAACACAAATCAACAGATATTAATTACAACATTTTGGAATAGCAATTGGGTTTCCTCATTTGTTAATATGTGAAATTTAAAAATAAGCATGATTAACAGGGCCGACGATATATAGAATTTGTATATATTATGGGGGAGTGCATAAAATCAATAAATATGAAAAGAAGTTTTTCTTACTAGATTCTATTTCAAGAGCAACACTCTAGGGGAGCTACTTGATTTAATGTTGCAGTTGTGCTGAAACTTGAATATATTGTGGGGGAATATTTAGAACTGATAAATATATTATATAATTTGGTGGTTGTTGCTTACAAAGGGTAAGAGATTTTCATAGTAGAAATTTTCATCCAACTAGTTGCCGAAGCCAAATAGCTAGCTATGTGTTTCTTCTGAATTTGAAATATTTTATGGAGGACAGTCAAAAACCAATAAGTATATATTTTGTCTTAGGTACCATCACAAACTAAGAAGTTATCCCACAATTCTATTTATTAAAAGCAATCGTCTATATGGGAGCTAAGTGATATATGCGCGGTAAGCGGAAAATAAAAATGTATGTCATAGCGAACGATAAACCATAACATGTGGAAAATTTCAGCCTTGTACCGTTTTTATTGGCCTCTAAAATTAAGTCACATTTCAAATTCCAGAATTTTTGAAATTTGGACCAGTCTAATGTGCAAGGGCTTGAGTCAACAACAACAAAAACGGAATCTCCCAGTGGGCATTATGTTAGGGTCTAATTGTTACCTTGTATTGAGGTTATGACATTGCTTGTACTTACATAAATGCGCAATAGTGTTGGACTCAAAATGCCTGAATTGGCAAACTCTCCAATCCTTTGCTTAGGGTTGAATATGAACCGATATCAAGTGTCAAGTGGTATAACTAAGCATTCGCTAACGGACAATATTTTATGACCATTCACCGCACAAAATCCAGAAAGAAAGTGTCTGGCAGGAAATGCCCTGATGCCAGTTGTCAAACCATTTGACAATTGACCAGTGTTGAGGAATAAAGTGACCATGCCAATAGACTTCTGGGTAACGGCTGTGATCTAAGGATTGCCAGACTGTTAACGTTGTGGCTGTCTCCAACAAAATTGCATGTTTTGCAATGCACTTCGCAAGCTCACACTTCTACATAATGCACAGAATATTATGTAAGTTCTCTATAAAAGTGATTCAAGTCTTTGTTTGAACCAAGCCCTTAAGTAAAAAGATGAGTTTCGGATCTGGTTCAAGAAGTCATAGGTTTAGAAGAGACCCAAAAATCCCAAACCGAACCGGTTATGAGGGGTTCGGTTTAGGACCGGTTAGCTGGCTTGGTATTTTTGGCGATTTATTGTTTGATAATTATTTTGGTTAGAATTTGAATTCATATTTATTCATATTTTAATGTATATTGGCCTTACAATTGCTTCGACATATTACCAATTCCATCCAAAAAGTTAATATACCCTTTCCAAAGTACACAAAAATGTCACATGCAACAATTTCCAAGCGCATTTTAAAGACGCTTTTTATGTGCGCCATTTTGTGAGAATGCAGCGAATGTGCCTACGTGAGTGTGAGCGTGTGCGTGTGGGAGTAGAGTATAAAATTGTATTTAACTTGCGTATAATGTTCACTCACTGATAGAAGTACGCGTAACCACAAAGTACGCAGTGGCCTTTGCCGATGATGAACATTTCAAGTCAATGACTACTGGGAGACGGCGAAGGGGCTTGGATGCCTTTGCAAATTAAACCAAAGCCAAAATGCCAAAAATGAGTCAAGGGAAAGAATGAGACATTTATTATGAAACTATCATGCATTTTGTATAAATCCTTGCTTCAAATGCTTTTTGAGTGTCTGTGGGATTATAACTGAGCACCAGTATTCAGTTCGTGTTGGGAGCAGCCTTTGGCATAACGCTGGCAAGGATTTGCCAAAGGATGCCGAGTATAATTACATTTTCAGTTCAGGGATGCCAGGCAACAGACTAGCAAGGCATATAATTACACAGAGAATTGTGGTAAGTGAGCAGCAACAGCAACAGCATCAGCAGATACTTTAGAGTGGGTTAATGGGGCCGTTTTATGATTTATGCAAAGTGAAAATCTAAAGAGAAAACTTGCATTGGATAATTAAATCAAGCAATTTAATTGCAAACAATATTGTTATTAAGTTGAAGTCCTTTTTCCAGTTAATATAGTATCTCAGATATATTATTTTTTAAGTTTTAAATTCATAAAAAAGGTACATATTTTGGGACTGAAATCTTGATTGGGTTGCATATCAAATCAAATTTCTGTAATTGTTTTAATTTACTTAAAAGCAATACAAATTTCATTTTGAATCAACTAAATACTAAAAAGCCATTGAAATGCCTGCGGCTCTCAAACACAAACAAACGTCATGCCAATTAATTTACGCTAATTCATTTGTCACTACAAAACAAAACTAAGCCACAAACAAAGCCTACTTCAATACGTCTAATGGTTTATTTCCTTCAAGGAAATCATTTCATAATTTTCTATTTAATGGCAACAAAAATGCCTATGCTTTAAGTTGACCTTAATGAAGCAACATACATTTTTTGCAACTCCAAAAAAAACAGACAGGAAACAAAAGTTTCCAACGAGTAGTTGTAGTTGCAGGTGCTAATGTACGCCCAGTTTTACATTTGAATAAAACGCATGTTTTGGGGGGGACGAGGAAAAGTTCCTAATGAACAGGCGCCGACATAAGCACTTAGCTTTTCCATTCTCCTGGCTCTGCCATGCACGAAAGTGATAGTGAAACTCGTACTTACATACATAATTATGCTAAAGAACGGAACAGTAACTGGAGAAAGCATGGGCAAAAAGTCCAACAAACAAATGAAAACGAGTAACTGAAGAGGGCGAGGTAGATATTCCAGTTACAGCTAATACCAGAACACACACACACAGACTTACACTCTCGCAGACACCGGTACCTCAGATTCACAGACAAACGTTGAGATTTAAGCGCTCGAAACAAAATGAATTGGACTGGACTGGGCTGAATGGACTGAGGGTGGCTTAACAGAGCGAAAAGGAAGGAAACAGGAGAAGCTGTTGTGTTTTAGAGTGGTTCAAAAAAGGTCTACATTTAGTAATATCAAGACTTTTATGGAAAAACAGCCCAGAATGAGCTTACTGGCGAGTGAAGACAAATACAAATGCAGCAAATACAACTCAAGCAAACAAAGACAACAAGAAATATGTGTGTGATAGTTGCTGTCTCAGGCACACGCGCTCAAGGCGAGCGCTGACAACGCATAAGCAACATTGTTGCTGCGTACGAGTTTGTCGGAGACATAGGAGAGAGAGAAGAGAGACACATATGAAATTGTTGTTACAGACCTTCGCTCGGAAAGAAAAAGATCAGAGCACGCATATGAAATTGTTGTTGCCTCATGGGGCGCGTAAAGCGTATGCGCGCGAGCTATTCCTTTGCGCAAAGCAACAAATGCATGGCTGGCGGCCCTGCCCTAAAGCATTTGTGTGGAATTCAGATTGGTTCATGAAAACTGTAAAATTTATTTCGAAATAAGCTATGATTTAGCAGGCCGAAATACGTTTCGTATAGGTTTGACGTTTCTATACGCGACGTGTAGCCAATTTGGTTTTCTCTGTGTAGAAGAGCTAGAGCATCCAAATATGAAATGCATCAAGTTTGTTTACACTTTTTGCCACGCCCACCATGGGTTAATAAATAACGAAGCTAGGACCAATACAGGCAGAAAAAAAGGGGTTTTTTGTTTCATTTTTAGCTTTAAGTCCCCATAACTCCTATTCCAAATATCCTAGCTCAGACCAGAATTACATCAGTTCTTAACAAAACCACGACTTTCAGTTTTAGCTTTTATCCACCAATGGCTTAGCGTGGCGGGTGTAGAGCTAGCGGCGAAAAAGACAGAGGCGGTGCTAATAAGCAGCCGTAAGAAGGTGGAATCAGCTTGGGTCAGAATTAATGGCACAGCAATCAAATCCAAAAAAGAAATTAAATATCTTGGAGTAATGCTGGACACAAGACTATGTTTCCGAGAACATCTGGCTTACGTTGGCGAGAAGGCAGCAAAATCAAGCAGCGCCTTTGCTAGAATCACACACGCGAACCATATGCGGCGCCAATCTGACATCGTTCCATGGTGTTCTCTAGCTACATAAAGGGCGTAAGTGGGGCGTACCGTCTGAGTGCGCTCAGGATCTCTTCTGCGTACCGTACGGTTTCAGAAGATGCTGCTTTGGTCATTGCCGGGATGATTCCACTTTGCGAGCTGGCCACAGAAGCAAATGAGAGGTACGGGGCTTCACGGTTGAGTGGTGCAATTCAACCTAACAGGGTTATACATCCGCAGGAAGCGAGGCAGCGGAGCATTGAGAAGTAGCAACACCGTTGGGACCTATCCACCAAGGGTCGCTGGACTCATAGCCTAATCCCGAAGTTATTGCCATGGCTGTCTAGAAAACACGGTGAGGTGAACTTTCACCTAACTCAGCTTCTTAGTGGGCACGGCTGTTTTAGAAGCAACCTGAAAAGAGTCGGCCATGATGATAGCGAGGAGTGCACATGCTGCGAAGAAGGCCCTGTGGAGGATGCCAGGCACGTCTTGTTCGTGTGTAAAAGTTTTCAGGCTGAAAGGGCGGAACTATCCAGGGTGATGGGCGGTAATATAGCCGAAGATAATTTAGTCCCATATGCCAATTGGATTGTCAATAGCTTGACAACAGATGGTGAAGGTGACCGGTTGTGTAAATCTATTCTTAAAAACCATTATAGGTATAAGATCTTTGTATTAAAAGTGGCTTCTGCCCGGTCGAAACGATGGCTGCCACCCACCATAAGGATAATTTCGACCGCCTATTAATTTGTTCACGTAAATTCATTATAATTCGCTGTGCATGGAGAAAAAATTCCCCTATTTCTTGGGGTTTAGGTGACTATACTAAGCAATTATTTTTCAAATGGCTGCTATATTATATTGTCATCCGATCAAAAATATGTTGTTCTCCTGCTTCGGATATCTAAGCAAAGTCCACGAAATTCTAAAATGTGTTACAATTCTGACTGCAGCTCTCGTAGCTTTTTTTATTTATACCCTGTTTATACACACAAAAAATATCATGATAAATGCCCTTTAGAGTGTGCAAACTTTATCGGGGGTGCCCAGATATCACTAGAAATTTCAAGTGCTTTTATTAACATTTAAAGTGGCACAACAATTCTCAGTTACTAGAACAGATGGCAAAATTTAGGCTAATTGAAACCGACTGCTCAAAGCCAAGTAAATTTGAGCAGTTAGTTCCAAATTGCTTAAATTCATAAAGTTCACCATCTGTTCTAGCAACCGATGATAAACTTTTCACTTTACATATAAAGTTGTACAATTTAAATTTGATATGCAAACGTTTATACCAAAATCTCAAGTGATTTCTGTGTCACCCCTGTATTTCCTTTAAAATTTCCTTCAATAACACTACTTTACACTTTACAGCCAAAAAGACCCTCTCCTACTGAAACTATTTTTAAGTGTAGTTTGGATTGGTGATCGAAAAAATCGATTTCAAACATTTTTTCATGGCAAAATTTTTTAAATATGAATTTTTTTCTCGAAACGTAATAAATTTCGTTTCCAAACGCCTAGGAAAAATATTTAAAAATTCCAAAAAAATATTTTTATTTTTTCTACTTAAGAACCGCACTTCTTCAAACAAAATAAGATATCGATAAACAAAATCTATAAATAAATACAGGAGCTGTGAGCATTGAGTGCTGAAAAAAGTGGTGTTTTTGAGATTTTTTAATAATAAATTTTCATTTGCTTCGACTTTTGTTCTGTTTTGGAAATTTTTTTTTCTGATTTGAGACGAAGAAAATAGAAAATAAAATATTTTGTAAACACTTAAAATACTCAAATTTGACTGTTAGTTTATTAATTTATATTGATCCAGCTACAATATTTATTAATAGATTTTTCTTCATAAATACGTTATTATCTTTGCAGAAGGGCGATTCTTAAGTCAAAAGAATAAAAATATTTTTTTTGGATTTTTATACTCTGTACCGAAGGTACATAGAGTATATTAAGTTTGTGCAAAAGTATGTAACAGGGAGAAGGAATCGTTTCCGACCCTATAAAGTATATATATTCTTGATCAGCATCAACAGCCGAGTCGATATAGCCATGTCCGTCCGTCCGTCCGTCCGTCCGTCCGTCCGTCCGTATGAACGAAGAGATCTCAGAGATGGTAAGAGATAGAGGTTTGACATGTATGGGACATATATTTCTTATACTTGCAGGCAGATCAAGTTTATTTTCAATTTTTGCCACGCCCCCTCCCGCCCCCGCAATTTGGAAAAAACTTCACATCTCCTACAGTTTTGGAGATAGATCGTTCGTTCCTTCTAGAGATACCTTGTAAACAAAATTATTTATCAATTTGCAGAAGGAATGATAAAGATCGGATGAACGATACTCAAGTTATGGGCAAAAAACGGCCAGTTAACACACATGCGAGCAAATGCGAGTGTAAGGGTACAGAGTATGTTATAGTCGGGCTTGACCGACTTTCTTTCTTGTTTTTATATATTTCCTAGGCGATTAAAAATAAAATTTCTGGCATTTTCGATCAAAAAATCTATATTTTTGAAATATTTTTGGTCTTTGTATTCAACCTTCTAAGCCGATTTGAAAACAATGTTCTTCGTTATTATTGACAATTTAATGACCTTTCGATTCATATCTTGCTTGACACCATCTGCACCTACCGAAAAAATGAAAAAAATTCATATTTAAAAAAAGGTTGCCATGAAAAAATTTTTGAAAACGATTTTTGAGATCACCAATCCAAACTACACTCAAAAATAGTTCCAGTAGAAATGTGTCATTTAATTTTTTTTTTTTTTTTTTAATTGTTAATTGCAGCTTCATACATAATTCACTCTATACATCCATTCGGATTGTCGGAGCAGCTAAGGGTACACAAAATAACTTAATATTAGGATAACAAAAAGTGATTATTTTCCTGAACTAATAATATTTATTAATGTAGCCTATTTTGAAGGGCAGCTATCATGATATTTTATTTGTGTATAAACAGGGTAATAGAAAAATTATACCTTATAATAAGGTTTATTTTAATTCAAGAGTGCTCAATTTGGAAACCATTTTGGTACATTAAATTCACATTTTTGAATAGATTGCGTTTTCTTCGAAGCCCTATAAAAGGCACCACCCTAAAGGATGCCTGTCACTGTGCCAATACACAAAGTACGCTAGACTTTCCACTATATGAACACACTCAGTCTCAGTCGCATCACATCACCAACAACAACAACCACCCATCTACAGTTTAGGCCCTGGGCCCTTAGCCATAACGCTCATATGCAATCACAGTGACAAACCGGCTGAGTGAGAAAGGACACTACGCTCTCACTCATGCAGTAGGCTAAGCTCCAGGCAAATGGGATACAGTTTCCGCTGCCTGACAGGGTACACGGAAAGCAATTAAATTCAAATAAATGAACTTAATTGAAGCAGATTAACCTACAGCAGCCATTGGCTGTGTATACTGATGGGGGTGTTTGTGTTTGTGTGTGTGCTACGTGTACTCAATGTCCTTGTCGACTCGGCGTCATTTGCCCTGCTTTCCTTTCCGTTGCCATATCCGTTCTCGTTGGTCGTTTATTTAACTGTCAAGTGCTGGTTGTTTTTGTGTGCAACCAGTTTACCTTTTTCTCATAGTTGAAGTTATTAAATGAATTATTTTTTACTAGTTAGGAATGAGGAGGGAGGGGAGGGAGGGGCACCAGTGCGTGCTTTTGTCATAACCGAGCTTGCCTTCAATTTGCGCTTTTCATGCTTCCTCAGCTACGGCACCTTGTACCGGGTTAATGTGCTGCGATTTGAGTTTTGCATTTGTCGTGTTGCACTTAACTAACTGCAGCTACAAGTGCACGCAAGAGCACATAAATAACTGCACAGGAAACTGGTTGGTTTAATATACAATTTCTATGCAATTTTGGTTTCAATTTGTTTAAGGGATTGGGTTCTTTTTAAAAGCTTCCTCTGAACATTATTCATTATTTTTATGCCCCTCGATTTTGAGATTTTTCATTCATATGCAAGAGCATAGACAATCACACACACACACAGATCTCAGCTGTTACTGAGTTTGTCTGCTCTTACTGAGGTTTGTGGGAAATCTAATCCAACTCGCATTCGCTTACTTAAGTTTGCATATGACAGAGTAAGGTAGGTTTTCAGAAAGCTACAGCAACAATGCATTCTGATTTAGAACAGTGAACTTTCATAATTTTCTTTCGAAAACATAAGAGCTAAGTGGGACAGCAAATTTCAGCTCTTCAAAAACTGCATTTACATTACTCCACTTTCTGAATCTTTCTTTTATGAATTTCTATTGAAATTGCAAACCGGAACAACTCCTTAACCAAACCTACAGTAAAAAACTTAGTTCAGTTTGTTTTTTCCTATACAAACTTGTGCATGTATTAATTTAATATTTCTGCAGCAATGCACAAATCGTGCCTGAATATAAATATATTCCTCGTAAACACACACACACACACACGCACATAGAGGTGAGCATGCACACTTGAAGGATTAATTGATGGCATGCAAATGGCATTAAATTACTAGGTCGCTCAGCTGTATAAGCTATATAATGCAAAAAGGGTTAAACGTCCCACTTCCAGCCAAGTGAAGTGAAATGAAGTGGGCTATAAGGAAATGGTGCGTAAATTGTGAAAACAAATATTTTGTATATTTTTAAATTACTGATTACCAAAGCGAAAGCACATGTATGCACAACAGGTTGAGGAAAATTAAGTGGAATTATTTAACCTCGCAGAATACAAATTAGATTTTAAGAGTTTAGAGTGTTAAGAGTTCCTTGGGCCCAAAAATGAACCGTTCGTTAAGATGGAGTGATTCTCAAGCAGTTTTTAAAAATTTCGCTAGAAACAAATTAAAACAATTGGACGGTATTCTGTAACTACCAAAATTAATGAATTGCAGGTGAGCAGCAATGTGAGTTACGGGAATGTAAATACTAAGAATAAAAGATGGTTGGCCATAAAGTAGATTTGTTTACATCACTATTTGAATATGATATCTCGTAAATGGTCGCCTTGAGCGGCTAAGGCGTATTGAGCCCGTGTTTCAGCATTTTCCATGGTTTCAGACATAATTTCGGGCGGAATGACGGCTATTTCTTGGTGCATATTTCAGGTCCTCCAGGGTCTTTGGCTTGTTGATGTAAGCCTTTGATTTCAAATAGCTCCACAACAAGAAGTCTGGAGGCGCTTAATCTGGTGAACTGCCAGAAAACAATGACCTCAAAAAATCGATTGTAGCTCGGCTTTTGTGTGATGGAGCGCCATCTTGTTAAAACCAGTAGTGCACCATATTTCGACGAACAATTGGCATCAAAATATTGGTTAACATCAGGGCTGCAAACCGGTCTTGAACCGAACCTGTTCGAACCCGGAATTCCGGCTTTTTTATAACTGTGAACCAAACCCTGAACCGAACCACGAGGATGAAAATAGATGAACCCGAACCCGTTCCGAACCCAAGCTTTTAGTTCGGTTGAACACATTTATATACATAGTATAGGTATTTTAAAGCGTGCGAAGTACTCGTGATTCATGTGAATGACAATAAATGAATTGCCAATAAATATAGCATAATATATTCTGTATTATTTAAGATTGATATCCATCTATGCCGATTATGTCAGTCATCTAGACTGCTCGATAATTGGCATAAGCTGACTGAAGATTTATACCCTTGCAATGAAGAAAGTACATATCCAGCACACGTGCTCCAATCTCACAATTATAATCGACGTCTTACACACTTACAATGTATTTATGCGTCAGGTGTGTACCTATTGTATTGTAATTTTGTGTATTTTGGGTAAGACGTGCACGAACCAAAACCAAAGCCCAAAAACCTCGAACCTCAAATTTCCGAACCATAATCGTTGGTAAATTTTGGTTCGAACCTGCAAACCGGAGGTTCCGTAAAATTTTTTGTGTTTGCAGCCCTGGTTAACATATCGCGATTACGCTCCTGATTGACGGTAACCGTTTGGCCATCTTCATCTTCGAAAAAGAACGGTCCAATAACCATTTTAGCTCAAACGCCGCACCAGACAGTAACTTTTTCATCGTGACGAGGTTCCTCTTGAATCTTTCGAGAATTTTCAGTGGCATTAATACGGCAATTTTGTTTTTTTGCCGTTCCGTTCAACGTGAAATGCGCTTCATCGGTCATGATGTTGAGTTTTCACATTTGACTTGTTTTGTTGAATATAAATTTCAACAATCTGAGAGCGTTCGCGTGGTGTGTACTGTTCTATGGTAAAAATCTACTTGGACTGACGCTTTAAACGCGCTATGTACGCCACTGCAATGGTATAACCAGAACCCTACTGTGGCATAGGCCAACACACCATTAGGGAGCTCCTAAGAAATACGCTTAGAACAGCGTCGAGGGGCATGAGACAAGCAAAAGCATTAATAGTGGACCACAACCTGAAAAGGTTCCAGAAACTAATCCAACAAGGAATTAATGCCCTAAGGATTCTGACAGGGCTCTACACGGGCCACTGTGGGCTGCGTGGTCACCTGTACAACCTGGGTATAGTAAACACCCAACTGTGTAGATAATGTGAAAAGAAGGAGGAGTCCTCAGAACATATATTAGCTCACTGCGTTGCTTTAGCGATGCGCAGATTCAATAGATTTGGGGAACACAGCTTACGCCCCAACAAGATAAGTAACCTAGAAGATACAATAGATCAATATGGGTCACAGTGCGCTATTCCCCCAACAACAAACTAAGATGTGTTTCAACTTGAGACAGTAGTCTTATTTGATCTTCAATACATGGGAAAATTGGTCTCTCGCAAGAATATTTGGATGTATTTCAGTTTTGGTGTCAAGTTAATTGTCCGAACATCAACGGTGAGTGTAAGGCTATGTGTGAAATTTAGAAAAGCTTTGCCAAAACAGGTCCCTTATACCATTAAAATGCTTAAATATTACTGACAATGAAGTAAATGATCTAGATGTTAATCTGCATCATCAACTTTAAACACGACTCTTAGGTTATATCTACAGTCCAAATTTATTCTCTTTTCTTGTACACCCGATTTTAAGATCGAGGTTTAAGCTTGAATCCTTTACCCTCGTACTCAAGTGGTCTTCTTCTTCAATGAATTTTTGTACACAAATTAATAAATGACGGAGTTAACTCGCCAACTAAATCTTAGTGTTCTAGATCTAGATCTTACTATTCTTTGCTTGAAACTTTTCGTGTTCTCTGTGTTCATTATAACTAATTCAATAGAGAGATCAGCTCGGAGTCGTCTTAAGACTCTTTATTAACTTATTTAACAAGCAGTTACCCTTGTGTATTTATTGTCTACTGTTTGTCAGATTAAATAAGAAAATTTGAACTCCTATTCCAATTTTTATAATTTTATTTAATTTAAAATAACCAAATATTGCCTAAGTTTTTGGATTACTTCATGTGCATCGCCGAAAAATGTATTCTTGTTTAAAAACTGTTACTTTCTTTGTAAAATATTAAGCATTTTATTAACTTTTAAAGTATATGTGTTGTATCGGTTGCATATTTTGCTAACCTTTTTTTTTATAACTGCCAACTGGCAATGAAAGTTACAGCTAACGAGAGCGTAAGTTAAAGTCGGCTCTAACCGACTTCGATATACCCGTTACTCATGGAAACAAATGTTTATTAGCCTTCCTGTATGCCTGAGGTGGGTCAGCCGAAAAGTATGCAACATTTTTTAACTCGGCTATTTATTATCCGCCAGATATTAATAGACATTTGTCAATTACTAAATCCAACATAAATGACTCCAAATTCATCACGATAAACAGATCAGACAACAAAACTTTTGAAAACGTCGGTCAAGCCCGACTATTACATACTCTGCACCCTTAATGTCGCAGCTCGAATTTGGTCACGAGTCAAACGGCCAGTTAACACACAACGCACAACGCAGTGCGCTCTCTAAGTCTCTCTCTCTCTCTCTCTCTCTCTCTCTCTCTCTCTCTCTCTCACTAAGATTGCTGCTGAACGCAATGCTTAGGTTATGGGTGGGGTGGGTGGTGGGCGTTAACTGACCGTTTTTTGCTCATAACTTGAGTATCGTTCATCCGATCTTTATCATTCCTTCAGCAAATCGATAAATAATTTTGAGTACTAGATATCTCTAGAAAGTACGAACCATCTATCATCAAAACTGTAGGAGATATGCCGTTTTTTCCAAATTGCGGGGGCGTGAGGGGGCGTGGCAAAAATTGAAAATAAACTTGATCTGCGTGCAGACAATAGGAGTCTACATTTCAAATTTGGTTGCTCTAGCTCTTCTAGTCTCTGAGATCTAGGTGTTCATACAGACAGACGGACGGACGGACGGACGGACAGACGGACAGACGGACATGGCTATATCGAATCGGCTGTTGATGCTGATCAAGAATATATATACTTTATATGGTCGGAAATGATTCCTTCTGGCTGTTACATACATTTGCACGACTTTAGTATACCCTTTTACTCTACGAGTAACGGGTATAAAAATAAAACGAGAGCGTAAGTTAAAGTCGGCTCTAACCGACTTCGATATACCCGTTACTCATGGAAACAAATGTTTATTATCCTTCCTGTATGCCTGAGGTGGGTCAGCCGAAAAGTATGCAATATTTTTTAACTCGGCTATTTATTATCCGCCAGATATTAATAGACATTTGTCAATTACTAAATGCAACATAAATGACTCCAAATTCATCACGATAAACAGATCAGACAACAAAACTTTTGAAAACGTCATCAAGCCCGACTATTACATACTCTGCACCCTTAATGTCGCAGCTCGAATTTGGTCACGAGTCAAACGGCCAATTAACACACAACGCACAACGCAGTGCGCTCTCTAAGTCTCTCTCTCTCTCTCTCTCTCTCTCTCTCTCTCTCTCTCTCTCTCTCTCTCTCTCTCTCTCTCTCTCTCTCTCTCTCTCTCTCTCTCTCTCTCTCTCTCTCTCTCTCTCTCTCTCTCTCTCTCTCTCTCTCTCTCTCTCTCTCTCTCTCTCTCTCTCTCTCTCTCTCTCTCTCTCTCTCTCTCTCTCTCTCTCTCTCTCTCTCTCTCTCTCTCTCTCTCACTAAGATTGCTGCTGAACGCAATGCTGATTGACGGTAACCGTTTGGCCATCTTCATCTTCGAAAAAGAACGGTCCAATAACCATTTTAGCTCAAACGCCGCACCAGACAGTAACTTTTTCATCGTGACGAGGTTCCTCTTGAATCTCTTGAGAATTTTCAGTGGCATTAATACGGCAATTTTGTTTTTTTGCCGTTCCGTTCAACGTGAAATGCGCTTCATCGGTCATGATGTTGAGTTTTCACATTTGACTTGTTTTGTTGAATATAAATTTCAACAATCTGAGAGCGTTCGCGTGGTGTGTACTGTTCTATGGTAAAAATCTACTTGGACTGACGCTTTAAACGCGCTATGTACGCCACTGCAATGGTATAACCAGAACCCTACTGTGGCATAGGCCAACACACCATTAGGGAGCTCCTAAGAAATACGCTTAGAACAGCGTCGAGGGGCATGAGACAAGCAAAAGCATTAATAGTGGACCACAACCTGAAAAGGTTCCAGAAACTAATCCAACAAGGAATTAATGCCCTAAGGATTCTGACAGGGCTCTACACGGGCCACTGTGGGCTGCGTGGTCACCTGTACAACCTGGGTATAGTAAACACCCAACTGTGTAGATAATGTGAAAAGAAGGAGGAGTCCTCAGAACATATATTAGCTCACTGCGTTGCTTTAGCGATGCGCAGATTCAACAGATTTGGGGAACACAGCTTACGCCCCAACAAGATAAGTAACCTAGAAGATACAATAGATCAATATGGGTCACAGTGCGCTATTCCCCCAACAACAAACTAAGATGTGTTTCAACTTGAGACAGTAGTCTTATTTGATCTTCAATACATGGGAAAATTGGTCTCTCGCAAGAATATTTGGATGTATTTCAGTTTTGGTGTCAAGTTAATTGTCCGAACATCAACGGTGAGTGTAAGGCTATGTGTGAAATTTAGAAAAGCTTTGCCAAAACAGGTCCCTTATACCATTAAAATGCTTAAATATTACTGACAATGAAGTAAATGATCTAGATGTTAATCTGCATCATCAACTTTAAACACGACTCTTAGGTTATATCTACAGTCCAAATTTATTCTCTTTTCTTGTACACCCGATTTTAAGATCGAGGTTTAAGCTTGAATCCTTTACCCTCGTACTCAAGTGGTCTTCTTCTTCAATGAATTTTTGTACACAAATTAATAAATGACGGAGTTAACTCGCCAACTAAATCTTAGTGTTCTAGATCTAGATCTTACTATTCTTTGCTTGAAACTTTTCGTGTTCTCTGTGTTCATTATAACTAATTCAATAGAGAGATCAGCTCGGAGTCGTCTTAAGACTCTTTATTAACTTATTTAACAAGCAGTTACCCTTGTGTATTTATTGTCTACTGTTTGTCAGATTAAATAAGAAAATTTGAACTCCTATTCCAATTTTTATAATTTTATTTAATTTAAAATAACCAAATATTGCCTAAGTTTTTGGATTACTTCATGTGCATCGCCGAAAAATGTATTCTTGTTTAAAAACTGTTACTTTCTTTGTAAAATATTAAGCATTTTATTAACTTTTAAAGTATATGTGTTGTATCGGTTGCATATTTTGCTAACCTTTTTTTTTATAACTGCCAACTGGCAATGAAAGTTACAGCTAACGAGAGCGTAAGTTAAAGTCGGCTCTAACCGACTTCGATATACCCGTTACTCATGGAAACAAATGTTTATTAGCCTTCCTGTATGCCTGAGGTGGGTCAGCCGAAAAGTATGCAACATTTTTTAACTCGGCTATTTATTATCCGCCAGATATTAATAGACATTTGTCAATTACTAAATCCAACATAAATGACTCCAAATTCATCACGATAAACAGATCAGACAACAAAACTTTTGAAAACGTCGGTCAAGCCCGACTATTACATACTCTGCACCCTTAATGTCGCAGCTCGAATTTGGTCACGAGTCAAACGGCCAGTTAACACACAACGCACAACGCAGTGCGCTCTCTAAGTCTCTCTCTCTCTCTCTCTCTCTCTCTCTCTCTCTCACTAAGATTGCTGCTGAACGCAATGCTTAGGTTATGGGTGGGGTGGGTGGTGGGCGTTAACTGACCGTTTTTTGCTCATAACTTGAGTATCGTTCATCCGATCTTTATCATTCCTTCAGCAAATCGATAAATAATTTTGAGTACTAGATATCTCTAGAAAGTACGAACCATCTATCATCAAAACTGTAGGAGATATGCCGTTTTTTCCAAATTGCGGGGGCGTGAGGGGGCGTGGCAAAAATTGAAAATAAACTTGATCTGCGTGCAGACAATAGGAGTCTACATTTCAAATTTGGTTGCTCTAGCTCTTCTAGTCTCTGAGATCTAGGTGTTCATACAGACAGACGGACAGACGGACAGACGGACAGACGGACATGGCTATATCGAATCGGCTGTTGATGCTGATCAAGAATATATATACTTTATATGGTCGGAAATGATTCCTTCTGGCTGTTACATACATTTGCACGACTTTAGTATACCCTTTTACTCTACGAGTAACGGGTATAAAAATAAAACGAGAGCGTAAGTTAAAGTCGGCTCTAACCGACTTCGATATACCCGTTACTCATGGAAACAAATGTTTATTATCCTTCCTGTATGCCTGAGGTGGGTCAGCCGAAAAGTATGCAATATTTTTTAACTCGGCTATTTATTATCCGCCAGATATTAATAGACATTTGTCAATTACTAAATGCAACATAAATGACTCCAAATTCATCACGATAAACAGATCAGACAACAAAACTTTTGAAAACGTCATCAAGCCCGACTATTACATACTCTGCACCCTTAATGTCGCAGCTCGAATTTGGTCACGAGTCAAACGGCCAATTAACACACAACGCACAACGCAGTGCGCTCTCTAAGTCCTCTCTCTCTCTCTCTCTCTCTCTCTCTCTCTCTCTCTCTCTCTCTCTCTCTCTCTCTCTCTCTCTCTCTCTCTCTCTCTCTCTCTCTCTCACTAAGATTGCTGCTGAACGCAATGCTTAGGTTATGGGTGGGGTGGGTGGTGGGTGTTAACTGACCGTTTTTTGCTCATAACTTGAGTATCGTTCATCCGATCTTTATCATTCCTTCAGCAAATCAATAAACAATTTTGAGTACTAGATATCTCTAGAAAGTACGAACCATCTATCATCAAAACTGTAGGAGATATGACGTTTTTTCCAAATTGCGGGGGCGTGAGGGGGCGTGGCAAAAATTGAAAATAAACTTGATCTGCGTGCAGACAATAGGAGTCTACATTTCAAATTTGGTTGCTCTAGCTCTTCTAGTCTCTGAGATCTAGGTGTTCATACAGACAGACGGACGGACGGACGGACGGACAGACGGACAGACGGACAGACGGACATGGCTATATCGAATCGGCTGTTGATGCTGACCAAGAATATATATACTTTATATGGTCGGAAATGATTCCTTCTGGCTGTTACATACATTTGCACGACTATAGTATACCCTTTTACTCTACGAGTAACGGGTATAAACGAGAGCGTAAGTTAAAGTCGGCTCTAACCGACTTCGATATACCCGTTACTCATGGAAACAAATGTTTATTAGCCTTCCTGTATGCCTGAGGTGGGTCAGCCGAAAAGTATGCAACATTTTTTAACTCGGCTATTTATTATCCGCCAGATATTAATAGACATTTGTCAATTACTAAATCCAACATAAATGACTCCAAATTCATCCCGATAAACAGATCAGACAACAAAACTTTTGAAAACGTCGGTCAAGCCCGACTATTACATACTCTGCACCCTTAATGTCGCAGCTCGAATTTGGTCACAAGTCAAACGGCCAGTTAACACACAACGCAGTGCGCTCTCTAGGTCTCTCTCTCTCTCTCTCTCACTAAGATTGCTGCTGAACGCAATGCTTAGGTTATGGGTGGGGTGGGTGGTGGGTGTTAACTGACCGTTTTTTGCTCATAACTTGAGTATCGTTCATCCGATCTTTATCATTCCTTCAGCAAATCGATAAATAATTTTGAGTACTAGATATCTCTAGAAAGTACGAACCATCTATCATCAAAACTGTAGGAAATATGACGTTTTTTCCAAATTGCGGGGGCGTGAGGGGGCGTGGCAAAAATTGAAAATAAACTTGATCTGCGTGCAGACAATAGGAGTCTACATTTCAAATTTGGTTGCTCTAGCTCTTCTAGTCTCTGAGATCTAGGTGTTCATACAGACAGACGGACAGACGGACAGACGGACATGGCTATATCGAATCGGCTGTTGATGCTGATCAAGAATATATATACTTTATATGGTCGGAAATGATTCCTTCTGGCTGTTACATACATTTGCACGACTTTAGTATCCCCTTTTACTCTACGAGTAACGGGTATAAAAATCGCAACTCCTGTTCTACATGAGTTCTCTAAACCGTTCATTTATATTTGAATTAAGCTATCGCATACTTAAGCTTGCTTCGACTTGTTGGTGTCGTGTTCTAAATTTCTTTAGCTTTCAAAGCTTCAAAGATTTCAAAAAGCTCAAGCGTTCTAAAATAAGCTTGTTATTTTTGGGTGCAGAAACTTGTAATGTCCTTTAGCCGATGCAACAACTTCAAAAGTTTTCAAAAGCTATCAAAAGCTTTAGCTTACACTACAAATGAAGCACATACAATTTGACATACAGTCTGAGGGCGAAAAAATTAAATAAAAGAAAGGTTATCTGCACTCAGAAAATTATTTTTCTTTATTTAAGAAAAAACAGTCAAGGGTTAAAATCGCACATAAATTAAGAAATAATTTCTATATTTAAAACATTTTTTCAGAAATTTAGTAAAGTTTTCCGAAAAAGGAATTTTTGAAAGAAAATGCCCTAAATATGGAAATTATTTATAAATTTTAGTGTGTGTACATTATTATACCCATGTAGAGGGTATATTAAAATTGCCCAGATGCTTGAAACGCATACACTCAGAGAAAAAATAGAGAATTTCGCTTTTGAATCAAGAGCATTCGTTCTCAAAAGTACGGTAAGAGTGAAAATTCTTGATCCAAGAGCGAAATTCTTGATTCAAGAGTGAATTTTTGATCCCGACATTCCTGATTCAAGAGTTTCAGCTCTTGATCCAAGTATGGATAATTATTGATTCAAGAGTTTCAGTACTTGATCCAAGAACGAATAATTCTCAAAATAAAAAAATTAAAAAGAATATTTGGGGTGGAATGGGGTGGTAGAGGCACGACCGACCCGACCCGACCGACGTGGTCCGTCTCGTCTCCCTCCCCTCCCACTCACCATTATCAACCACACCACCACCCGCCAAACTTTGTTTTAAACTGTGATTGATTTTGAGATTACCACATAGATATTTTTTTTTTTTTTGTTACTCTTCTGGGACTTAAACACGGTACCTCGAAAGACTGAAACACACACAGGCGACGGGCAGCTTATCGAGCTCAGCTATCTGCCGTAAGGTAAAAGACGAGACGAAATCATACTTATAAATAAACGCAGTTGCCTTTCGCACATCAACAAACTGCGCATGCGCTCTCACTCTCTGCGAGAGCGTGTCCAACGCTGTTCTCTCAACGACCAACTGCGCATGTGCCCTCACTCTCTGCGAGAGCGACTCCAACGCTGTTCTCTCAAAGTTAAGTTGCCCTCACCCCCCTTGCCTATAAAAAAACAAAAATTAGAACGTTTAGAACGAATTTATCTCGATTCCAAGAGCGAAATTCTTGAAAATTCAAGAACGACAAATTTTTTTTTCAAGAGCGTTCGTACTCAAATTATTCGTTCTAGTTTTTTCTTAGTGTAGAAGGAAGCATCTCCCACCACATAAAGTATATATATTCTTGATCAGCATGACGGGCTGAGTTCATATAGTCATGTCCGTCCGTCTGTTTCTATGCTATCTCCTCCGTCAGTTTTAAAGCTATCGTAACCAAACTTTGCTCGAAGTCGTTTGGTACAAATACGCTACACATTTGTCGGCCTGATCGGATGACTTTAGCATACAGCTGCCAAAGGAACGATCGATCGAAAAACTAGATTTAGTGGGAAAAACTTTTTTGTTTTCAATGCAAACGTCACCAAACTCCTCAAACGTATTTATGAGTTTCTATGCTTCCACATAATTCCACCAAGTATGATGAAAATCGGTCAACAATATAGTATAGCTGCCATACAAAAGATAGGTCTGAAAAAAACTTTTTTCTTTTCATTGCTATCGGTCCTTAACTTGTTACTGACCAGTACTATAAGCTACCACACAATTCTGCCAAGTTTGATCGAAATCGGATGACTATAGCGTATAGCTGCCATGGGAACGATCGGTCGGAAAAGTAGTTCTAGTGAGGAAAACTTTTTTGTTTTCAATGGTAGCGAACTTTATGCTATCTAGTTATGAATATTGTCAGTTTCCACATAATTTTGGGGAGTTTGGTCAAAATCAGATAAATATTATATATCGTATAACTGCCTTGCAAGCAAATGATCAAAGTAGTGGCGCCATCTACTGCTGAGTTTGAGAAACAACTCAGCTAAGAATGTTCAACGAAAATCATTCAAAACCTTAGATTATATAAATTATGCAAGCTGCAAGGGTATATAAACTTCGGTCTAGCCGAAGTTAGCTATTCTCTATTTTTTCGATTTAAATAAAGTCGCACTTATTACTTTCGGAATGACCTAGCATAAGCTGTATAGCAGTTCCAGTATAGCATTTCCTCATACGTGGCTTTTTCTACCACCCCCAAAATCGGAAGTTATGGCCGAAAAACCGCTTATGCTATTTCTCCTTAATTAAATTGATATAACTCGCACATGGACCGTCTGATAGTTTATAACCTTGTCAGTTCCGATAGCGACAAGAGTAATCTTACATATTATTATTATTATTTACAGATAGACAAGTTTACAAAACTAAGTCTAACTTAAGAATTATAGCACTAGCTACAGAGGCCTTCGGCTATGTACAGTGGTGTGGTGTGGGTTATTAATAGAATGTTATATAATTAAATAAGAGACTATGTTGTATGTATGTAGTATGTATATAATAGGTGAGCATAAGTGCGTATATAAGATTATAAGATATTTGGTAAATAAGGTGTGCATGGAAACTTAAGTGATATATGTACATGTTTATGTGTTTTTAACGGTACGGTTAATAGTAATATTTAATCTTACATATTATAATTAATGTTTTGACTGGTTTAACGCGATGTGTGAGAAATGCGGCTTACAGATCTGGCATTTTCCACTTTTTTTTTAAATTTCTTCTTTGGCCACCACTGGTTTAACTATTTTATTCTATGCAATTTTTACTTAAAGTTTATTCTAAGAGCCCATTTAATTCTCCGTTGAATAAATGTTGTGCCAATGAATTTGGATGCCGTTTGACCAAGTTATTCGCCTATTTCTCAGTACACCTCGACGATCTAGTATTTTTTTTGAGTATGCTAACATATTAGTGTGTGAGTGCCCATATAAGTATACTCTGTTTTGTTTGACGCCAGATTTAAATAATCCATGTTACACGATTTCTGGGCAAAGATTAACAGTCTTCGAATACTGAATCACTTGTACCGAATGTACAAAGAGTCTAATAAGTTTGTGCAGATATATGTATGTATGTAACAGCCAGAAGAAAGCATCTTGGCAGTGGCGCAGCGAGGGGGAGATCCGACTCCATACGTTAATTTGCCCATCGAAAACGATGCGAAAACTTTTCGAGTCGATGAACAAAGTTATTGGAGAATTATAGGATAGGTCTTGGCAGTTGATGAACATGGCGAGCAAGTTTTCTTGCCCAGTTATTTTTCTGGTTTCGGACGAATTGGGTGATAAGGTATTGGTGAAGAAAATCTATGGATAAATACTTAAAATTTTCCTTGTTGAAGTGGTGATGAATTTGCCGCCCCTATCTTAATAAAACAAAGCCGGGTTAGTTAAACCATTTATAACACAAAACGGCTGGACCGATTTTAATGATCACTGATTTGTTGAATGAGTCTCCGCCCCGTATAGCAGAATACCCTTTAAAATATATTTAAATGGTCAAAAAGACAGCGAAATTTGCAAATTATTCATATGAGTTTATATTATTAAGACGATTTGATGGCAATTGTAGGTGGGTAAATGGGATGTAAAGGTAAATCGGTACAATAAGATCTCGAAAATTTGCAACATTTTATAATTATCATTATAACGAGTCTAGATCATGCTGAAGATTTAATAGTTAACAATCGAAGACAGGTAAATAGGAGGTGTAGATCAAATGGTTAAAAAAACTCGAAATTTTGAGTAGAGTCGGGTAAATAGAGGGATGGTAAATATCAAAAGTACTACAAAATTGGCCAAAATTACCACATTTTAGTATGAGTTTAGTTTATCATAAACACGAGTAACTATATTGTTGGTGAAAATCGAAAGATCCACCAATTCGCGAAATTCGGTACATTTTATAATGATTATCATGACAATTTTGGGGTTGATTTTGAGTTTATGCCTAAAAACAGTTGAAAATTTCCAATAGTGCTTTGGAATGAATTAAGCAAATTTTCTTTGATCAGTGATTTTTGGTGGTTGTTGCTGTGCCCTAGCGTTAGATTTTGATGCCCACGACAGCATAGACAAAAGCGACTATAAACAAAAGAACAACACTTTTATAAAACTCTCAAGGGAACCATCAAATAACGGAATGCGCCTGCAAAACTTCACACTGCAGTCGTAACATTCAGCCAGTTCAGGCGAAGCTGCACTTTAATTTGAATTGAAAAATAACAACTACCAAAAAAAAAAGAAGAGAGAAAAACTATGCCATAAAAACTCCCAACACGAAAAGTGAAACTGACAACAGCAGCAAAAGTTTCACCATGTTGTTTTTCGCTGTTGACTTTTATGTGCGACGCCATGGCGACTAAAGAAGCACACAAAGTTCAAGGTTAGGTCAGCGGAGAAAGGTCTAGTCGAAACAGGGTTAAGTCTGTGGTCTTCCTTCATTAGAACCACAAATTAATTTCGGGCAATTTTGGGTTTAATTACAACGCCATCTAGCAGTACGTGTGTGTACTTCGTCTGCTATCCAATAAGTGTCAATTACAAAGGCTGGTCCTATACACCCTCCTATTCCTTCCTCTCTCCCTTAAATGGATAAACTAAAAAAGATTTTAAAAGCATTGACAACTTTGCGGTTCAGTGCACAGTTTTTATGTCACGCCCAGTTTGGCAGTTTCTTTGTGTAATTTGTTCTTAATGAAAGCTGACAGGCTCAGGCACAAGGCTTTAAAATGAACGCCTTGTTGGGACAGACATCTGAAGTTTCTTGGTTTGATTTTTTTATGGCAATGATGTATTAGAGGCGCTTTACTCGGTTTGTCTGTCTGTCATCTGGCTTTGGGTGTGTTTGAGTGTGTGTTATTGGTATTGCCTTTTGTTGCCAGTTAGCTAAGAGTGCTAAGAGTGAGTTTTTTTTGATTTCCAGAAACACCACACTCGAGTTTTGCCATTCTATGTACAGTTAAAAAGTAGATCTGAGCACACAAAAGGTTTATTTTGGATGTACTTATAATTAATATATTTAATAACCATTTAAATGCATATGAAAAGGGTAAACAAGGCTCCGCTGCGTATGAGTGATATGAAATACCCTTAAGCCTTTTCGCTCCAATAAAACTATAACTTTCTTTTAACCTTTTATACACCAGGGGTGGCCTCAGAATGTCAATACTTATGACGAATGTTATTTGTCAAACAACAACAAAGACAAGAAAGAGATGGAAAAAAATCGAGTTCACCAAAAATCATTTTGAGGGCTATTTTTATTTAAATCTGTTTCAAAAATTCCCTCCTGGTTTAAATACTTTCTTCATGGATTTGTACCTATTGTATTGGGGTTAACTCTTGAATTTATTAGACTTCAGTTAAGAAAATGTTTCACTTATTCTATAAGTGAATCGGGTTGTACTAAAGAGTATTATAACCTAAAAGTATGATCAAGAAGTAGTTAAGTTTATATAGTTTAGTTGATATGTAGTGCCTTTGGTTAAATATATAAAGTTACAGCCGCATTTGAATATAGTTTTGGGTCTATTGGCATCCCGTAGATGACTCTATAATTCTGCTGATAGCTTGGATATGCCAGAAAAGCAGCAGCAACAGCCCCAGCCGCTGCAGCCGAAGCAAACAATAATTTCTTGGTCTAATTTGAATCCATAAAATCGTCAGACCATTTCCAATTTGGAGAGTCTAACGAAATTCTTTGTTGACATGCGTGACGCTGCAACCGCTTTGTTTCATTGCTTTTTTTTTCGTAAGTGTGGTGATAGCATTTTTCAATTTATCTATTTCCAGCTTATCTAGGTATATCCATTTCTAGGTTTCTTTATCATGACAACAATTTTAACTGTTCTCTTACGCAAAATGATCAGTCTTCATTGGTCCCGGAAGTTTGCAACGCATAAACTATATGTATTCTTGATCAAGGCGACGAGCTGAGTCGATTGAGCTTTGTCTGTCTGTCCGTCTGTCTGTTTCTACGCGAACTAGTCACTCATTTTTAAAGCTATCGGGCTGCAAAAGCATAGAGTCTTCTTTTTACAGCACGTTACTAATATGTCGGAACTGAGCGGATCGGATGACTATATCTTAAGGCGATCGATGCAGCGGTCGGAAAATAGGTCTTAGTGAGGAAAAACTTTTTATACCCTTACAGAGGATATATTAAAATAGTCCGGATGTTTGAAGGAAACATTTCCGACCAAGGCGAAACTTCAAACGCGATTTTCTCGAAACCAAATTCGAAATGGTTCGCAGCTTTTCTCAAGTGCTACTGAACCGATTTTGATGATGTAGTGCTTAATGGACGCAGAATTAACGTGGCTATGGCCCAAGCCTCGTTCATTGGACTACTATTTTTATACTCTGTACCGAAGGTACATATAGTAAATTAAATTTGTGCAAAAGTATGTAACAGCCAGAAGGAATCATCTCCGACCCTATAAAGTATATATATTCTTGATCAGCCTCAACAGCCGAGTTGATATAGCCATGTCCGTCTGTCTGTCTGTCTGTCTGTCCGTCCGTCCGTATGAATGAAGAGATCTCAGAGATGGTAAGAGATAGAGGTTTGACATGTATCGGACATATATTTCTTATACTTGCAGGCAGATCAAGTTTATTTTCAATTTTTGCCACGCCCTCTCCCGCCCAGAAATTTGGAAAAAACGTCACATCTCCCACAGTTTTAATGATAGATTGTTCGTACTTCTAGAGATATCTAGTTGTCAAAATTATTTATCGATTTGCTGAAGGAATGATAAAGATCGGATGAACGATACACAAGTTATGAGCAAAAAAATTACCCGGTACGGATTTTTGGCATGATGACGTTATTTTTATGAGCTGAATCAAAGAAGTGTTTTGTAGACTTTGTTAAGAGCTACAACATTTCTGAAAACAGTAATGTGAAGTTCCTAATAGTTTATGAAATATAGACTTGAAAAAAAAAATAGTTCATTTTCAAAAAGGCTTAGCCAATCAGACCAAACACAGCCAGGGCTTTTTTCCACTACCATAAGTACTTATCAAATTTTTGTGGGTCTCATTGGTATAAGAATTGTGTGGTGCACTGTGTAGGTGTTATCTTCCTTAGTAATGGGTATATCAAAACCTGACATGGCCAGGATTATGAATTCTGAAACCAAGTTTCCACTAAAACAAATTTTTAAATAATTGTCGAATATTTGGTAAAACTGTTCATTAATAATGTCATGATGTTCGTGCCACTCAGTGCTTTATCCTTGTTTAAATCTAAGTAGATGGATACTCAAACTGTTATGCCTTAAGTTGTTTACTGCACTGAAATCATTTGAGTCTATTGGCTGGGAGCCAAGAGCTTGGTATTCCCATTCACCTGTCCACTCAACCAGCTACATCTACAGCAACGCAAGGCCAACCTGGCCATTCTAGTTAATAAACCTTAATAAACTGATGTCCTATCTCTCCTCTACTCTTTCCATAAACTGGGAACAAACATTTAATCTGCACACAGACACGCGCTTAAACTTAACAGCAACAAATTTCTTTTCCACGTCTCAAAGTTGCAGCCAACTGAAAAAAGAAAAAACAGGACACAGCCAGAGTAGGAAGGAAGGGAGGTCAGGGAAGACTTTTGTTAAAATTATGCGCCTTGTTTGGCGTTTTGGCATCTCTGCCAAGCAAAACATACGGCGGATGATTATGAGATCACTTTGTGTGTGACGTGCCTGCCTCCTGCCATGTCCTGGCTTTAATAAAAATAAATGTTACTTGTAATAATTTTTTGCACGTCTCTTGCAATTTCCTTTCTTGTTTTATTTTTCCCGTATTTAAGGTGTGTGTTTTGCGTTGTACCTTCACCGTACCTTTGAAGGCTGCGTCTCGCTTGTCTGTCGCTGACTTCCTGTCTGCCCCATTGTGTTTGTCCTCCCTGTGGGAAGTGGAATGCATAAAATATTAATAATTGCACGCGTTGTGGTAATGAAAATACATACAAAAAAAAACATAATGCATACAATTTGGGGTTAGTATTATGTATATGAAGAACAGAGAGGGATGCCCATAAAGGAACCATCTGATAAGCAGCATAATGATGAGGTAACCGGGAGACTGTCGTCTTTGGTTTTTATGATGATTGAAAGGCAATTGAAAGAAGTCAAGCGCCAGCCAATGAACTTGAGCTTTTGTTGGGAATGGACAAGATGGATTGATAAATGGAAATGGAATTGTTAATGTAAGTTATTTAGATCGTTTTTAAGCACTTTCAGGCGTATACATTATAATAATGAACAGGATGGCAAGACAAGTCGTTTTAGTAGCATGCGTTTCTGTCTCTGTTTTTCTTTTCTTGCCTCTTGTCTCTTTGAGCTAATTTTTTGCAAGGAATCTTGTGTGTATGCTGGTATCACCCAACTGGATTAATTAAAGGGTACTTTTTAAATTTTTAATGGAGCCCTTTTCAATAATCAGACCATATGTAAATCCTGGAGGAGTGTTTTTACACACATAAACTTACAAATCGAATTTCATACAATCAGGTTTGTCCATAAAATCACCCCTACCAGGTGGTCAGGTCAAAGATTAAAATTGTTGCATGTTAAAGTTGACAAAGGGGAAGAATTGCAAGAACTTGTTAAAGAATATTTGGCAACTGAAGATTTCGGAGTTAGTGAATTACCCCCGATCGACCCCGGCTTTACAAAACAACAGGGCGAAACAGATAATAAAAGATACAATATCTAAAAGCGAAGATAGATTTGAAGTAGGGCTGTTATAGAAAGATAATGTAAAGTTCACAGAGAGCTTTGAAATGAATCAAAAACGGGTAATTGGAACAGAAAGAAAAAATCAGAAAAATGGGGAAATGAAAACATGATCATTACCATCCCAGAGCAATGGGGATGGGTAGCCTCGGCGGTAAACACTGCTGATACAGACAAACAACAGACGGTCGACTTGGAGCTTTATAGTCAAAGCCCATGTTTGATGGGTCCTGCCTTTTTAAAGGCACCATGTCTCATTATTTTGCATACAATGCTCACGAGCCGAGTTTATATTCAGGCGGAAGAAAAAAAATATTTCCATACAACATTTTCCGAGCATTTTGCTTGGAGCCATATTTTCCGATAAGGGAAAAATAAGTATCCAATTAGTTTGCATATTTTGGTAATGGAAAAAATGTTCCTATAATAAGCTTTCCAGTCATTTTCCACTCCCTTGGGAATGGAATTTTTCAAAACACCGCACTTGTGACCACCTTGACTTCAGCTACAGGAAGTATTCATCCGATCCGGGTGGTTCCGAGATATTAGCAGCATGCAGTCAAAAGGAGACTTTTTGGAAAATTTCAGCTCGATGGCTTCAAAACCGAGGGACTAGTTCGCGTAGAAACAGACAGCCAAACAGACGGACAAATCTTGACCTACTCAGCTAGTCACGCTGATCAAGATTATATATACTTTATGTGGTCGGAGATGGTTCATTCTATGCGTTACCAACTTCTGGGCAAAACAAGTAAGAAAGTCGGTAAAGCCCGACTGTAATATACTCTGTAGCTGCAGAAGCAGCGCTGTTGCGCTACGGCACTGAACTTTCTTTTTATCATAACTTGACCTATAGATATTCAAAACTTACCAATAGATGGCGCCACAACTATGACCATTTCAAAACTGACAAACAGATGCCGCCACTACTGTGACCGTTTCAAAACTGATGAATAGATCGCGCCACTACTGTGGCGCTGCGGCAGCGAACATTCTTGGCGAAAATTCTTTTGGTCATATAGTTCATTCGATCTTTATCATTCTTTCGGAAAATTTATAAAAAATCTTGATAACTAAATATCTCTAGGGAACAAAACTGTGTATTTTCTTGATATATTTCTGCCGGCAGGTATAAGAACCTCTTTCTCTTACCATCTCTAAGATCTTTTCGTTCAAACGAACGGACTGACGGACAGACGTATATGACTATATCGACTCGGCTGTTGATGCTGATCAAGAATATATACACTTTATATGATTCCTTCTCCCTGTTACATACTTTTCCACAAACTTAATATACTCTGTGTACCTTGTTCTCGCAATTGTTTTGGTACACGGATTCTTTGTCATAAAATTAAAACGAATGAATATTTTTCAAAACTTTTTCGGTCACTCATTGGCTACAAATCGTAAAACCACTTTTTCGAAATGACCGCCTTGTGCCTTCCAGCAACGTCGAAGTCACTCTGGCCACTCATCAATCGCAGTGCGCACCTCATGCATTGAGAAATTGTCCACTGTTCGGACAAGGGCGCGCTTCATAGGGTCAATGCTTGGGTGTCGAGTAGAGCAAGTCATAGCCTCGAGAACGGACCACAGTTTGAAGTCCAATGGATTCAGGTCTGGGCTACCAGCCGTAGAATGAAGTTCGGAACGTAGCTTTTTAGCCATGTTTGAGTCGTTTTTGCCTTGTGAGCTGGAGCGGAGTCTTGTTGAAAGGTCCACGGCTTGTTTGCAAATAATGTCGTGTTGAGAGGCTACACAACCTTTTCCAAAACGTCGGATTGATATTCTTTCGCAGAAGTTTTGACTCCTTTTTCTCAAAAATGGAGCTTGGTGACCATCACATAAGGCGGATGGTGAGCTCTCGGAATGAGTTCGGCCGCTTGTTTTGACGACACAGTATACACTCAGTCGTTCTGTTTGTTGAACGATTCCTCTATGGTGAAAATTTTCTAATCGGTAAACAGAAATCGTCTGTGGGCAAACTTCGCGCACTTTCGACACAATGCTTTCGATTTTGTTGTAATGCTGGACGCTCTATCTCTTGTACGCTGAGTCCCAAGTCACGTTTTATGATGAGCGGCATGCTGTCCTTGCTGATATTCATCTCACGAGACATGATTTTCTGCTTGCGCAGTGGATTTCAACGAACTCGATCGGGTGATTTCCAGTGGGCACAATATCCCAAAGATTTCACCTTTCTCGTAGCCGCATTTATGCAGGCCAATTACGAAAACACAATTTTCGAGAAAGCACCATTCCATGATTGCAAACAACTGACGCCAAAACCTTTTGATGCAGTAATATAGCATAAATGTCACTTGTCAAATGGCCGTTAAGTTAAAGTAGATGCGTTCAATGGTTCTCCAAAACTACTAGAAAATATCCATTACAATTTTGCAATTTTTAAAGATGAAGAAGATATACCATTTTGAACTTACATGCAATTAATATATTAAGGTAAAAGTTTTCCAATTATATTCAGCCTAAGAATGATCTATTAGACCGGGCTCTTGCAAACGTAATAAAAGTAAAGTAAAAATTACCAACAAAAAATTAAATACACAAAGTGATTTGAATTCTAAACTATTCCAAAAATTACAGGAAATTAAAATTGCATTTGACTTGCCTTGAAATAGTCTTGTGAGTACAGTCTAATCTTCTCTTTGTGTCTTGGGGCTCAATAATTGCAGTAACATTGGCCGCCACGTTGCGGCCATTATGCCGCATAGTTAGGCATACAGCTGGCTTAAGCAATTAGAAGTCGATTATAATACGCAGTACACCAGCAGCAGCGGCAGCAGCAGAAGAGGAGGGTCGGGGGAGGGGAAAGGCCATTTTACAAACTTGCCAACAAGTCGAAAAACATTTCATGCGCATTCAAATGCGAAGAAGCAAAACTAATGCCAAAAGCAGCCGGCAGAATGCACTGCAAACTGCAAGTTAACTTCATGCAAAATGCAGAAGGCAAAAATCCTAGCAATTAAAAAACAGAGGCAGACGCGGCGCGTCGCCCGGACAAATAGAAAAACGAAAAAAAAAACTCGTTGACAGTTGGACTGGCAGGAAGGAGAATGCGTCTGAGAATGGGTAAGGTGCAAACAACAACCGCAAAAATTGCCGCGAGCATGGCAACAATTAGCCAAAAACCCTCCTCGACCCCAAACGACCCAACCAAGTTGAAATATTTGCTCGCACACATGAGTTGGAGGTGGGGATGGATCAGTAGGAGCAGCAGCTCGACAAATTGCACACAATTCGTGCCTAATTTTCAGCTGACAATTGCGCGCATTTAAAGCGAGTTTTTAGCATTCATTTTGCTTTGCCTTAAAAAATTCCATGAATTTTTTACACAGATTTTTAAGCGACTGCTGCACTTCCCTTAATTGAACGACTGTCGTCGCCAACGACTGCAAAAAAAAAACAGAAGGAATATGTGAAAGCAACAGCGAACCTTGTCGGTGTCTCTTTTGATGTCTGTTCACTTGCCATGGACATGACAAACAGTCAGTTTGCAGTGTCAGTGTCAGATGTCAATGAAACTTTTGCTTAGAAATGGTTTTTGAGAAGCTAAACTGTATCACTTTTTATTAGCTCTGCTTCGAAAAAAGGGGAGAAGTGGCTTTACTATAATTTGGTGACTTGAAAATATCACTTGATTACTTTTCCGCCTTGTCCTAGCATATATTATATTTAAATAAAATTCTTATTTATTTTCTCGTTATACTTTGAAGAGTTACTTTAAAGTTCTTATGATTGCTGATGGCATAGATATCCAAACAAAAAGCAAGCCCATTGGCAAGTTTTTTTGCACAAGAACAATCTTAGTTTAGCTTGCATGTAGACTAAGGGCCCGCGCACACATGCAGTTGATAGATGAACTAACGGCAGAACTTTAGGCCTAGCTTTATTTCAGCTCACTGATGTGTTTAGTAATAGCGGCAATTGCAAAGAAATCATGAACTGCGAAACATTGATAAGTGAAATACTGTTAAATTCACCTTTGTGTAGTAAAAAACGAAGAATTATTACAATTGTGGTACTCAATTTCAAAAAAGTCAAATAATAGCCTGTTATCACTAAGCACATATTTTGTTTGTACTGTACCAAATCCATCTAGCTTTAACAAATTGAAAAATATAAATCAAATAAATTACAATATTACATATAATATTACAAAATGTCAAATATCGTTCAGGGAGTTTCCTGCACTTAAATGCGAACTTCAATTTTACTTAAAATTTAGTCGAAAGTGTCCATTTCCATTCTGACTCTATTGAATTCTTTCATAGTATGATAAAATTCACCCAATGTCTCTCTAAAAATATAAATTTCGTGAACCCATATTTTTTTCCCCTTTGTTCTAATTTACTTTGCACTTTAAAATGTTTTGCAAGTATACATTTTCACAATCGAGGCTACACTTTGCTAGCAAGAACAAAATGAATAAACTACAAACTCAAATCAGTAATATGTGTGCGCATCTTCAAAATTATAGGTGTGCTGAATCAAATTCTGTAGTCAGCAAAGCTATCGGCTCAGCAGTCAGTTTATCTTTCAGCTGCATGTGTGCGCGGGGCCTTAGAACCAATTTCTCATCTTCTACTGTCACCTAAACTAACACACAACAGAGCAACATCTAAGTTTATCTGACACATAGCAGCTATCTAAGAGAGCACACACAAGCATCAAGCCACCTGCAAAGGTAGACACGCCTCTGAGGGTCAGAGAGAAAGATGAATCCGCAGCGACAAAGAAAAGGCAAATGTCTTTGAACTTCACCTTAGAAATGTTTTTCAGCCGAATACATTAACCAATGCATATACATTCCCATTGATTCCCATTGCCGCACAAACTTACCCAATCAAAGTTAATTCGCTTGAAATAAAAAATGTTATCAGAGAACTTAATACCAAAAAAGCACCAGGACATGATCTTATTACGCTAAAATGATTATGAAACTTCCTAATCCTGCCATTTCATATATCTCAACAATATTCAATGCCGTACTGCGATGTGGATGCTTTCCAACTCAGTGGAAGCATCAATCATAATCAGTGCCGGCCAAATGGGGAGGACAAATAAGTGTGCTTATGTTGGTGAGCAAGAGAGTTCTCTCCAGACTACAGCCGTTTTACTTGTAAATTAGTTTTCACCGATTCATACTATCATTAGTTCGACTCGCCTTTGCGTAAAAACACGACTGACTTCGGCTCGTGTTGGCTTGCCGGCTCTGATCATAATGATTCAGAAACCAGATATGGAGAAAACTCAAGCGTCATCATACAGACCCATAAGTCTGCTACCTTGATTACACAGGCCAAAAAAACTTCCACTTTTGAAAGGTCCAGCCTTCTTTGTACTAAATACGGTTCCAGTTTTGTGCCCTGATTCCAAAACTGGTCTCGGTTTTTCTCCATCAGCTCTAGTTTTCAAGAAATACATATTAACGCAGCCTAAAAAAATCATGGGAGCAGCATCAGCAAACCCAAAAGCGTCTAAATTGACATTATAAGAGTATTTTTCCTCAAATTATGGCAAATTTATTTAAACTTAATCGTATTGTACAAGCCATTGCGTTGGTTGGATTTTAATTACAACCACTTAAGCATATAGCTTAAGAATCTTCCATTTTCACAAATTTTGTTGCAATTGAATCCGCTGGATAAACAAAGTTACAGCCGGCTTATAACGAAAAAAAGAATTAAATTTTATGGCAGGACAACTAGATTGATGCACGAAATGTTTACAGGAAGTACTAAAAGCCTACGTGATCTAACATACACCTAACATTAATAGTTAAGGAAATGTACAATAACATTCAGGCAGTACTAGACTTAAACAATTTCGCCCAAATTCATATTTGCTTAATATCAAACAACCTCTCGAGAATGACATTAAAATTTTATGAATTGGGCTACGCATGGGCCAAATGAGTTCCTCACTCACCATAATCTCCGGAGTAAGCCCCTTGTGACTATTATGATTTTACAAACTTAAACAAATGGCTGGCATTAAAAGATATATGTAAATTCCGTATACCTTTTACCTTATCTAGCTATATTTTTTGACATTTGACCTTACCTAGGTAAGAAAATTGGGTACCTTTCCAATCACTGGTTTTAATACATATTAATTTATCTTGGAATAGTTTATTAAGTATTAATCGGAGAGCACACATAGACAACAAACACATTCAAAGTGTAAGTAGAAGCATTTGTTTGGTCGAATGAAATGCTTACTGCTTATGGAAATGCCACATATGTACGTCGGTGTTTTGTGTAGGATCTTTCTTTTCTTCAGTATTGTCATATCCAAGTCAGAAACTGCTATTCGAACATGTGGCGTCTACTGATGTCGCAGATGTCGCTTTTTGTAAATTGTAAATTGTATCTTATCTGTCAATTCGTATCTAACCCACTTATGTTTCGTCGTATCTATAACTGCTTTATCGATTGAGTTATGCTCTGTCTAAGCAGAAAGTATTGCTATTATTTTTCCCATTTTTTTTTTTGGGGCAACCCACAAAGTTTGTTTGCTTTGGCAATTTCACTGCCATAGATGCAATTTGTGTTTTGCATTTTAATGATGTCGCGTGTGCGAGTATGTGTGTGTGTGTATCTGTGTGTGCTTGACGTAACCTCATGGTATGTAGGAAGTGGATTCAACTCTCTTTGAAAATGTCGATACTCACATTGAATGACATTTGTCAATTTAAATGCAAGTAGCTGCCACAGAAAACATCGACACAACTCGCCCAACTCGGCGCTGACAGTTTTACATTTGCGGTAATGAAGTTGAAATTGAATTTTACAGTTGATTTGCCCGAAAGTGTGGAATATTTAAAATGTCCACCCCCGCCATTAAAAAACTAATTTATTTATGGAGCATAAATCTAATTGAAAAACTTTTGCCTGCGTTGAATGACCCAACAACATCAGCGCCACAAGCCTTTTGATGTCAAGTTTTCTTTGTGCTGTTTACCAAAAGTCAAGAAATACATTCTTTTTTATTCAGTTTTATTTTGCTAGGATTTCGATTTTGGGTTCGTCTAGCACAATTTTGATATAGCCTTAGGCTATTTTGTTTTAACAAAAAAAAAGTAACAAAATTTATTTAGTTTGCCGATTTGTTTGTCTATTTGTTTGATTGGCTTGCGTTGTGCCTGATAAAAGCACTTTTGCATTGGGGTATTCAATTTTTGTGAAATTGGCCAACGGGCAGTTGGCCAAAAGTTTTGCGATGCAATGTGTTTATTCAGAATAGTGTCAATTGTTCTGTTGGAATGGTAAGGCAATCAAATCAAATGCATCTATTTGATATAAATGAAAACACTCACTTTTATTGGAAAGCAAAACAAAAAAAAACCATTTGAAGCAGTCATAATTTAATTGATATTAGCCTGAGGTTTATTTAAAAAGAAAATAAATATTAATATAAAGAATAGCCATAGAAAGTTTTGAAACCACTCTTGTGAGTTACAAGTTACCAGGAAGCTAAAAAAATGAATAGCTTGTTAGAATTATATATATTTAAATGAGCACGGCTGTAGTTTTGAATTTGTCACTCTTGCGGGCGATTTTGCTTTTATTGTAAATTTTTCATACCTTTTATCTGCTTTTAAGGCACAAAGTGTATTTAAATGATCCGCGTTGGTCGAGTGGAAGGGGTACACAACACTCAAGTGGCTCCCACGGCTGGGCCCCTTCACGTGTTGGGTTCACTATCTAAAAGAACCTTCCCAGAAAGATGGAAACGGCAAAGGTTAATGCTACTACCATCATCGTATAGACCACTATGTATGCTGGACACAACGGGGAAAATATTAGAGCGCATTATTCAAGCTCGACTGGAGGACGCAGCAATTTGGATTTCGGAAGAGACGTTCCACTATTCACGCAGTCCGTGAGCTGCACAATGTTGCCAGTCAAGCCATTGAAGGACAACGCTGGATGTATGGTAGCAAAGAGTATTGCTTGGTGATCACTTTAGACATGAAAAGTGCATTTAACTCGGCAGGGTGGCATCATATTCTACGGTCTCATAGTGCCCCCATATGTCACTATATTAGTGGAAGATTATCTGAGAGACAGGGTACTTACAATATCACCAGAGGTGTGCCACAAGGTTCAGTCCTAGAGCCACTGCTCTGGAATATAATGTACGATGGTATACTGCGTCTCCTACTGCCACCAGGGGCTGCAGCATTTGGGTTCACCGATGACATTGCCATCGTGGTAGTAGCAAAGCACCTAAGGGATGTGGAACGGACCAGCAAGGTTGCTATTGAGAAAGACAAACAATGGATCGAACGGATGAACCTTACTTTGGCAATTCACAAAACCGAGTCAGTGCTAATTAGTAGTAGGAAGGTCGTAGAGCAGGCTACTGTTTAAGTTGGTAATGCGACAATAACCTCGATGCCTTACCTAAAGTACCTGGGGGTCATTTTAGACCACAGGCTAAACTTTCCAGAGCACCTGATGTACGCTAGCCAGAAAGCAAGCAACACTGCAGCGGTACTAGCCAGAATCATGGCGAACACCGGAGGACCAAAGCAGTCCAGAAGAAAACTCCTGGCCAGAGTAGTTTAGCTCAATGATGCTCTACACTAAGAAAAAAATCCGTTCTAAATGTACCAAAATCATGACATTTTGGTGACGATAGTCTGCTAAGCCCGCTTTTTCTAAATTCATGAACATTTGTTCACACTCATTAACGGTTTTTATACCCTGTTCCCATTGAAAATGGGAAAAGGGGATCATGAAGTTGTGCAAATGTATGTAACAGCCAGAAGAAAGCTTCTCCGACCCTATAAAGTATATATATTCTTGATCAGCATCAACAGCCGAGTCGATGTAGCCATGTCCGTCTGTCTGTATGAACGCGTCGATCTCAGAGACCATAAGAGATAGAGACACAAATTTTTGCATGCACATAGGTGTATACCGTACCCAGTTCAAGCTTGTTTCAGATTTGGAAAATTACCCCCCCCCCCCCCTTAAACCACAAAAAAATGTCACAGCCACAATTTTAAAGTTAGAACCTGGTGGCTTAATATATACCATCCTAGGCCTTATATCTAATTACTCTCTAAAGGAAAATAAGATACGAGCAAAAACACAAAAGTTATTAAACAATTTAGCTTATGGGAGGGGGGGGGGGGGAGGCAGCCGCTTCATGCAGGCAGCGCTGCCTGCGCAGGCCGCGCTTGTGTGTGTATGTGTGCGCTCGTATGTGTGTATGCGTTTGTGTATGTGAGTGTGTTTGCATGTGTGTCTCAATTGAACAGGGTATTTTGTAGTCGGGAAACTCGACTACAGCGCTCTTACTTGTTTTAACAGTGTTTTTTTAACATTGTCTTTATGTTTTACAATGCACTTTGGAATAAATAAATGTTAAAAAGCACTTAAAACATTACAATGCTCAAATATTTTTATTTTCATAAACACTTTTTCGTTTTTCATGACCACCGTTCATGTTTTACCAACGGAAAAAACAGACCAAAATCGTGACCATTTGGTATCGATTTTGGAACGCTATATTTTTCACTGTGTACGCAGCCCCAATCTGGGCACCAGCTACGGCAAACAGATCCTATGTGCGTGGAGCAAATGCAGCAAGTGGAGCAACGCATCTGAGCAGTCAGAGTTATAAGTGCATACAGTGCCATTCGACCTAATGGCGCAAGAGGTTGCGATTCGGCACAAAGGAGCTCCAGAAGACATCATGACGACAACCTACAAGACTGAGAATTCGCAAGATCGGTGGCAAAGTTCAATTTAAGCACGATGATCGCACAAGCTCATCCCTAGTATGGGGCCCTGGCCAAACAGAGGACACGGGTGCTTGAAATCCTATCTTTATAGGTTCAAGCACGCCGACACAGTGTTGGCTGCACGGCGCGTGTAGAAACGCCAAAGCTAAACGAAACGTATTGCGCCCTGATAAATTGCACACGCAAAATGTAGAATGCAGAAAGCTACACGTGGCGTGCAGAAAAGCTACCCGTAACGTGTAGGATTTCAATATCTGAACGTCGCGTGTAGAAAAGCTAAATGCAGCGTGGTCCAATGCAAAATCTACACTTCCAGCTTCAGCTTATTTCCAAATATCTTCAAAATTTTTCATGCAGCAATCTGAATACTACACGAACGTGTAGGTTTTCTACATGCGGCGTGTGGATATTGAAATCCAACATGCGCGTGTGTAAATTATAAACGAAAAATGTAGTTCTGAATCAGTACTGAATTCTTACATATTTCGTTTACACGCGACGTGTAGATTTGAGTAGCTTTTCTGCACGCCGCGTTTAGAAATGAGAAAACTAAACGCGGCGTGCAGAAAAGCTACACGTAACGTGTTGAAATGAGAAAGCTAAGCGCGGCGTGCAGAAAAGCTACACAACGTTACGTTATAGGTTGAAAATCCCGGTCGAAATGTGTAGAAATCCTACATTGTCGTGTAGGATTTGCATATTTTTTTTCTCTGTGTACTGCCCAGACTGCTATGGGCAGTCGTTCATTCAAGACGCAGAACATGACTTTTTTGAGTCTCCGTCGTTCGCTGCTAAACGAACCGATTTGGGTATACGGGTAGGGAGAACACCAGCCGTTGGCAATCTGGTGAATATTATGCTCGAATCAGAACAAAATTGGTCAGCTGTTTGCGAGATGGCCACAATCATTTTCCAAAAACTGAGCTCCGCAGAACGGCTGCAAAATTCTAATTTATAGGTGAGAATCCTAGGTGAGCCTTGGGCATTCCCCCTGGCGAAGTAATACCTAAAGGTAGTCCCGCCGGTAATCGGAATGGGGCTGTATTGCTTAGTGGGTGAGGTAACTCTAGTTTTTGGTTACCATCCTTGATCCTTGTCACTAAAGCTCAATGTTTATGGGTTAGGTTGTGTCTAGTGAATATGATATTTATCACTTTGTGTGGATCGTGGTCGAGTCTCATTCTTATAATTGAACAACAACCAAAGGGCTAAGCGACGATGTCGAATTGAACCACCATTATTGTAATACATTTATTACATTATGTGATTATCGTAAAACAATAAGTTTTGCTGATCAGGAGGCAGAACTCCATCAACCATAAATTGATATTTCATTCAGCCAATATTAAACCACTATGCTAAGCCATCTAGTGCCTCTCCAGAATCAAATACATTACAAATACTGTGCGCTCTGTACTCTGGTTCAATAAAAATATACCCTTAAGTCCTCAAGTATCTATATTTTAGGCTTAACACTTCGACTGAAACTGAAAGATACAAATCTCGCACAATACCTTCAATTTGCCATAGATTTTACCCGCAAACTTTTCCCTCTTTATTCTACTTTCTGCACAAATTTTTCCTGCTTCACCATTATCCACAAATTGTTGAAAGCTTAGGTTATGAAATTTATGATTAAACAAGTTGTCGATATTAAACCAAGCGATGCCGATTCCCATTTAACCAGATAACAGATTTGCCACTTGGTTTGGGGGATAAACTGTTAAATGACCAAGCGCACACAAAATCGATTTCATATTCCCTAACAAAAAACTTTCTAAGCCGAAAATTATGTGCACTAAGCCGGAGGGATGGTGTGCGGGAGGGGGGTGTTGTTGGAATAGAACAAACTTTGGCGACGTTTGCTCAGCTCGAGAGTTGGCCGAAAATTGCATTTCTATGCAAATGCCACACAGTCAATGACTTTGTCACGACTTTGTAAGTAGTTTGGGACGCAAAAGATTTGTGATGACGACGCCGCCGCCGCCGTCGCCTGCTGATGATCAACAGTTAGGCAAAAGTTGCCACCGTTAAGTAGGTTCTTGGCTGCCTTCCCCCATCCCTCACACAAGCAAGCACGGTTCTCGTAAAGTATAAAGCCAATCACCATTAGTGTAATCGCCTTTGGTATTATGTATTATCGAGTTGCAGTCGCTGCCTAAGCCACTTCACGTTTCGTCTGAGTTGCCCGCATAAATTAAACGGGGTCAAAAGAGACAACGGATGTCGTTGTGGTAGGTTGGCTGTTCCCAACGATTAAGTGTATGTTTGCTGCTCCAGTTGTTGTTGTTGTTGCTGTGGTCCAAAAGGGCGTCAAGTTCTGGTTCTGATTCTGTTTATTGACCACGTTAATCACTTGACCGCAAAGCTGTTGGGGTGGGACCGCAGACGGTGGCCCCTCTTTGTTGTTGTTTCGAAGCTTGTTTGTGATAATTTAATGATTGTCTGAATGTGTCTTCTGGTCTTGATAAGTGGGACAGGAATGCGACGTTTAGAAGGAATGCATTTTTATCAATGAATTTAGATGAATTTAAAGGTACAAGTTGGAAAATAAAATGGTCCGGTACAATATGTTGCTTCTGTTCCAAGAATATCGGTTCTCTGATGCCAGTTCTCAAAATATTGAACATATCTATCACAGTTCTTTGCATCAATCGGCACCTGTTTGCTTTCCTAAATGATAACCTGGCTTGTTTTTTTTGCAATTGTCAACGTATCTTTATTGATTTTGATGTCAGTGAGTTTTCTAACAATATTCTTCAATTTACATCCTTGATTTTTCGATACGAGCACTTAAAACCAATTTGGTTTTATCAATCAAAAGTTCATTACTTCAATTGCTATCCGAAATAAATATGTTATATATCAACACATTGCTGGCACATGTCAGCCAGCACATTGGAAATTCCATTCGCATTCTCTATTACTGTCTCTACACACAGACCACCGCAGGCAATTCATTTGTTTTTAAAAAATAAAAGTAGGATTTTTGCATACTGAAATTATTTGCATATTATATTGAAAGACAACTCTGAACTGACCAGCAACAGCAGAACAGGATAAGCTGAAAGGTAAAAATGCAATCGATAGTTTCTCTGGGGCTGGATGCGGGAGGTTTGGTACATTGCTCTCTTTGCCACTATTAAAAATTCAATTGTTAAAAAAAGTGCTGCCAGGTTTGCCTCTTGTTGCCCTCATTGTGTCAATGTGGCAAATTTTCTGAGGGGGCGGCAGCAAGTTTTCACGCCGTGAGGCAGCTGCGGCGGCTGCGGCGCCGGCTGCCATTTGAAAAGTCAAACGTCGACTGCAGTCAGTTCAGTTCCATTGGGCAAAAAGTTGTATGCTGGCAAAAATTTAAAAACCAAAATTGTTTGGTGGCTGTTGTGTGTGTGCGTCTGTCCCCGGATACGGGTCCGGTCCAGCTCATGGGGCCACATGGCGCGTATCGTGGCGGAAATAATGAATGAATGTTGGAATTTCTGTGCGCCCCGCCTTGCGACCAATCGGCTAAAATCAGTAACGTGATTTTGTGACAGTTTTCACAGACCGTTTGGCCTTTTCCATGTTTACGGGCTGACTTCTGTTGCCGTTTGTTAATGACCATTGCAACTGCAATTGCCGTTGCATGCAACAATAAAACTGAGATAGAGTCGTTTATAGCAGCTGTCCTCCATCCCCTTGGAGATTTGAACTTGATTTTGAAATGGAAATATGGGTGGCAATTTTAAAAATATTTCATGATTATTGAAGACAATTGGATCGCTGCTCGAAACTAAATTTTTTTAGTATCACAAATGGCTTTAGTCATTATCCAGCTGCTCGTTATTTTCGTTTTCACTATTCCAATAATTTTATTGTCTTCATATTGTGGCGCCACTTTTTTTTTTTTTGGTTCTGATGATGATGATTGCACTCTCCAAAATAGAAGAAGAAATGACAAAAATGGGATAAAAAACCAAAACTTTTAGTGCTTCCGAAATGGCGCTCAAATTTCACAAACTGCAGTTTTGTCATTGAAATTTTTATGGTCAAAGTTTTTATATATTTTTTGTGCGTTGTATAGTTTGGTCGTTTTGATTGTTATGTGGAATTTTCAATCTTGCATTGGTATTATTGGTTTATGCATGTATGTGAGGTTTAGAATAAAATGCATTTTTGTGTAGATTCATGGAATAGGTTAACGAAATGACTTGAGATATCGTTGGTATGTTTAAATTAAATATGATTTGGCCATTGAAAGCGGGAAAAGTTAATTTTGTTCTCTTAAAAACCAACACCGAAAGCTATGGGTGCTTTTCCATGCTCAACCACAATCCATGCCATGAAACATTGATTAATTACAGCACACTAGAGATCAATGAACAGTCAAAGCAGCTAACTTTCTCGCGCTTCAAAGAAGGCTTCAGTGAGTGATTGCAACAGTTGCAAATAAGTTTCTGTAGTGCATTATTTGTGAACGTCTCAAACCGCTTATTAGCACACTGCTTGGACTTTATCAGTGTAGCTTTAGCCCTGGTAAATCCACCACAGGCTAGATATTTACATTATGACAAATGCTGGAGAAGACCTATGAGCAGAGCTCGCAAAATATGGTCAACCAAAGTTTTCCATGCTGTCTGCTCACCGAAATTACAGGGAAAAATTTAACAGACTCGCTCACCTCTCAACAGAACACTAGATTTTGCTTTTCTCGTGTTTTCTGTTTCATTGTTATCGATGAGAGAACAGACGAAACTGTCTTATTATAAAAGTTTTATGGGGATAATTTCAGTTGTCAGCAGCTGAGCATAAGTAACTGAGCAAATCGAGCCAAGTGTCAGTGAAAAGTGTTACACACTCACCTTGGCGTTGGATTAAAATCTGTTTGAAAATATCCAAAATGCAATATCTAATCATTTATACGCTTATTTTTAAGCATTATATAGGTAGTACAGCAAATTCAGTTTGATTAGCCGCTTACCTAAAAATCTGATCCAGCTTGATGGCATGCTACTCCATGCTTTATTTTTCATGTACAGTTCAGTAAGCGACTCAAACAGCTGGATCATCCCAAGTGTTTTCATGACAATCTCAGTCTTTAACAACGTCGAATTAATTAATTGCAAGTTAATTCCTTGGACTGATTTCTCCAGTCTGCTCGAAACATAAATTTTAAGCGATATAAGCTCATAACCGTTTATCCATAACCTTTATGTCCTCTTTTATGGACAGCTCTTTCTCGAGGTTATGGGAGCCATTTTCAGGGCATAATGTATTGGGTTTTAAAATTTCGAGCACTTCCAGGTGTTTTGCCGTCAAATGCCGCCTCAAATTTGTAATTTATTAAGTATTGTCAATTTAAAAACAAAAATGCACTTTATTATTTATTTCACGACTCATAATTGACGACCTTTGCACTTTATAGACAAGAATCAACCAAGCAGCACACAAACATGCATACACACTTACTGTTAACTGAGGCACACACACATGCTTAGAAGACACTTTCGACAAATTCTGCCCAGAAAAGTGTCTCAAGAAAACACATGAACAAAGCAACCGATAAAAATCTCTCATTGATTGAGCAAAGAGCACGCTGTGAAAAGTCAGAGCTGAGATGTCATTTCGTTTCACTTTTTCATTGTGTCTGATACTACGTTTATACGTACGTCTTATTTGCAAATAACAATATTGTGAGTGAGAAATTATTGCGTATGAACGCTGAGTAAATTCGTTATTTGCAAATAGCTAAGTCACGAAAACAATTACTGATTAGTAGACTATTTGCAAATAGTGTGCTAGGCGTTGCCACTCTATTCAGTGATTTTGCTGTTTTTAACTATATGGTAGCACTCCTATATTGTAATTGACATTCATATCGACTGCAGGCGAAGGAAAAATGGAAATGTTGAAGATAAAAACTTGCAACGCTTGTTTGCAATTGAACCAAGGCGGATACCAAGGTACTTCTTGGACTAATGAAAGAAAATAAGGCAATAAAACTGCTTGATGGCAGTCCGGCAGCACTAAAAAATAGATTTATTTATGTATGGTATTTAGCGTATAAACAGTGAATAGAAACAGTGAATGTGCAAATAGCTGGCGTATAAACGTTGTATGAGAATGAATGTATTTTTTCTGACTGCCTGTGAAAAGTCAGGCCACGAGGGGACGACCAAATCTAAGATGGGAAGACCAGATGCGGCAAGACATTGCCAGCCTTGGTGTGAACAACTGATGCCAGCTCGCACACGAAACAGAAGCGAAAACAGAAGCCAATAAAATGAAAAATCTCAAGTACCGAATAAGTTTTAAAGGAAACATTCTTAATTTTTAAAGAAAAAGGTATGATTTCTGATAAGTTTTTAGCGTTTCTACTTGAAAACTCAATAAGCAAAAAGCAGTGCAACAGCAAACTACTTTTAAATAAACGAGAGCGTAAGTTAAAGTCGGCTCTAACCGACTTCGATATACCCGTTACTCATGGAAACAAATGTTTAATAGCCTTCCTGTATGCCTGAGGTGGGTCAGCCGAAAAGAATGCAACATTTTTTAACTCGGCTATTTATTATCCGCACAACACAGTGCGCTCTCTACAGCTCTCTCTCTCTCTCTCTCTCTCTCTCTCTCTCTCTCTCTCTCTCTCTCTCTCTCTCTCTCTCTCTCTCTCTCTCTCTCACTAAGATTGCTGCTGAACGCATTGCTTAGGTTATGGGTGGGGTGGGTGGTGGGTGTTAACTGACCGTTTTTTGCTCATAACTTGAGTATCGTTCATCCGATCTTTATCATTCCTTCAGCAAATCGATAAATAATTTTGAGTACTAGATATCTCTAGAAAGTACGAACCATCTATCATCAAAACTGTAGGAGATATGACGTTTTTTCCAAATTGCGGGGGCGTGAGGGGGCGTGGCAAAAATTGAAAATAAACTTGATCTGCGTGCAGACAATAGGAGTCTACATTTCAAATTTGGTTGCTCTAGCTCTTCTAGTCTCTGAGATCTAGGTGTTCATACAGACGGACGGACAGACGGATAGACGGACAGACGGACATGGCTATATCGAATCGGCTGTTGATGCTGATCAAGAATATATATACTTTATATGGTCGGAAATGATTCCTTCTGGCTGTTACATACATTTGCACGACTTTAGTATACCCTTTTACTCTACGAGTAACGGGTATAAAAACATGGTTGCAATCAGCCATAATATAGTGTAATATATCGCTTTAATTAATCAAATTGAGTCATTAGATTACTGCATTTATAAAAATAATTTGAATTTTATAATTTTTGATATATTAAAAAAAATTCTAGTTGTACAAAAATTGTATGCAAACATTTTTACATTTCCGGCAAATGTACGAAGATTGAATCTTTCGGCTCAAACCCAGTTTTTAGTTTTGATTGGTTCTCTAAAAAATATGTTGTCTTTATTTTAAATTTATTTTAAACATGATGGATTTAGTGTAAATAGCGAAGGACTCATTCCAATTTGCCAAGCTTATTGATATGACAATCAACTGTCGTAGGGCTCTCTCTTATGTCTTTAATCAGAATTATTGTTAACAAGCTGACCCGGCAAACGTTGTTCTGCCGTATAAATTGTTTTCTAGTAAATGAATGAATTACCTGTGCAATATCCGCCATGTCCTTTCCAGAAAATTAGATTTATTAGGATATTGGAGAGCGTCGTATGAACGGTGTGTGTCGGCGATGTTTCTTCTTCGAATCACAATTTCTCTCGTCGCTGTGCGGTCGCCAACCATTATTCCAGCAACGTCGTCAACAGCAGGCGCATTACATCTACGCACCCGCTTTCTTGATTGATAACAAAAGCGTGATTGTCACTTTGCAATTCATGCATTTCAATAATTCATTGTGCTCATTCAAAAAGAAGTCCAGCTCGCCGACGATGCGCCTGGCGTTAGGCGAATCGAGGTTATTATAGCCGAAACGTGCATCCACACGATTGACGTCCTCACCGAACAGAAAGTAAAATTGTAAAAATGTATGTGGTTCGTTTGGCATTAGCAACAATGAGCATACTTTATGGTACACTTGACCTTTGATTTTGAATGATGAATTAAATTGCTAACCATTTACCGCTGTATTGTGCATTATTTCAGTTCCTCCGAACGAAGTCATTTGAAGGCATGAATTAAATCTACGAAAGAACTTTAGAAACAGGTTTGAATCTGAATACGTGCCGATGAGCAAGCCGTTCAATAGATCTGGTGGCGTCTCAATTTCCGGTAGTTGCACTTTTCCTGATGCGGCGGAGGCATTTTTGAATTTGAGCGCATGACAATTGGGACACTCTTTGTCCATTGCACCAATCAGGTCTTTGGGATGAACGAAATATTCGATATCTGGCTCATACTCGAATGCGAGACGAAGGAACGAAGCAGCTGTAAATGCTCGATGTACTTGTTGGCGTTGTCGCTCAACTGTTCTGCGTGTGGTAACATCTGTCCGGAGCGCTTGTCTCTGCTCCAATTGTTGTTGTTGACTTCGAAAAGCTCGTGCCTCTTATGATTGAGAAGAACGCAGTTGCGACATTCTGACAAGCGTAATTTCATTTATTTCATGTAATTGTTGATCTGTTCTTGCTGCCCTAAAATTTCGCATTCGTTCGACGTCCCAAATGGCCGCTCCTACGTGTTGCTGGTATTGTTTACTGTAACACACACACATACAGATAGGCCAAATTGAAACGATTGTTGAAAAACGAATAAAACACAGAGTGCCACAGATGAGTAACCTACTGCGTAGTCAATTCAATGATTTTTCAGAGGGACACCCAAATAAACTAGCGTTACCAAATATTGTTAAAAACCTATTCTACACCTGCCAAATATATACAAAAATAAATTTCGTTAAAATCGGTCAAGCCGTTTCGGAGGAGTTTGCTATCTAACATGTGACACGAGATTTTTGTATATATAGATAACTTTGGATATCTTTCTATTCATTTTCAAATATGTAGTATTTAAATAACACTTTCAAAACGCGTCTTTTCCAGTTGACGCTGCAATCTAATACTTTAAATGTTTAAGTTCCTGAAAAAGATAATCTAAGATCAGTTTTAAGACGAAATTTTGTTTTAAATGAGTTGGTTTGGTTCAAGGGGTTATTAGTTTAAAAAGTTCGATTCAAAGAAACCCAACTCCGATATCCAACTCTGCCCTAGAGTCGGCTCTGGAATCCGTTTCGGAAATTGTAGATCAACTTTTTGTATTATTTACTTCAGGAAACCTTAACAGTGTAGTTGACACGTATTAAGCATAAATCAATTTATGACCCTGGCCATATCAAATTCACATATCAACTTGCGCTGAAAACAACTAAAACTCACATAAAAACACACAAAAATTCGCAAGAAATGAAAAAACAAAAAAAACAACAACTATACCTTGATTTGCCACACCCCCATAGCCACATTCCACATTCACCGCAGCGCGGACATAACTTAATGACGTCGTTTTATGTTTCACTTTGGCGGCGAAAGCAATAAATTCACTTGGTCTTGGTTCTTGCAGCGTCGGTCGCCTGTTGTGCAATGCAATTTTATATATATTGTGTGTGTGTGTGTGTGAGTGTGTGTCCGCACGCAGTAGAAATCCGAGCAATGTAATGCAGTTGGGAGCTCCTCTTTGCTCGATGTCTGGCTGTGAAAGTGAAATTCCTGGAGCTCACAAACACGACACACACACAAACGTAAATATTTCACCTGACAAGCGAAGGTGATAAGGGATATGGAATGTGTGTGAGAGAGGGTGTGTATGTATGTATGTAGGTGGATTGAGGCTTGTCATGGCTTTGATTTGCACGGAAGTTGCTTGAATTATGTTGTCATTTCAGTGTGCAAACGATTTGCTTGCAAATTTTGAATTTGGCAAGGAATACCTTAAATTGAGGAAAATTTACAGCCAAATGGCTTTTATTATTAGAAATGTGAAATATGTGTGAAAAATAAATCAAAATGAAAAGTCAGTAGCGGCCGAGCAAAAAATTCAAGAGAACTATTTGAAAGCATTTTGCCCATTTTTTAATTTATTATATATTTTGATTTCGATTTTAATGTATAAAATTGAAATAAGAATTTCAACTAACATTCCTGGTAAACTTTTTGTTTAAATTTAACAATTTTCAATTTCGATTTCGCAAATTCCTGGAAATCTTCAAACAAATAAGACCAAAATTAGGCCGCAAGCTTCGCTATAAATTCACATACATAAATATATGTATGTATGTACATATTTTCATCGTCTAAAAAAGGAAACCAATCAATATGCCCCGTGGGTGGTAGCCAAAAAAAAAAACAAGAGATGAGTCTTTGATTTATGAGATTTATGACAAACCATCAACAATTTAAATTGGAGTCTCATTAAAGTTGATTGTGAGCAGACGACTGAAAAGGCCAAGGGCGTCTGTTGATGCACCTTGAAGTGAAAATCGGAATTTCTGATTTAAATCCCAAAGTCATTCAATTTGTTTATGCTGTCACTTGCATTTATGCAACTATTATGAAAATTTTCTTTTTAAATGCTGTTGACACTTTAAACGAATTAAAAAATAAAACAAGAAAATGCCATTGCTGAATGCTGATATGCAGAAACAGAGGAAGGCAGGGAAAGTGATATATATGCACATATGTCATGAATTTTCACACCTTTGGTGAGAAATGGAAGTTTGAGTATTGGGCCAGACAATTAATTTTTCATCAAAACTAATGCCGCCTAAGTAGTATATCATAAAGCGATTGGAGTCTTATATCATATGCCCTTTCAGCTAGTTCTCAAAAATTTCATTTCATATTCTTTTTGCTGCGAATCAAAGCGAATAAAAAAAAATATTTACCTTTAACTATCCATTTCGATTTCCAATTAGCAGTCCAAAATTCATGGCTGATGGCACAATATACACATATCCACATCGTATTCCCCTGCCCGTATCCATATTAATTACACACAAACACACACACTCACTTCCGCTGAAAAAGTCTGTAGGGAAATCAGCAAACGAAAATTGTCAAATGGAATTTCGTGAGATGCTGCCGCAAAAATGCTTTTTACCTTCAACGAAAGAATATTGAGCCGGCGAGTGTCTCATAATTAATGTTAATTGCATGATTGAATGGCCAATTGCAACTTCACTTCACTTGTCAATGCCATACGATGGCATCATAATAAGTTCAACCAAGCCCAACAGATTCCTTGGCTTCTTGTCTGATTTTCAACGTCATTTTCAGCACTGTTTATTTCACTTCACTGACCGATAAATATAAATGGTCAGCTTGTGGGCTTAAATTTTAGTTTATTACCAAAATTCTTAAATTTGAGTAACAAAATAAGCTTGTGCCCAAAGAAATGGCTCAAGATATGTACATTTCTTCTCATTTATGCAAACTCAGTTTGCTAAAATTTCTTGAATTTATTTCATTTTAAGACTACAGAAACTTGCATACAAAATTTATTAAATGCATTATCAATAAGAGTATATCAAACGACCGCAGTAGTTTGATTTTCCTATCTGGTTCTTACTCATCTATTCAATTAGTTTGTATATGCGTCAAGCGGTGACTATTGCACATATTCGAATATGGAGGGTTATCTTGGTTATTGAAGCCACAATAATTGATTTTCAATGGAGCATAGTTATGTTTTAAGAAATCGACTTGAGCCATTTGTATTTAATTTGGTAAGATTAGCTTAACAAGAATGAATGAAAAAAAATGTATACATACAAGCCATTTTGTCACCAAAATATTCGATTTTACCCTCTGGCCAGCTTGATATACCGCAATATAACAAGTCTTCCATCATTGCCCAAAACACAAAATTAATCTCAAGCCAGTGAAGCATTAGTTTGCATACATATTTACGTATGTCGTACGAACCAGTAGCGTACTAAAGGGGATCTATCAAAATGACCTTAACTAACTAAACAAACTAAGATTTATAGTAGATTAATGGAACTTTATTTTACCATCCAAGAAAGTATATATGATAAAATTGAATTGGAATGTTTAAATAGCAAGTCCCTGAAAAGTATCCACCCGAAATTTTGCGTTTTAATTCTAGTGTACGAGTGTTCACTTAAGCGCTGGCTTTGGTCAGCTCATTTTTTCATTTCTAAAATTGAAATAAGCATATGTGCAATGCATAAATTTGTATATATGCACATTGTGCATAAATATTTTTCTGTCTTTGCTAAAATCGCAACGCTAAATTTGTTGTTGGTATTCAAAAGTTAGTTTTTGTGTTCTATTTTTAAATGCCTAAACCAAATTCTTCTTTGGTCACCATTCTTAGAAGCGTTATCATGAATTTTGTCTGGTGTGATCGCATTTTCTTAGGAAATAAATATATGTGCGAGCTAAGTTTGATGTTAATTTGGCGGTGAGCTTCCCGTTAACCCCATAAGCTTTATTAAAAAGTAACAAAAGGTAACTTGCACAGAATAAAATAATGATATGATCTGGGGCTCAATATTATATTTTTTCATATTAATAAAAAGCCGATATGACACACTTGACATTGACCTGTTCGAAAATATCAAAGTGAAATTTTCGGCCATATCAGAATAGTATTTTTTTAATATAATATTTTTAAGATCAAATTGATATGTTATAATTTAATTAAACAACGAAAAAAAATGAATTGAAAATGGCTCTATTTCTTTTTTACCTAAGTACTATTATTTTTTGTTTTATAGAAACTGAAAAAGATCGAATTTATAATTTTTAGACCCCGCCTTGACCAGGGATCGAACTTGAGACCATTTGCACGTTACAAATTGGCATTGCATCTTACCGCACTGCGCTATCAGGTATGCGTGTGCTCACATGGCAGATTCGATGTGAAACACTATTTGTCTCTTTCCTTTTTCTCATTTTCTATACATCCCTTTCGCCTTGTGAGAGTTTCGATAAATAAAAAGATATCCTTTTGACCTTTTCTAATATCATTTGACAAATTGATTATCGGGTGTGTTCCTGAAATCTCTAGAGATTTTGGTATAAACGCTTGCATTTCGAATTAAAACTGCTTGCATTTATATATGAAGTGTCACATATATGCCCGGCTACTAGATTAGATGACAAAAGTTGGGCAATTTGAAACTGACTGCTCAAGGCCAAGTACATTCAATGCGTACGGTTTTACCGAACTATGATCTAGTAGCCGACCTTATTCTTATCATTTCAATTAAATCGCTTGTACGAAAATCTCTAGAGATTTCTGGAACACATCCGATTACTTATGGTTCAAAAGAAACGTTATAGTTTAGAAATTATATGAAAAAAATTATATTTGACAAAATGTCAAATTAACCAGCCCATATCAAATTGATATGGATCTTACTTTTTTTCTGTGTGGATTAAAAATGGGACTCTAGAAAACTGCTGATATCGAAGCTAGAGACCTCGATTATAATGGTGAGATCAAACGCTGTGGCAGACCAACCAGCATTGACGTACGCTGCGAACGGGAAATTCGTCGTCTTGCGGTTCAGAGAGACTTTTCTTGAAACAAGATAAAGTGTCATTTACACCTCAATTTAACTAGAAGACGTTTTGATCAAGTTTTTATTGAAAACAATAACCCTTCATATACTTACCGAGTGCCTGGACCAACACTACTTCCACCGCACCTGAAGACTCGTGTGGCATTTGCTGAAAAATACAAATTTTTTGTCAACTGAGTATCACAATGTTATTTTCTTCGTTGAAAGAAAGTTCAACTAAGACCGTCCAGATGCCTGCCACAAATATTGACGCGATTTATGGCAACCACGGTAATCTCGTCATAAGCGGAAGTTCCTGGCGTAACCCTAAAGATTTGGTCTGTTTTTACTCATGCTGAAAGGTCTCGGAATTGTTTTATTCCAACTAAAAGCCTTTTCTCAGATGAGATAAAAATTTAGTTCGACACTATAGTTCATATAAATAGGACTGCCGTTTAAAAGCAATCAGATTTCAAACTGTTCAAAATTCTATTTATATATATTCTATTATAGCCGGGATGTATGAACAGTTATTGGAAAGTGTAACTTGTTGAATTTGGAAATAACCTATGGTAGGATTATATGATTTTTCAACAAGAAAATGTCGCAATTCACAACATAGGCTCTTCTTTCATCCAAAAACATTCCGGTTTTGGATTAGCCAGCGTTTATTCCAGACTTAAAACCCATTGAAGAAGTTAATATATTTCGAAGCTTAAACATATTGAATTTTTATTAGCATTTTTTGTCTTTTATTTGTTTGTACTATAAAATAAAAATAGATTAAAAAGCATTCTTTACCGTCATAATACCATAATCTTCAAAACATCTATGCACATATACTTATTTCACTAATGTATACCATTCCAATCCGTCAATATCTAGTTATACGTTAGTTAGTTAGTTATGTAATGATAGACACCAGGCTCTGCTTTTACGAGCACTTGGAGTACGTCCAAAAGAAGTCAGCAGAGGCGTGCAGAGCACTATCGCGAATAATGCCAAACATCCGCGGCCCAAAACATGAGCGCCGATGACTCCTATGTAGTTTTTCGTTTTTGAACTAGATTACAGATTTGGGGCATTGCCTATGACTCTTTCCAGTTCTACAGCACTTTTCTGCAATGGTTTAGACCAGGGATGCCCAAGCCCATGGCACACCCCGGGCATTTGTTGTGATTTTACGCAAGGGGAGAACCGCGCTTATTGGCTCTACGCTTAGCTTATGGCTATACAATACTTAGAACAACAACTTCATATGCATTCTCTCTTCTATTTTTCTCCAAGCGAATGTTTTGGTTTTTTCGCTGCGGATGATCTCGTAAGTATCAGACAGCCACGAGCACACACACACACACACACACACACAGACCACTTCCACCAAGAATACCAAGAAGAGAAAGCGGCAGTCAGAAAGTGGTAGAGCGCATGGGATTTATCCTCCAAAGGCCGCTGGATGCACAGGATAGTTCCTCAAACCAAGCCGTGGATTGAGAGACCCCATGGAGTAAATTTCTACCTCACCCAGCTACTGAGCGGTCACGGATGCTTTAGAAGCTATCTCCATCGTTTCGTTCATGACAGCAGCCTCGAAAGTACTTGGTGTAATGGAGGCATCGTGGAGGACGCACATCACATCCTCTTTGAATGTGAACGCTTCGAGGAACAGAGGCTGACATTATGGAACATCGCAGGCAAGGAAGTTACCACAAATAACTTCTGCGAATATTTAGTGCTATTTACATATTATATAAAGTATATTAAATTTCGAATAATAATACAATTTGTTGGTAAAGAAAGATCACAGACTTGTCCCTTCTGATTCCGCCACTGTTTTGTAGTCCATGAATGGACGTGCGTTCAACTGACCGGAAAAAAAATCCCTTTCAACCGAACTCAAGTCACAACTGACTGCTGTGGCTGTCAGGTAATTGATAATTTCTTCTCTTATTAACATATGGCCCTTGGCATATTTTTTTTTTGTGGCTGCTGCAGTAAGTAGCTTATTTCACGCCTAAAAGCAGGCAATGCCATTTATTTCGCAGTCATGACACGTACAAAAGAGGAACGAAGTAAAGAGACAAGTAAAAAATAATCGACTGCTTGTCGAGGTCGCTGCTCCTTGGTTGCTTGTACATACATAATTATGTATGTATATGAAGACAAACAAACCAAAAATCTGCTGTACATCATTATGCCAGAACAAAGAACTTGAAACTAAATTGCACTTTAAGGAGGCCATTAAACGTGTAGCTGAGGCTTGTGCACTATGTGCTAATTACTTATTTATATCGCTCAGAACACACACACACACATATACTCAGAGCCGAGACTCAAGAACATTGCATACTTTGCGGCAGCCCAACGGCAAAATGTAGCTAGAGCAGGGAAAGATGAAGAGTTGAGAGCATGAGCCTGGTTCGTTGGCAGTTTTTACCTGTACTAAAGAGCGAGACGGGATATCAATCGGGTGTAGTTAGTTGGTATCTACCTGAATGGCACAACTCAATCAGTTCCCAATTGACCATGTAATGTGGGTCTTTATTTTATTTTATTTGGTAGTTTCCTTGTGGCCTTTCAGGTTGAAGTTTTGCGGTAGTTACGTGAGCGTTTTACCTAAATAAAAAGGGAGAACATTTTAAAGGCAAACAAATCATTTGGACTGTAACCGATTGCTCTGATTGAAAATGGTTAACAGCTGGATTTTCTACGGACTTGCTCATTATTTAAATTTATTTCATTTCACTTCATTTGCAGTGCCTTAATTGCTCTAATTGAAGATATGAATACATTCCATTCCCCTCTCAGATGGGCAAACTTTAAAATCATTACGCCAATTCAAGTAAAGTTCATTAAATTTGCATAATTTTTAAAGCAAATCAGTGCCAACAATAAAAAAAAAAGCAGACTCCTCTGTCAGTCTGTCTTGTCTGTGTCGCTAAATGAGGAAATTAAAGAAAGAAAAAAAAATCTTGTCTTGAAAGTTTATCAAATAAAGTGGCTGGCTCTTTAACTGGCTGTTTGTGTGTTGATACTCTGCACAAAAGGTTCCAAGGGTATAATAAGCTGGTGCAAATTTATACTTGCTCTTCACCATACTGAAAGTGCATACAAAGTTGATTCTTACATAACTTCAGTGTCTTTTGTGCGATCTTTATGAAATTTTTGGAATTTGAATAGGCATAAAAATGAATAATAACCATTTCCAATACAAACAGGTAAGAAAGTCGGGTAAATGATTAGTGTAGGTCCATCATGGCCTAAAATTTTGAAAAAAAATATCCTCGATGTACCGCGAATTATGAAGAGTTTACTTGCAGAAAACAGTTGGCGGTCATCCGCAGTTCTGTTGCAATTGAATTTCAAAGTTTGCATTTTTGTCCATACAAAATATGTGTAATCGCATGTGCTTTTCGAATTATGTGTTTGATTTAAAATAAATTTCGTGCAAATTTTCTACAAGTTAGATATTTACCCTCTTTTTAATCGCTTTCGACTGTGAACATGGCGCTCGACAATAGATGAAACTTCTCTATTGTTTTATGAGGTATCCCCAGAACGCCTAGTCCACATGTGGCCAACAATGTGAGATGCTCACTGCAAAATGAATGCTATTCCCATGTTAGAACAAATATAATTTTACCTTACACACCGCGCACACTGGATACGCTTAAGACTCTTATACCGCTTCCTCCTTCTTTTCCTTCAATCTTCCCACCGATTCCTCCTCTTCCACCGCTTCCTCTCACACCGCTTCCTTTCACACTGGATACGCTTGAGACTCTTATACCGCTTCCTCCTTCTTTTCCTTCAATCTTCCCACCGATTCCTCCTCTTCCACCGCTTCCTCTTCTCCCTCTTCCTGTGTAGTTGATCGGACATATGTGCTGTGCGAGTGTGGAGATCCGCCAATCATTGGTCTCTTTTTAACAAGGTGGATTTGACTGGACTGGTGAGGTACGACCCTTCGAATGTTCCCACTGCTCGAAGACCTTTAACCAAAACCATCACCTTGACCATCACCTTAACAATCATTCTGACGAAAGACCCTTTCAGTGTCCCCAAACACTGTCGCATTCATACTGGCGATCGACCATTTATATGTTCTCACTACTCGAAGGCATTCTGGCAAAAGAGATCAAAGGAGCACCTTCGCACTTATACTGGGAATGACCCTCTCAATGTTCCCAATGCTCAAGCACTTTTTCCAGCAAAAGCACTCTAATGAAACATCGCACTCATACGGGCGATCAACCCTTCCAATGTTCCCACTGCTCGAAGACTTTTGCTCAAAAATGCAATTTAAACATTTACCTTCGCACTCATTTGGTCAACGATCCTGTAGGTGTTTTCTGTGCTGAATTATCATTAGCCAATCAGACGATCTGATGAGACACTTTTGCACTCATTCCGGATAAACCACCTACAATATCACATCCAAAAAAATAGGAGCAACAAGTGGAAGCATAATTGTAAACTAATCCAAATGAAGCTTAAGCTTAAGATAAATAAAGTTAAATTTTATAAATTAAGCAAGCACGTTTTTCATTCTTTTTATTGCATTTCCATCTTATTCAACTGGTATTGAGGCGGATTTTCTCCGTATAATCCTAGCTGGAGTGATTTGAATGTTAGCACATGAGAGTGTAACTTACAGCTCAACGTCGAATCTGAAAGGCATAGAATCAAAATGGCAACAGTAGTTTATACCTTTGGGGAATTAAACAACAACTAATTAATATTGTTAAAAGTTTTTTTTTATCAAATAGACAGCAGATGAAATTAAATAAAAATGTTTTTGTTGTTGATAAATCGCACATCTAGTGGGGCCAAAAGAAAAGTTGGTCCAAAGGAAGTGTATCAAATAAAAGAGGAAGTGTAAGAATTTATATAGAAATCATTAAATATAATATAATAGAGAAACCTCACACACGGCCAGCGGCGTTTTATAAGCCCGACAAAGAAATTGTTGTAGTTGGAAATAAAAGTAAAAATTGGTTCGAATTATTTATGCCAGGATGTTATCCCCCACCGGGGAATACGTATCCGGCGGCGTCTACAGATTCAATCAAGTTTTGTGTTTTTATGTTAGTTTAGTTTGTGAGAAAATAGCATGCCATGACTTGGTAATCGTGCTCATATGGCTAGAATCAGTTTGAGTTTCAGTCAGTTACAGTTTAGTGCTAGACAAGTTCACACCAAATTTTACATTCTATTTTATTGTTGTTTATATTTATAGTATATTTTTCCAAATTTATTTTCGTGGTGAGTATGCAAAGAAAGTCTAACAAATTTGAAGAATCCATTCATATTCGGCATATACATAAAAGCGTTTTTACCATCCTAGCGATATCAATCCCCGATACCAATTCAGTGGATAGCCATGGACATGGACGTTGCTACAAAAATGGGATTTAGGAAGAATGAAGGCTTCCTGTTTTATATGAGGGAGTTAGACAGACGTAACTCTGGTTTGAGGCCGTCACGCCTCGCCATGGAGGGCGCTTTGGGCTGGAAGAAGCTAAGCAGCAACGAAAGGGAGAGGTATAGGGTTGAAGCGTCAAAGAGCGATTATCGTTGCTCCGATTATTCGGATTGCAACGCCCCCAAAAAATCGCCATCTGCATCCACGGTATGCCCCACCAAAAAGGCCAAGCGTGATCCTTGTGCCGCGAAGAAGCGCTAGCGTAATTCTTGTGCCACTAAGCGCAAGCGTAATCCGTGCGCCAAGAAACGTAAGCCTGCTTGCCCCAAGCGCAGAAAGCGCAAAGCCAGCTGTGACGAGAAGCGATGCAGTCGACCAGGTCCTGTGACCATCAATGGTTACCTCAATTTCATACGTGCGTATCGACGTAAGCATTGCGGGCTGAAGCCTAGGGATTTAATCAGAAAGGCCGCTCGAGCCTGGACAAGGCTCAGCGAAGCTAAAAAGGATCGTTATCGACGCCAGGTGAGTCGCAGTAAAATGTGCGTTTAAATCATTCATGTATCTTATTTTTTTTGTCTAGGCCTGCAAGGAATCCCAGCGCCGAAAGATTTGCAATGGCAAATAAGTCGACCCAAGTAAACATAGCCAAGTTCTGCTATCCATATGGATCTATCTGCATCTAAATTTTATAAGTCAAGTCAAATTGTTTTGTGTATATAAAGGAAGAACTCACGCTTCCCGTGTTCTAGTAAAGAAAAAAAAAGAAGAAATTATTTGGAATATTTGTAATTATAACAATCTTGAAACACTTCGTAGCTGAATCCAGATATGAAATAAATCGGGGCTGCAAACCGGTTTTGAACCGAGGTGGTTCAAAATCGGAATTTCGACATAGCTCCACCGTGAAGCAAAACTTAAACCGAACCAAGTGTTAAAAATAATAAAGCTAAAATGTATATCTTGAAAAAATCTTATATTGCCATATTGCTATATTGCTAAAGAAATACTTTTAACTGGTGGACAAAGTGGAGCAAATACTTCTTGATGGAGGCATAAATTAGTGTTAAAAGCAAGCGACACCCAAAATAGCCTATGCTTTTAGATAGGCAAAGTTTACTGAATTATTCGCCAGGCTGAAGATGCTAGGTCAGAAGACCTAGTCCACATGTGTGCTCAACAATGAAACTGCGAAATGAATGTTATTGGCATGTGCCCAAGGCTATTGGGCAAAAAAAATATTATAAATGAAGATGTCCATTTTGAAGAGGTAATAAATAGATGCACCACATACGAAGAAGAAAAATTCCACGATTTTGCGACGCCGGCGAAAATAAAAGAAAATCGCGCGATTTCAATTACCTTAAACTACATGTTGTCGTTCCTACCAAATGCAGACGATCAACCTATTCGCAGCGAACAAAAACGTTTATCCATACGTCATATCAGAGTTCAAGGAGCATCTTCAACCTGGCAAATACTTCAGTAAACATTGCCTATCTAAAAGCATTGGCTATTATGGGTGTCGCTTAACTTATTAATGCCTCCATCAAGAATTATTTGCTCCACTTTGTCTTCCAGTTAAAGAAACGCTTGGCAATATAAGATTTCAAGATATACATTTTTGTTTTATTTTTCACACTCGCTTCGGTTTAAGTTTTGGTTCACAACGAGGCTATGTCGAAATTCCGGGTTTGAACAAGCTCGGTTCAAATCCGGTTTGCACCCCTGATTAATTACAAATATTCCAAATAATTTCTTTTCTTTTTTTTCTTTACTAGAACACGGGAAGCGTGAGTTCTTCCTTTATATACACAAAACAATTCGACTTGACTTATAAAATTTAGATGCAGATAGATCCATATGGATAGCAGAACTTGGCTATGTTAACTTGGGTCGACTTATTTGCCATTGCAAGACTTTCGGCGCTGGGATTCCTTGCAGGCCTAGACAAAAAAAATAAGATACATGAATGATTAAAACGCACATTTTACTGCGACTCACCTGGCGTCGATAACGATCCTTTTTAGCTTCGCTGAGCCTTGTCCAGGCTCGAGCGGCCTTTCTGATTAAATCCCTAGGCTTCAGCCCGCAATGCTTACGTCGATACGCTCTTATGAAATTGAGGTAACCATTGATGGTCACAGGACCTGGTCGACTGCATCGCTTCTCGTCACAGCTGGCTTTGCGCTTTCTGCGCTTGGGGCAAGCAGGCTTACGTTTCTTGGCGCACGGATTACGCTTGCGCTTAGTGGCACAAGAATTACGCTTGCGCTTCTTCGCGGCACAAGGATCACGCTTGGCCTTTTTGGTGGGGCATACCGTGGATGCAGATGGCGATTTTTTTGGGGCGTTGCAATCCGAATAATCGGAGCAACGATAATCGCTCTTTGACGCTTCAACCCTATACCTCTCCCTTTCGTTGCTGCTTAGCTTCTTCCAGCCCAAAGCGCCCTCCATGGCGAGGCGTGACGGCCTCAAACCAGAGTTACGTCTGTCTAACTCCCTCATATAAAACAGGAAGCCTTCATTCTTCCTAAATCCCATTTTTGTAGCAACGTCCATGTCCATGGCTATCCACTGAATTGGTATCGGGGATTGATATCGCTAGGATGGTAAAAACGCTTTTATGTATATGCCGAATATGAATGGATTCTTCAAATTTGTTAGACTTTCTTTACATACTCACCACGAGAATAAATTTGGAAAAATATACTATAAATATAAACAACAATAAAATAGAATGTAAAATTTGGTGTGAACTTGTCTAGCACTAAACTGTAACTGACTGAAACTCAAACTGATTCTAGCCATATGAGCAAGATTACCAAGTCATGGCATGCTATTTTCTCACAAACTAAACTAACATAAAAACACAAAACTTGATTGAATCTGTAGACGCCGCCGGATACGTATTCCCCGGTGGGGGATAACATCCTGGCATAAATAATTCGAACCAATTTTTACTTTTATTCCCAACTACAACAATTTCTTTGTCGGGCTTATAAAAACTTCAAGCCGCTGGCCGTGTGTGAGGGTTCTCTATTATATTTAATGTTTTCTATATAAATTCTTACACTTCCTCTTTTATTTGATCCAGTTCCTTTGGACCAACTTTTCTTTTGGCCCCACTAGATGTGCGCTTCATCAACAACAAAAACATTTTTAATTAATTTCAACTGCTGTCTATTCGATAAAAAAAAACTTTTTAACAATATTAATTAGTTGTTGTTTAATTCCCCAAAGGTATAAACTACTGTTGCCATTTTGATTCTATGCCTTTCAGATTCGACGTTAAGCTGTAAGTTACACTCTTATGTGCTAACATTCAAATCACTCCAGCCAAGATTATACGGAGAAAATCCGCCTCAATACCAGTTGAATAAGATGGAAATGCAATAAAAATAATGAAAAACGTGCTTGCTTGATTTATAAAATTTATTTATATTTGTCTTAAGCTTGAGCTTCATTTGGATTAGTTTACAATTACGCTTCCACTTGTTGCTCCTATTTTTTTGGACGTGAAATTGTATGTGGTTTATCCGGAATGAGTGCAAAAGTGTCTCATCAGATCGTCTGATTGGATAATGATAATTCAGCACAGGAAACACCTACAGGATCGTTGACCAAATGAGTGCGAAGGTAAATGTTTAAATTGCATTTTTGAGCAAAAGTCTTCGAGCAGTGGGATAATTCGAAGGGTCAATCCCACGAATGAGTGCGATAATGTTTTTTTAGAGTGCTTTTACTGGAAAAAGTGCTTGAGCATTGGGAACATTGAAAGGGTCGTTCCCCAGTATGAGTGCGAGGGTCATCCTTTGAACTGATCTTTTGCCAGAATGCCTTCGAGCAGTGAGAACATTTAAACGGTCGATCGCCAGTATGAATGCGACAGTGTTTGGGGACACTGAAAGGGTCTTTCGCCAGAATGATTGTTAAGGTGATGGTTTTGGTTAAAGGTCTTCGAGCAGTGGGAACATTCGAAGGGTCGTACCTCACCAGTCCAGTCAAATCCACCTTGTTAAAAAGAGACCGATGATTGGCGCACAGCACACATGTCCGATCCACTGCATCGACGACATTCAGCTACAGGCACACATGTCCAGTCATCTCGACGATATCAGCCTCTGACATACAGCATCACCTGTCTAGTCAACCCGACGCCATCCAGCAACAGTCTTTACGTCAATAAAAAAAAACGTCGCTCAAACATTTCAACAACATATGGATTCCAAGTTAATGCGTAAATAATCAGGTAAGGAATCACGTCAAGAATTCTCTTGAGCCTCTGAACGCTGGAACCACACACAACATATCATAGATATACTAGCCAGCATTCAGCGTCATCTTCCCTGATATGCCAGTCAATATGAGGCATCATTTAGAGGAGGAGTCGCTCTGGCGGTTCCATATTATTTAGCTCCAAGCACAGTTCCAACTAGTTCGCACATCACTAGCAACTCGTTACTCGATGGAAGCCCGCTCATTTATTGTACATCACTAGCACACACTCAACTCTTTGCATTCTGTTAAACTAATTCATAGCCGCAAATAAACTTGTTCGTCCTGCATATATATGTCAAACCTCAATCTCTTACCATCTCTGAGATCTCTTTGCTCATACGGACAGACAGACAGACGGACATGGGTATATCGACTCGTCTGTTGATGTGGATCAAGAATACATACTTTATAGCAGAGGTGCCCAGAATGAGCTTACTACCTCGTGAAAACAAATACAAATGCAGAAAATACTTCTCCGGCAAGAACAACCACAGGAAATAGCAAGAGCAACCCGATTTTTGTTTGTGTGTGTGTGGCCGTTGCTGTCTCAACAAAACGCTTGCGAGGCGAGCGCTGACTACGTATAAACAACATTGTTGTTGCGTTCGAGTTTATCGGAGACATAGGAGAGAGACAAGAGACACATATGAAATTGATGTCGCGCCAACAACAAAACCTTCGCTCGGAAAGTAAGAGAGGAGAGCAGGCATATGAATTTCTTCTTCCTTATGGAAACGATTGCGTGGCTTTCGAAATGGACTTGGGCACCCCTGCTTTATAGGGTTGCATATGATTCCTTCTTCCTGTTACATTATTGCACAAACTTAATATTTTATATACTTAATCTTTATCAGTTACAGGGTAAATTACAGTCAGTCTTAACCGACTTTATTTCTTGAATTTTCTCTGGGTTTATTTTATTTCTTAGCTAAGTTGGCGTGAAACAATAAATCCAATAAAACACACATTAGCCGCGACACATTTGCCGCTTAAAGGGGGGCTTAGACCTACCCGCAGGGAGATTCCATGTTGGGCGGCTGCTTTACCGCCTGCGGTGTGTTTGTGTGTCTTACATGTCTCTCTCGCTTACCCCGCCCCCATTCAACACTTTTACTCTTCGCCATAAGCCAGTTCAACTAAAAGGCTAATCCACTTATTGACAGTTGGAGTGCCATCAAGTCTTGAAATAAGAACTTTAAATTTGCACAAACAATTTGATTAAAATCACAGACCAACAAAAATAAACCACTCCCTGCAATCACAGCATTTTGGTGGGGTTTTCAAAGTTTGTTACACACATTCAGGCAAAAAAAGATAAAAAATAGAAAAATCGAAAAACCAGGTATGTGTAAAGGCTTTGCCTTTTGGGCTGGTGCACACACACACTTGCACACTGTGCCGTTTTTTTATATTTCTCCCTTTGCATTTGTTGATAAATGACCACAGCGAGCGTGTGACGGTAGCGTGAAGTCAAATTAATTACTCTAATTGACTTTGAAAGCTAACAAAGCGAAAACGCGCAAAAAATACAAGAAAAAAGTGCGACAAAAGTTGACAAAATTTTAGTATTTTTTTGAATGCATATCGAATCAATCAAGAAAAGGGTTGCCAAAATTGTTGACCTTTTATTTAATTTATTTTGCATGCTAATAAAATACCTTATACCAACCCAATTCGAAAATTGAATAATAGTAGAACATTTTTCAATTTTATTTCTACCAAATTTCCATCATTTTTGCAGCACATTCGTCTAACGACCTTGCTCAACCATTTTCCATTTCATTTGCAGGTGCAAAAAACTTGCGAGCTTTTCATATATGTACGCCCGTAGTTTGATGCGGGAGTCAGCTAGTTTTTTTCATTTGTGTAGGGGGGAAAATATGTAGCTTTGTAATTAAATGCAGATGGTTATTTATAAAGTTATGAATGCCAACACTCAAACGCTGACTGACAAGTTTAATTAAATAAAAATTCAGTGATATGTTATGAGTGCTAAAATTATATTTTTACACTTGCATTTGATGTGGATCGGTGAACTAGATATTAATACAAATAAAGTTGTAATTGACTAGCGTTACTATGTCAGGGACTAAGTACACTGAGAAAAATTAAATCAATCTAACATCTTTATTGAAAACCTCGTTTTCAAGAACCTTGCAATTTTACAAAAACAAGATTGAAAAACCTTGAAATGAGCTTAGAAGTCTTAAAAACAAGATTTATCATCTCGAAACTTATTAACTATCCTACAGTTTTCTGTAAGGCTTCAGATGAAAATTTTTTTGATATATATTTTGCTAAAAATAAACAAAAAATTGTCGGTTGCAATGCAACCCACCCCTCCTGAGACTCGAACCACGACCTCTTCGTTCACAATGATACACAATGCCTCGGCCGATTAGACGATTTTGCCGTAGGGGGTCAATTGTTAAGCGCAGCCAGTTGCAGTATAACAGCTCAGGCTGCAACAATCTGTGCTCTTATACTGCAACTGGTTGAGCCTAAAGCCCCATACGGACATCCGAAGCAACAAGAGTTTCATACAAAAATTGAGGGAAGAAGAAGCAGAAGTTACAACTTTGCCACTTGAACTTTTTGCAAGTACGGAGATAAGAATTTGAATGTCACCCTCAACAGTCAATGTTACGCTTAACAGCACATTTGTGGAGACTATGTAAATTGGCTGTTGGCCTTATTGTGCTTTGAGCAGCTGACGCAGCATTGAGAATGCACCTTGTTAAGTCACTCTGCTTTTACCTGCATCGATCAGATGGAATGCTTTTAGTTAAAGTGATTTAAAAAAAAAACTAATATGAAAACCATGGCAGAAAAGCAAAAACGAAAGAGTCGTTTGGAAATGTTTTCGTATGAAGGAAAGTTTCTATAATTTTGGCGTTGAAAGAGCGGGATGTCATTTGCGATCTTTCCCCTTTTTTCGAGTGATTAGCGTGTTTTCGCCTCCTGGTCGGTCATTGGTACACTGGGCTTGCGCAGGGCGGCGCATCATTGGATCTGGCGATCCAAACACGAATGTCTGCTAGTCCCGACAGAGCTCAAATGCCACACGGCATCTGCACACGGCGTAAACGCAGGTGTGCGGATATAATAAAACTAACTTAATACTAGGTGGACAACCACGCAGTGGAGTCACCGGGCAAATACAATGGGCATTGTAGTATGTGAACTTAGGCTAGTTGGTAGGCTAGTAAATTTCTGACGGATAATGAGAAAAATAAATTTTAAAAATTATAAAAAGTAAATTTCTTGATTTTTTATGATGACATCTGGGTAGAAGAATGCTTCATGGGTGTGCTTTGGAGGGCTTCTGTGCATGAGCTGCGGGATCGGCTACCAAGCCGGGTTCTCGCAGCGTCTGCTGGACAGGATTCAGCGCTCGAACTGGGGCCGAGGCGATGCCGATGGCCGGCAGGTGGGCGGGTTTGATGTCTTGATGAGGTGAATCAGTGGCATTACTGAGATGGGCAGCATACAGGTGTGGTTGTAGCTGCTGCTGCATTCTGGGCAGGCCCAATTGGGGGCGATGGGATCTTTCCAACCCCAAGCATTCAGACTTAAATTTTGTAAAGAAGGCTTGGGGAGAAGTGGCCGAGCTTTAACAAAAGAAACATCTTGGCATCAAAACGAAATTCAGTTGTTCGAGCAGTGTGACCCGCTGCCAGTTAAACTAAAAATATCACCAACTTATATTTTCGGCGTAATTTTTTCTTAATTCTGGTCACAGTACTCTTACGTTCCACGGTGACGAAACATATGACGAAGTTAGCTAAATTACGAACGTCGAATGTCCGTATAGGGCTTAACAGTTGAAGCTCGATGGTAAAGCGGTGGTGTCAGTGTTTCAGTGCGCAGAAGGTACTAAGTTCAAGTCCCCTTATCGGCGGATTAATAATTTACAATTTATATAAGTTTTTTCAGAAAGAACAAAATGTTAATAACTAAAACAAACAACCAGCCCCCAACAATTTAGCAGTAGTGGGCTGGGGCACCTCAGCTTTAATTCGCTTGTACTTCTACCTCGACATGGCGATAAAAATTATTTAAAGCAATCCAGTAACTTTTTGTTTCTTATTGCCAATATTTACATTTAATTTTTCTTTTATTTGCTTTATGAATTTTAAGTTTTGTTCTTTCGCTTTTCTGTTACTTTATTTTTACCAAAAACAATGGAGAAAAGAGTTGTCAAAAGGGAAAAAAAATGCCAGGTACAAGTTAAAGGAAATGAACGAAAAAACTAAGTGAAAAAGAGAAGAGAACTATTTTTAAGAAATTTTTCAATAATTTTTAATAACTTTGGTGGACTTCGGAAAAAGTGTAATTCTTTATAAGGTACAATACTCTATAGAATGCTATTATACGAAAAAAAGAAACTTAAATTCTTATTGTAAATTAGATTCCCCTAACGAAGGGTGGTAATTTGTTAAATCCACTTCACAAAACTAAAAGTGTATTAATTTTTTTTAAAGTTCTCTTTTCAATAACTAAGAAATGGTTCTGGCTTAACTTTATCTATACAGAATCACTGTCAAACAAAAAGAGCCAAATCCAAATTGGCACAAACATTAATGCTTAATGTGTAAAGCGCAATAGGAATAATCCCAGCAGCAGCAGCAACGGCTAATTCATTCACTTTTGCTCAGTTGAATGCTAGCCAACAAAAATTAAGCATCTTAAAAATTTCATAATTTGTCTTGTCATTAAGTTGGATGGCCAAAACCTCATTTTCTACTTCGTTTTGTCTGCTCCTTCTTCCATGGAACTGCAATGCACCAGAAGACCATTTGTGTCACTCGTAAATTTCCATGGCGGCAACGAGCCGCCATCGTCTATTTTTTCTCTTTTTTTTTTTGATATGTTGCCAAGTGGCAGTCATTGGCTTTTCCAGTTGCTTTCCGAATTTCGGTTTTGGCTTAACAATTTTGCGGATTTACTGCCATTGAGATGGCAAAGAAGAAACCACACGCATCAGAATTTATGCATGTCTAAAGAATTGAACTTGTTTCGTCGGTGACTCAATGGCGCCAACTTTGGCCAAATGAGGGCAATGATGTAATTTGGAATTCGCAGGAAACTGCAATTTTCATCTAACCCAATTAAACACTCTTTAGGGGCATTCCTTATCAATTGACCCTAACAAAAAGGCAACCAAGCAAGCATTTTGTGTTGATTTATGCGCCACTCAACACTCATAATTTAGTAGCCAAGGCCATGGGGCAAGTCATCATGTTTTTAAATGCGCTGATGAACTGAGTGCAAAATGTTCGGACTGCCTTTTAAATTATGCAAGTTAATTTGCAGCTGCTTCAAAATGATGACAAGAAATTCCGTACACACATACACACTGGGCCAGGGCAGAGCAGGGCGAGCCAGGGCACGACCAAGGTCCTGGCAGCCCAGCAAGAGTTATTTCCCGCAGACCGGAAGTGAAGTCGACATAAATTGCGGTTAGAACTAGCAGGCTGTATCCTTCTACTACTGAGCCACCGCCCACTTCGGATCAGCTTAGTTGCTTACGGTAGGTGAACTGTTGGGTTGTATATTTATATTTAATACACAACGACAACCCTTCAGCACAGTTGAAAAATTGTGGATAACTTGATGATATTGGATTGCAGAGTGAAAGCTAAAACACATATTGCTTAGCTGTAGCCTCTAGACTTAATAAGGATAGGAAATATCTGAACGGCCAACGAAAAGTATATTCAGTTTATGGGAAAGAAGTAAAACCACTTTTTTCAGTATATAAACAGGAAGTTTATCGTTCTAAATCAGTTTGTTACCGTTTACTGTTTTAGTTAATACCGAAACAATACAGATTTTGGCCTCCCTATGACTGTGCAGACATCAGTATATATACAGAAAATAATTTGTCAAGCAACAACAACCACGGGGTAAGAAGAAAAACCGGTTAGTGCTGGGTGAGAAAAAATCAATCTAAAACAAAAATTATAATCTTGAAACGAGATGAAACGGAGTAGGAATTCGACAGAGACGAGATAATCTTAACCCAAGAATATATTCTCAATTTAAATCTTCATCCAACAATATTGAATTAAGATCGTTTATACTCGACTTTAAGATGAAACAATCTCATTTTTTAATATGAAAAACAAGTCAAACATAAATTAAGCATTTTTTATTTTTAGGTGAGGGGTGGGAGAAAGGGTGGTGTGATGTGTTTGGTTAGTTTAGTTAGTTATTTTATATATTAAAATTTTCTTCTTTCTGAAAAACTTATCTAAATTGTAGTTGCAGCATAAGAGCAAAGATTTTTGCAGCCTAAGTTCTTATACTGCAACTTTCTGCGCTTAACAATTGACCCGCTACTGCCAAATCGACTAATCGCATGTGCCAATGTGTTATTGAACGAAGAGTTCGTGGTTCGAGTCCCAGGAGGGGTGGGTTGCATTACAACCGAAAATTGCAATTTTCAACTGAAGCTTTACAGAAAACTGTAGGATAGTTGATAAGTTGCGAGATGATAAATCTTGTTTTTAAGACTTCTAAGCTCATTTCAAGGTTTTTCAATCTTGTTTTTATAAAATTGCAAGGTTCATAAAGCGAGATTTTCAATCTAGATTTTAGATTGATTTTTTTTCTCAGTGTATCAAATGTTTAGTCAGAGCATATGTCTTGGGCACCGCAGCTTTTAAGTGGTCGCAAATCTGTCCGCTACAAATATCTGTTAAAATAACAATTCACTCTGAAAGGTTATGAAAATGATTTGAGCTTGTAAAATCTTCAGTATAGCTTGCTGTCCAATGCCTGCGTCACAATGTACATATGTTGCAAAAGTTTTCGAAGGCTAGGTATAGCCCTAAAGAAAACGGTCACAGTCGCAATTTTTCCACAGCTGAAAGTTTATATATCCAGCAACTGCCTTGATTTAGTTCCTTAAACTCACATAGACATTTGTCTCTTATTTTTTCTATTTCTGTTTGTTTAAGTTTAATCTAATGAGCTGAAGAGCACACAACTGAATATGCATTTGTTGTCATGTTTGTGGTCGTTTTCATTTCATTTACAGTTACACTTGAAATGCCAGAGAGGCCTGCAGATGAGCTTTTTGCTGCCTGATTTCCCAGGTGCCGAGTGGGTGGCTGGTGTTAACATAGAAATAACCCACATGAGCCCACACATTTTCGTATATTTTCATATTTTTGCCCGAACATTTTGCTGTTGTTTTTGTGTTCCGGAGCAGACACCAAAAGCCCAAACTCCGTGACAAGTGTGTGTAGTCCGAATACTAGTTGGACTGGGGGTGTGCATAAAATGCATATGTGGCTGATTTGGATGAGTCTTGGGCTTATTTGTGGTTGCCCAGATAGTAGCAGTGATGTTAGAGAACCAGTCTTCTGTTTATTTCTATCTCTTTCTTGCTGCTGTTGACATTTGAACAGTTTGCCTGATTTTTGTTTGATGAATAAATTGTTTTGAAAATTAGAATCTATTTGGATTTATTCACCTGTAGGAGCAAAATGTACCATTTTTATGTTTGCCTATCTTAGAGGGTGGATAATTTTTAAAAAAAATTTTATTCGCCTGTAAAATAATACATTTTTAATTAAATTTATAAATAGTCTTTTCTCTGTTGAAGGTTATGAAATTTGCCTTGATTAGAATTTTTCAAAAAGTTTCCAAGCTTATCTCCTCATTATATTATGACAGTCTCTAGTGCGGGATAACGGCGCATCATTTAAATTATTAGATCATCATCTCTATCATCTATTTTCTTGAAATTAACAGATCAAACTTTAAAAAACAAAAAGTTACCGATTAATTCCACCAAAAATAAAGTCAGCAAGCTTATTTTTGATAGCAATTTTTCCATTCATTTTTCCAGTTCAGCCATTCTTTGTTTTTTTTAATGTGCAAATAAATCCCAGCATTCCCATTACATGAAGAGAGGCCTAAGATGATTTCAAACATGTTCGTAATTAATTTGAGCTTAATATTTCATTTCGATCTATTTACGATTTCCAGAGATTTATTCCATTTAATTAACCATTAATTGCAAAAAAAAAAAACGAGAAGGCAAAGCTATCTTCGTCTGCGCCGGAGTTTTTATACCCTTGCAAAAGCTGGATTAGAAATGTCAGAGTTTAAGAACGCTTACAAATAATCAAACATTTTTCTAACTAAATCCCATTTTCCAACAGATAAACATCTGATTTCGAACAAATTTCAAACTCTTCAAGAACTCTTAAGAACTCTTCAATTGAAAACAAAAAAGTTTTTTTCACTAAGACCCTTTTTACGACCGATGGTTCCTATGGCAGCTATAAGATATAGTCATCCGATCTTAACCAAAATTAGCAAATCTGTTTGAAAGCATATAATATTAATAATTTCCGAGTTTTAGAACTCTTCAATTGAAAACAAAAAGTTTTTCTCACTAAGACCCTTTTTACGACCGATGGTTCCTATGACAGCTATAAGATATAGTCATCCGATCTTAACAAAAATTTGCAAATCTGTTTGAAAGCATATAATATTAATAATGGCCGAGTTTAAGGACGCTTTCATATAAACAAAAAAGTTTTTCTCACTAAGACCCTTTTTACGACCGATGGTTCCTATGACAGCTATAAGATATAGTCATCCGATCTTAACCAAAATTAGCAAATCTGTTTGAAAGCATATTATATTAATAATGGCCGAGTTTAAGAGCTCTTCAATTGAAAACCAAAAAGTTTTTCTCACTAAGACCCATTTTTACGACCGATGGTTCCTATGGCAGCTATAAGATATAGTCATCAGATTCTGTCGGTTCCGACATATTAGCAGCGTGCAGTAAAAAGAAGACTCTGTGCAAATTTCAGCTCGATAGCTTTGCGTAGAAACAGACAGACAGACGGACAGACAGACGAAGGGACAAAGCTCAATCGACTCAGTTCGTCACCCTGATCAAGAATATATATAGTTTATGGGGTCGGAAATGAATATTTCTATGCGTTGCAAACTTCTGGGAAAAATTATAATACCCTTTGCAAGGGTATAAAAAAAGGGAAAACCGATTTTTGTGAATATCTGGTGCACACCAAATCATTCGAAGCCATCAACAAAACCTTCGCTCGGAGAGAAAGAGTAGAAAGAGAGCACATATTAAGTTGTTACTTAGCTTACGCTTGGCCATAACGAATTCATTCGCAGCCAACAACAAAACCTTCTTTTGTAGAGAAAGAGTAGAGAGAACACATATGAAGTTCTGGTTGCTCTACGCCAGTGCCGGCCAAATGGAGAGGACAAAAAAGTGTGCTTGTGTTGGTGAGCAAGAGAGCTCTCTCCAGACTACAGCCGTTTTACTCGCAATTCAGTGTTCACCAATTCACACAATCATGACTTCGGCTCGTGGTAGCTTTGGATGGCCGGCTCTGCTCTACGCATAGCCATAACGAAATCATTCACTGCCAACAACAAAACCTTCGCTCGAGGTAGAGAGTAGAGAGAACACATATGAAGGTGTTATTGCTTCACGTATAGCCATAAGCTGAACGGCCATCCCTTTGTGGGCTTGGGCGGTTCAGTTTTATAGGGCACGAACTTATTATATTTAGCTAACCAATGTATTAGGACTTGCTCAAAAATTTCGATAGCAAAGTCTGATGAGTATGGATCCATTGAGCGCCTGTTTGTGTCTAGCTGTTTATTTCTTTTGAGGCAAATTCACTTAAATATATCTAAAGACTTATATCTACATACATAATCCATAACGAAAATCGCTTAGCCAAACATATTTGAACTTATCTTGAAAAATACAATACAATACATTCTGCCTGTGCCAGTTCTACAAATATTTTCCTATTTTTAATAGAGGATTTTAGAGAAAGATAGAAAATATATATGGGGCTTTAAATAAAACCAATGGACATGCTATTAACATTGTACTGGATTTTCATAAGAACCAACTATTGTGTTGACATATGTTGCATGCAGAAAGTCAACATATTTGCAGCATAAGAAAAAAAACAATCTAGCACAAGCTTTAAAGCAAAATACAATCTCTCAACAATCCGCAAACAAAGCTTCTTCACATCGTCACATTCATAAGTCCATGTATATGTATATGGGCCTGAGACAAATCGAGGGATAACAGCAAACAATAAAAAAATATAAAAAGAAAACATCAGCAGCCGACAAACCATCCAACTTAAAGACAAAAGCATTTGCCACATATTGTCTCCTGCTCTTGATCAAGGGACGAAAATGGGGCACAATTTGAGTTTTCGATTCATATTCTCTTGCATTTGGCCATGTCAGCACAACATTAACAGGCCAACCAACAATAACGAAAATTGAAGTGATGAAGTGTACGGTCGCCAACCTACTCCAATCCCCTGTTGCCACCCATACGAAACCTGGGCAACATTGACGACCATTGTTAACTAGAAGAATATTGTGTGTGACAGGAGGTGGTGGAGCCTAAGGATATTTGTATTTGCCACTCGAAACAATACATAAATCCACTTTGAAGCAGCAGGCGCCAAGAAACGAAAACTGTAGACAAAAACCAACGGCCGACATCATTCAAGTAAAAATGGTAGCACTTGACAAGCAAACAAGAAATTGAGAATGGCAACAATAAAAAAAGAACCCAAGAAATAAAAGAGTTGAACTGACCAGGCAATAGAAAGCAATTGGAGTATTGTATAAGTTCAACCAAAATATGCGCATACAAGGGGTGATTGACTGTGATTCAAGTCGAGAGTAAAATGAGAATGAGTTGATTTAGGTTTATGGCAAAGTTTAATTGATGGAAATGTATACTTAGGGTTAATTTAACGACTTACTTCAAAAATAGAAGAGTTTTCAATTTTATGGTAAGTGTAGTAGGTAATAAGTTGGTAACACTTAGGGAAAAAATAGAGAAATTCATACATGGATCATCTTTGTTTGATGTCAGAAGTACAAGAACTCTTTTTGATCCAAGAATGAATTTAGAACAAAAATAGCTTTCAAATAAACAAATTGCTGAATTTCAAAAAAAACGTTTTTAATTTTCGCCCAACCATTTTCCACCTTACGAACAGCTGATGCCCTAAGGAAAATTTGTGCAGCTCATTATTTTAACATCATAAATCGACCATGGAGGGGAAACAGGAGCCCAAAATGAAACGGACCGAGAGCCACAAATCAGCCCAAGAAAATGACGAAACCCGCACAGGAGTGACGTATCCGTAAAACCGTTTCCAATGCCAGCAAACCCATCCCGGTCATCAAGTTTCATCAGCGAAAACTGTGTCGGAAACAATCGGCTCCTCCTCGGTGAAGGCCACCATAGAGGATTTTGAATTTACGGCAAATTAAACAAAAATGTTGTATAAAAACTAAAATATATTTTCCAATCTCTAGCGTTGCGTTTTACATAAGAGGCAAAATGATTGCACAGCCCAAATCCATGATTTGCAGATACTCCAAGCCGCCGTCCTGCAGACGATAGCAGCATTCTTGCAAAGAAATACATAGTCAACCAACTTGGAATCAAGCCTCAAATATGCTACTGGGCATCCGTCACGGCCGCATGATACACTATGTACTCCACAACCTGCTTCATCTCTCCCACACTGTAGGCCGACTAGCCAATCTCTTGTACAAATTTCTCCATACGATTTTAGTTGCCCAAACGGGAAACATTCATATAATCCTTCAAGTAGTAGTACGGGTTTATGCCCGACATCTCAAACAGATCGGCCTTGTTGACGGCATGCTCGATCCCCTTAAGACGATAGCAGGACGCATATCACCGTCCGATATCTGTACAAATGACCTGAAGGCCTCCTCCTCGATCTGCACCTGCTCCAAGTCTTAGATGTGTCTTAAACGGGCAATAATTTGATAATCGCCCAACGCCTTGAATCGCCGCTACCGCCATCAACATATCTGTGTATCTGTTGAGCAGAATAGTTGTGAAATTATTTTTGGCAAAACGCAAACAGCTGCCCACCAGTGTGGCCGTTTCTGTATTTAGCCTCTTTTGCTTTTATATGGGCAAACTAAAAATGTATGTGGATGCCAAATTAATAAAGTGCAATTAAGCGTGCTAAATTTTCCACGCTTCTGAGAACAGGCCTTCATTAGAAAAATCTCTACGATCAATCTACAGCGTTGCCTAACAAATAATGTTCACTATGAACCTGTCTTTATTAAAATACGTATTCTCATCTTTTCTCTGCTCATGTCTTCGCATATCTTGTAAATATTAGCTGTTCCTGAGGGTCATTTATATTCTTAAACTTATTTTATCCAGTCAAAGAAGAGCCAGTATTGATGAAAGCTCACTGAAATACTAACTAATGATTAAGTTAATCGGGACAGATACGATGAAGCAAACTTAATGAAGTTTTCATAGTAGGCTTGAAAATCAAGGAAAATTCTGCTAGATTTGTTAGACCAAATGTTGTATAGGCAAAATGTAAAAATTGTATGTCTCGCCTACTGAGAAAACTTTAAGGAGTTTGTTTCTTAAACTCATCTCGAATGTTATATAGAAAATATTATGACTCTTAACTTAAATTAAGAATAAAATGTTGAAGTAAGTTCCATTTTACATTAATGTTTTCAGAATTAGCGAAAAAAAAAATTATTCCTCAGCCCCGGTTCGAGCCTGAACCTAGGTTCTGCGAGCTTTTGAACCCGATTCCTGAACCCGAATCAACAAAAAAAATTTGCGGCCTTGAACTCGGAGTGAACCCCTTCCGATTTTAAGAAGGTTTGCTCAACACTAAGATTCTTTATACTTGAATCAAGAGTTTGCCAGATTCAAGAGTAAGATATTTCACTTTTAAATCAAGAGCTCCACATATTCAAAAGATTTTTCTCATTCTTCAATTAAACATCATTTTTATTCAATTCAATTCTTTCGCGCTCTGTTACTAATCCTCAGTCCCGTCTCCTATAAAGAACGAATTTAGCTGGATTTCAAGATCAAAATGATTGAAAATTGGAGAACGAATAGATTGTTTTTCAAGAGCGTTTGTAATCAAATTATTTATTCTACCTTTTTGGAGGGTCTCCGTTCAGTATGCCTGCCGTTATTGACTTTTGTACAGAGCATATCCTCTTCGTCTTTTAGAAAAATGTCTACACTTTCAATTACCAATTTACTTAGCTGGCCAAAACTTTCACTCAACTAATTTATTAACCACTAATTGCAATTGGCACTAAAATTAATTAATCAATCTCAGTGTACAATACCAAAAAGTACAAATAATTTGTACTTTGATTAATTGCAAGAAAAGTAAAAAAAAGTAAGAAAAACCAAAATACAAAAAAAAAAAGGAAAGAAAATAAAAATGCATTTTAAAAAGTGGACGAAAGCTGTCCACAAGTCAAATCAATCTTCGTTCTGGCGTTGCCCTTTGGCTTTTACTTCATTTTACGATATTTATGCGTTTCACTTTTTGAGTGCCAAAGGCAGGGCAATAACTGTCGAGTACGAGCGCAAAGAATGAAGCGGGAACAATGATTTAGGGTCCATATCCTTGAGGATGTCTGGGTAAGAAAATTGGGGAAAATTTGAGTTTTCATATTACATTTTAAGCCCTTGAAATTTGCTGCGTTTTGTTTAATGTATGTTGTGTAATACGTTTCCACGCCGCCACAAGCAAACAACAAAAGGTGACGGCAGCTCTTCAGTTGTCCCCGTCTGGCTGCAGTACTTGAGACTGACATATAAAACATGTCTAGGTCCAAGTGCGTGTTTTTTTTTTTTTGCTTACAGCAAAGCAGCAGACCTTCCTTTCCATCTACGTCGCATTTCCATTCACCAGCTCATTGTCACAGGCAATTTGGTGCCTGATATTTGCCATTTAGTTCAATCAATTTACCACAATTTCCGCCAGTGCATTGAAAAAGCAGCAAAGTTTCACCCTCCTATTGAAACCTAATGGCCACAGCTCAATAACCCAAGTAGATGGCCCCAAGGAGCAGCACAGCACGTAGGTCATTGATCAGATCTACGCGACAAACATAACAATGTGGGCTGGACCAGCCAAAGAACCAAACAAAAAACCGCACGTAGACACAAAATTTGTAACTTGTTGAAAGCGTTTTCCACAATTTAATAATTTTCTAGGGTTTTCAGTTCGGTTTCGGTTTATGATTTTTTAAGGCACAAAACTGCATTGCGTTGCATACCTGCAGGCGTACTCATGAGTTATGACACAGATACATACATACACGTACTGCATCTTCTATTAAAATTCAAGTCTTTTCGGGGGCTCTCTCGGTCTTTTCACAGTGTGTTCCCTGAACGGAAATTACATAGTAAATTTACCACAAAGTCCACGCAGTGCAAAAATTTTACTTTGCTGGCAAGCAATTTAATTAAAATTTTCGGGGCTAACCGAGCAGGATGCTAGACCAAAGCTATATGCAATGCAGACATCGTTCTTCACCATATGGGTTGGGCCTTTAATTAGATGACAATCTGTGTCATAAAGGTCAACAAGGTAGTTAGGTGTGTGTGTGTGGTTATATATACCGTGGCATGCGGTCGCAAAATGTTTAAATAACATATTTATAAAACAGTAAAGTCTTGATCAAAAGATAGGTTTTAAAATATTTTTTACCAGATTATGTTTGAAACTGTTCAATGTTGTCAAGCTTTGAAGTAGCCATCAAGATAAAATTAATTCTGTGCAAAAGCAATTCGTATTGTTTGGTCTTTGTGGTTTAAAATGGAATCCTGAGGTACGTTTGCCATCGTAGTCTAGTAGACTTCTGTAAATTAAACTTCCCCCCTTAATTAACTCAACTCGGAAGGTTCTCTTCTTGCTTAAAACACTTATTACGAACTTAGCTCGTACACCTAAAAAAAATTGTATCAGTATCAATTTAATACATATTATTTCAAACTGAAACTGAAACTATAAATGTATCAATTTTTTGTATCAATATAAGCCTAGAAAATATCAAATTGGTATTTTGGGTATCAATTTGATACTAAGAATATTAATTTGATACACAAAAATATTAGCTTGAAACTAAAACTATTGAAAATTTGAAAAGACATGCTCTTATGTGAATCGAAGCATGTCGAGTGTGGAAGCTGGTGATGATTGACGTGTCACATTTGATTTTAGTGGAAACACATTAGTACACCGAGAAAAAAAAATTATATTTATATATATATTTATATTATATTATATATTTATATATATATATTTTTATACTCTTGTAGAGGGTATATTAAAAGTGTCCAGATGTTTGTAACGCATAGAAGGAAGCATCCCCGAACACATAAAGTATATATATTCTTAATCAGCAGCTGAGTTGATATAGACAGGTCCGTCTGTCCGTCCGTCCGTCTGTTTCTAGGCTATCTCCGCTGTCAGTTTAAAAGATATCTTTACCAAACTTTGCACGAAGTCTTTTAGTACACACACTTTTAGCTGCACATTTGTCAGAATCGGCCGTAACGAATGACTATATCATATAGCTGCCATAGGAACATCAATCAAAAAACAAGTTTTAGTGAAAAAACTACTTTTTTGTTTTCAATGAAAACGTCCCTAAACCTCGTACTTATAAGTTTCTATGCTTTCACATAATTCCACCAAGTTTGATGAAAATCGGTCAACTATATAGTATAGCTGCCATACTAAAAAAAGTTATGTAAAAAAGTCTTAGTAGGTAAAACTTTTTTATTTTCAATGCAATCGCTCCCAAACTTGTTATTGGTCAATATTATATGCTTCCACGTAATTTTGATTCAAATCGGATTACTATAGCATAAAGCTGCCACAGGAACGATCGGTCGAATCTGTATTTATAGTCAGAAAAACTTTTTGTGCTCAATGTTAGCATCTTTTTAGTTTCCAGCTATTAATATTATCGGTTTCCACACAATTTTGGGGAGTTTGGTCAAAATCGGATGAATATACGGGGGTGACACAGAAATCACTAGAGATTTTGGTATAAACGTTTGCATTTCCAATCTCAATTGTACAACTTCATATGTAAAGTGAAAAGTATATCTGCGGTTGCTATATCAGATGGTGAATTTGAGCGATTTGGAACCAACTGCTCAAATCTACTTTCGACATCTGATCTAGTAACCGAGCTGTTTAGTGCCACTTCACATAAAAATTCAAGCATTTTCAATTTGAAATATAAGCGTTTATACGAAAATCACTAGTGATTTCTGTGTCACCCCCGAAATCTTATAGCTACCATAGAAAATGCTGACAAGCAAATGTTCAAAGTAGTGGCGCCATCTGTTGCTGAGTTTGGGAAAATGTTCAGCTAAGATTGTTCTACAAAAATCATTGAAAACCTTAAATTATATAAATTATGCCAGCTGCAAGCGTATATTATCTTCGGTCGAGCCGAAGCTAGCTTTGCTCTATTTTTTCATATCAATTTTACTCCGATATGTCTAGGATCAAGTTGATTTGCTCACTATGGACATATCGTATTTTAAATATATCATTAGAATATTCTTAAGATTATCGTCATCTTTTCCTCATATCAATTATGTAATATCTATATTAAAGTTTAAAAGATCGTCTTAATACAATAAAGTATAATTTTGATGTTACAAAAACATCATTTTTTGGTATCATTTTGATATTATTAAAATATAATTTTATAATATCAATAATATAAAATATTAATATCAGTATTTTAATATTCAATTGGTATTATTTTAGATCAAAATGATATCCATATTAATATCCTTTAAGGAAGTGTGATTGAACAAAATAATTCAATTTATAATTTTCTAAGTATTATATGTAGGTCGTCATCAGCAACATATTCCAGCTGCTGGTACAAAATTCAATCTGAAAAAAAAGAAAGGTTTGGAAGCCAACTTTTATTTCATTTTATAATACAAATTAAAAGTATGAATATTTACCTATTCAGTTGTCGTAGACAGATTGGTCGAGCTCTTAGCTTTTTATGAAAACCAGCAGCTCGGTGCATTTAGCATTTAGCAATAACTAGGTGAAGCAAGCTTAAGAGGTTGTTAGCTGCGACCGCGAAAGTGGGAGCAAAGCCGTTAGTCCTAAATATTTGTATGCCTTTGTATTTGTAAAGGAAATAAGAACGCTCTCCCATCTTTCCTCACCTTTTTATTGTCTCATGGGTAGGTCGATAAGCAGTGGAATTGTTGTTAGTGCTTTTCAGATGCAAATTTTGTTGCATTTTAGCCAGAAGTTAGGATTTCACATATTCCTAAACTTCTAAATTTCGAATTCCAATTGATATTGAAGTCCTATCACTGTAACATTTTCGGGATAATTCTGAAACGTTTTAATATCAATTCGAAAAAATGATATTATTTTGGATCGGAAAGATATTTTATTGTACCCAATTGATATGAAAAAAATGATATTTTTAAAAGTTCATTTTAACCGGCGGATATCAATATGAACATGATCATTTTTTTTTTCTCTGTACTGAGTTAAAAGTAAACGCTATGGAGGTCACTTTCCCAGACGATAATGGATTTCAATATGGAGCACGAACTTTTATATTTACACGGTAGGTTTAAGCAGCTAAGCTCGGGTATCTGTTGTTTTTTGGCACGGGTTTAAGTAACAGATGTAACAATTAGAGTAAATAGAATACATTTTGTAAGACTTAAAAATTAAAGTCAAATGTTTTTAAAAGACTGTTTTAATTTAAATGAGAGTTTTTAGAGAACTGAATTGATACTACCAACTTGATTAAAACAAAATATTACATTGATAAAAGCCATTATCAAAATGATACTCAGAGTTTGGCTACTAAAATATCAAATTGATACTAAAAAATGGTCAATCTGATACACGTTGGTATCAATTCGATATCCTCGAAATATCATTTGAATACTTTCGAAAATTACCAGTACTTGAATACTTGGAGTATTCAAGAGAATTTAATACTCAAAGTTTCAAATTGATGTCTAGATAGTGTCATTTTGATAATTTTTTTTTTTTTTGGTTGTAGTTAACATTGCTTTATGTTTTTCGGTAGGGTTTTCGTGTCGCACTTTAGCGGTTGCACCTCTCGGTAGCTTGGGTGGGATATAGACTGGAATTTTGCCTGGGGTTCGCGAGTAACAAGTTTCTGCTTGGTGTCGCATGGGCCACTTGAAAGTATTGCGCATTCTACTATATTCCAATCATGTTATTTAAGTCTGAATTTGGTATTTTAGCGAAATTGTGAATATTTTTCAGATTTTATTTATTTTTAGTAGGAATTTTTAGAGCTACTTCTAAGAACCTACCAATATCATCATCACTGAGCTTTTAGGCTGACGCTGCATAATTGAGAGAGCTTAAAGCGTCGCCAGAGCTTAGGAACGGTCCGTTAATATTTGAATTGGTTAACACAACTTTTCAGAACTTTTCATAACTATTTTGTAGTTTTTTATAGCACTGTGTACTTGTAATATTTCAAGTAATTTTTTACTTCTTAGTTTTTTTTGTAGAACTTGAATGTTGATGTGTGTCACACTTCTTGTTTTGTATTTGTACAATATTGTCTTTGCTAAATTTGACCCACTTAACCAAATCAAATGCAACTCTAGGAATTAATGCTCATAAATAATTAACAAAAAATTGTATGAATAACTATTGTAAAAGTCATAAAACACATTTTTAAGTTCAGTTTATTTTCCATTAACTTTTCACACTGCACTCTTGTGACCATAAAAGCTAAAAAAAAATTCACCCACTAAACGTTTAAATCCCTTTAAAAGCATTAAAACAATTTTCATAAAACCCCCCCCAAAAAAAAGTCTCATAAAACAAAATGTTTTTTTAACATACACAAAAGAAGGAAAATATTCACGCCACTTTGATCAACATTTTCGAGCAATAAATAGTTGCCTTTTACAACTTTATTATGAACCACACAAAACAATAACTAAAACAAGGCAGCAGCTTGGCGTATGCGCAATATTTAACTTTTTATGACTTTTCTTTTCATTTTTGGATTTTTTTTTTTTAACTTTCGTTGAAACTTGTTTTCTACGTTTATGTAGTCAAATATTTCTGTCTGAACAACTTTATTGTTATGGGCTCCATTATCATTCTCATTCTTAGTGCCCAATTAAAATGGGCAATTAAAAATTTGCAGTCACGTGTTAATAATGTCGCGACTGGGCCACACCTGACCCGACAATTGAGAGCAAAGTTTGTGCTTCTCCCCCTCTAAATGTCACTTTGTGACTTTGAATTCACAAATGGCTGTAATTGCCTTGCCTGTCCGACTGTCTGCATTTTTTTTTCTTTTGCTTTTTAAGCTCAAATGGGTCTCTGGGAAAAAATTTTTTTTTCCTTCTTTCATTATCGACAGTTATTAGTATTTATTCGTTGACCTGCATTATCAATTGAAAGTCTATTTGCCCTGTCAAAAGTTTTATGACATTTAATGGCTGGGTAATTAGGTGCAATTTTATAAGTAAAGGGTGTGATCGAGGGTAAATTTACACAAAGAATACTTCAATTGTACATGTGCTTCAACAGGGGATTGTCACTACTTATCTTTGACAAAAAATTATGGTGGTCCGGTAAACTTCCCCTCTTCAAAAACTATACGTTCCATTCTAGATAAGAGCAAGGCAGACTATAATAAAAATATCACTGCTATTTTTCAAAATACTCATTTTATTTGCGGGACTGCCAGTATCTGGAGTTGCAATAACAAACATAGCTTTGGTGTAACCGGCCACTTTATAGATAGCAATTTACATCGTCATTCTCTCATGCTTTCATATAAGCGTGTGCGATTCTCCCACACACATAAAATAACTGCAACTATATGAGCTGAAGTCATAGCAAATACGGACTTAGTGATGTAAAAGTGAACAGTTTTGAAGGAACAAACGTAAAGCCTGAGTTTTTAAAAGAGTCCGATTTAAAGGTTATATATTTGATTTGTTTTATAAGTTTCGTCTTTACATCATAGGCAAAGGTAATCTTCCATGAACTGAAAGCTTATATCAAATCCTTCAAAAAACAAGAAAGAAAGTCGGTCAAGCCCGACTATAACATACTCTGCACCCTTAATGTCGCAGCTCGCATTTGGTCACGAGTCAAACGGCCAGTTCACACACAACGCAGTGCGCTCTCTAAGTCTCTCTCTCTCACTAAGATTGCTTCTGCTGAACGCAATGCTTAGGTTATGGGTGGGGTGGGTGGGGGGTGTTAACTGACCGATTTTTGCTCATAACTTGAGTATCGTTCTTCCGATCTTTATCATTCCTTTGGCAAATCGATAAATAATTTTGAGTACTAGATATCTCTAGAAAGTACGAACCATCTATCATCAAAAACTGTAGGAGATATGACGTTTTTTCCAAATTGCGGGGGCGCGAGGGGGCGTGGCAAAAATTGAAAATAAACTTGATCTGCCTGCAAGTATAAGAAATATATGTCCCATACATGTCAAACCTCTATCTCTTACCATCTCTGAGATCTCCTCGTTCATACGGACGGACGGACAGACAGACAGACAGACAGACAGACAGACGGACAGACAGACAGACGGACAGACGGACATGGCTATATCGACTCGGCTGTTAATGCTGATCAACAATATATATATAGGGTCGGAAATGATTCCTTCTCCCTGTTACATACTTTTGCACAAACTTAATATACTCTATGTACCTTCGGTACAGAGTATAAAAAGGTGTGAGTGTCGTTAACACACACGAGGCTGTGAAGTGGAACATGATGCTAAATTTAAGGGCTTAATTTCAAAATCACAAGCTTTTAAAGGAAGAAAACTAACAGGGAGTAGAAATACCAACAAGATCACTTGCTGTTGTGTTCTTTCTTTTTTCTGTAGGTCTTGTTTATTGTGCTGCTCCATAGATAGATGAAAACAGCAACAGTCGCAAAGGAATAACAGGCAGAAATAAAAATCTCAATCTGGAAATAGCCATCCACAGAAATAATAAAAGGTGTCTCTTCCACTACTGTTCCCCCCTCAGTCCCCCACTGTACCCCCCTCACTCGGTGCCTCACTGTTCCCCCACTGTTAAGTCACTGCGTAGTTCTTAGCCATATAAAGTTCCACACATAGGAAGATAGCCCAAATTTCAGTTTATACATAATATGCATAGCAATTCTCCCCTTGATTTGAACCTTTTCGTTCTCGATCCAATAACCCCAAACACAACTCCTTGCGGCTTATCACAGAACTGTGTGTGGTTGGTTGGACAATCTGTGTGTCTCTTCTAGTGGGATCTATTCTCTTTAATTACAATGGTACAAAAGTGAAACTCCTGCCAGCTCAGTGTTGGAGGATCATTGGGATTTCCTCAGAGTCTCTTGGGCTTACAATGTAATTCCTGCTACCAACTCTGCTTCTTCCACGGACAACAATGTGTTACAATAGGAGAGTACAACTTTATGGTTGTAGAGGATTTTCTCTACCTCGAAACGCTGATAACCAGCGACTGCGGAGTCACTGTTTAGTCAGTGTTTAGTCACCGTTTAGTCACTGTCAAGTCAATGTTAGGTCACTGTTTAGTCACTGTTTAGACACTGTTAAGTCACTGTTAAGTCACTGTTAAGTCACTGTCAAGACACTGTTCCCTCTCTTTCCCCTCTTTCCGCCCTCTTTCTACCCCTTTTTCTACACCTTTGCTCTCACCAAATTTCTGCTCTGAAGATGAACATGCGTGGGCGGAGATTGTAAGTAGTACCAACAACAACAACAACTTCATTCATTCTTGCATTGAGAGAACAAACGGTAATCTAGTCACTAGCTAATGCGGGCTTACACTCTCCATTATTCTCTCATTGTTGTTGTGATTGAGTGCTGGGGTCGACGTGCTGATGTCAATAATCACAGGCTATGCCCTAGGAGCACAATTGTTTTTATAAATACACATAAAAAGCAACCGGCAGTAACTGGTGTTTCTCCATTTCTTTCTTGTGGATAGACAAATTATTGGTGTTTGCCCTTGATAAATGGAGTCGCTCTTTATCTTTCAAGTGGAAGTTTCGTTATAAGTCACAAATCAATCGAATTTTATAGTTTTTTAAGTAAATTTTGAAGAGAATAAACCAATTTATACTCAAAATTATATTCTTTCTTTACTTCCGGAAGATGTTTTTTGAATGTTGTCAATTTCCCTAATGTGCAGCAAAAGGGCTTAGCTTCTTAGGCTTCTTCTTAATTGCACTATCTCGAAAGATGGTACATATAACAAAATATTAAGTAATAGCTTCCATAATTATTCCCATTCATTAAAAATGGTGCCTCTTATCTTGCTTGTATAGGTAAAATCGATGTCTAGTTCGAAAAAAAACTATTAAAGTGTTTTCAGCATCAATTTATAGTGGATTACGGGCAGGAAATATGTACCTACACTACTAAGTACTCGTTCTAGTACATAAATCTCCGTTCAATCCATAAAGCCAAAGTCGCCATTAAGACCCATTTTAAACCCCAATCGGATTTGCTGCCTAATTGCCTCACACACGCCGCGAATCTGGGCGACACAATGTAGAAAGTGAAAGTGAAACTTCATTCCATTGCTCCTTCTTTTGGGTAATTGGATGCCAGAGCAAATATACAAAAAAAAAAAAACAAAGAAAGGGAAATCCAGAAACGGGAAGCATTCACGATGTGTCAGAAATGTGCCACAAACACGCCAAATGAGAGAGAAACGCGAATGAAAATCGCGTGACGCGTGCGAGAAAAGTGAAGAGAAATAAAATGACAACAGTCGCCTGGGGTTTTTATTGCTCTTTGAGTAGTACAAGCCAAATGACCCAGACAAATGGCCAAGAACAACAACAAGCGACGAGTGACCGACAAAACACTTTAGCCCGCCGCCAGACGACAACGGATCGGACTTCTCAGCCAGGTGCTTAAGTGTTACATAAAAAAATACAAGAGGAAAAGGTGGCGACAAGACAAAATTTTGTATAGATTTCGGTGTGGGATTGGCCCTTAATTAAGCATTTTTATTTAGTGCCTTATAATGAGTGGATGAGTGATCATTCAGGTCGAGGCGCCGTTGGATAATCAATGCACATTATCAGTATATTTTATGGGAAGTTTTGAGTGCAGGATTTTTATGTGGCTGATTAGCTTTTAATGCAATCAATCAATAAGTCCTTGCTTTTCCAAAAAATTTAAAAACTGAAATACTAACTATGCATTTCAAGGTCTTTGTCTAATCAAAGGCTTGACTTTCTATTTTATGATTAAAGTTTCTAAATCAACGAAAACAAATTGAAATTATTGGTCAAAACGAAACTCTTTGTAATTTTTCAAGGATATGCAAGGGTATCAATGCTGTGGCTGTGTATCGTAAACACATTTGTGTCTCTTCTTCAGCTTCGCACCTACTTCAGGCATTAATTGCACACACACACGCACACGCACAAGGACATCCAACAAAATGAAGTACTCGAAGGGACAACAAAGACAAGTTGTTTGGGATGACAAACAGAACTTGTCTTGAAGGTGCTTCAAAAGAATTTCGATACATGAGAAGGCGAAAGCCAAAAACTTGTAAATGGTAGCACAGAGGCAGGCGGCAGCACAGCTGCAGCATATAGTGTTGCGTATATATACAAAAGCAAAAGTAGTTTTCAAGTGTTGCACACTTCCTTACAATGCGACAAAGTGTAAAAAGGACAGCAACAACAACAGCAAAAAAACACAAAAAAATGTTGCAAGTCAGAGACAAAGTGGGGCACAGACCCAATATAAAAAAAAAAACAAAAACAAAATAAAACTGGCGCCCAGAGAGACTGAGAGTGATGAACATTTCTTTATTTTTCGGAAACTGAGAAGTCTTTCGTATGGAATAGCATAAGCTCACACATTTCCACATATATATCGTATATATATATATAATTATTTATGCGTATGTGTGTCTGTATGTATGCAAGCCAGGCAGCAAGCAGAAAATCAAGTCAACGCTCAAAAGTGGAAATTAAAATAAGAAATAATACAAATGGCAAGCATATGCATCTAGAAAATCTTTATCTGGCTTACAGTTGAACTTGGATATGAGCAACTTGCTCTGCGAATTCAAAAAGTCAATGAGTCTTTTGTATTTGATGGAAAATGGCGATTTTCCTCATTCTACTTACACAAATTTATCGCTAATGGAGTTCCCTTTAATTTTTATTCAATACATGTAAAAAATTAGCAAAAATATAGTTGGAAAAACATTTATAATATTTAAGCTACACTGAGAAAATGATTTATCTAAAACCAAGATTATACGGCATAAATATTTTGACAAAAAAAAGTTCATGAATAAACCATAATAGCTTTTTAAATAAAATTCCCAAAATTTTGAAATTTTTATCGGATGCTGGTATAAGCATCCGAACACTTGAAAAGTGAAGCATCTCCGACCATATAATGTATATATATTCTTGATCAGCATGACGAGCTGAGTCTATTGAGCTTTGTCCGTCCGTCTGACCGTCTGTCTTTCTGTTTCTACGCGAACTAGTCCTTCAGTCTTGAAGCTATCGAGCTGAAATTTATCGGCTAATATATCGGAACCGACCGAATCGGATAACTACTTCTTGAAGCTGCCATAGAAATGTTTGGTCGGAAAATGGGTTTTAGTGAGAAAATCTTTTTTGTTTTCGATATAAGCGCTCTTAAACTCGGTCATTGTTAATATAATATGTTTTTAATCTGATCTGCAAAGTTTGGTCGAAATCGCTAACCGTTGAAGCGAACTTTTTCAAGACGCACGAATATATTTTAAATTTAAATCCAAATTAACAATCTCGTTCTTTAAGATGAAACCATCTAATTTTTGAATGTAGAAAAGAAAATAGAGGACAGCTAGCTTCGGCTCGACCTAAGTTTATATACCCTTGCAGCTTGCATAATTTGTAATCTAATGTTTTAAATGATTCTCGTCGAACATTCTTAGCTGAACTATTTTCCAAACTCAGCTATAGATGGCGCCACTTCTTGACAATTTGCTTGTCAGTATTTGATATGGCAGCTATGTATACGATATATTCATCAGGTTTTGAACAAATTTCCCAAAATTGTGTGGAAACCAATAATATTCATAGCTGGAAAGTATAATGATGCTACCATTGAAAACAAAAAAGTTTTTCTCACTAGAACTCCTTTTTCGACCGATCGTTCCTATGGCAGCTATATGCTATAGTCATCCGATTTGAATCAAACTTAGCAGAAATGTGTGTAAGCATATAGTATTGACCAATAACAAGTTTGGGAGCGATAGCATTAAAAACAACAACAAAACAGTTTTTAATACTAAGACTTTTTTCCAGACATATCTTTTGTATAGCAGCTTTACTTTATAGTTGTCCTATTTTCATAAAACTTGGTGGAATTATGTGAAAGCATAAAAAACTTATAAATACGAGGTTTGGAGTGGCCAGCACAAAGTCCCGACCTCAATCCGATTCAAAATCTTTGGTCAACCGTGAAAAGACGGCTCGGGCAGTACGAAGCAGCCCCAACAAACACGGGAAACCTTTGGGATCTGGTAAAAGCGGAATGGAATCGAATTTCAAAAGAAGTTATTGAAAATTTGGTAGAGAGCATGACAAACCGCGTTAATGAAGTTATTTCTAATAACGGTCCATGGACAAAATATTGAAATTGGTCGAGTTATTTAATTGTCTTGAAACGTGCAAAAATTAGTTTATGTGGGTTATTTTCGTTTTTTCTTTCAAACTCTTTCAGTTCATCTTACTTATTATTGTTGCTTTGCCCCTTTTTGTTACCAATAAAATAATAAAAAAAAATTTTTGATTTGCTTGTATGGTTTTGTTGTTATGGATGACGAAAATCAGTGAGGTGAACATGCACTCACTTTTGCTCGCAACTGTAATACAATTAGTTTATATATGCAATTAAAGAATATACTAAAAGTCTAAAAATTTGAAAAGACTACTCCAATTTTCTTCGTTTAAAATTTCAATGTTTCGTTGTTGTCTTAATTCTCCTTGCTGCCAATACACCTTTCTAATTTCCTATAAAATTGGGCAAACTGCAAAAAAGTAAAACGTGTCTTCTTTAACGTTTAAATTGCAGTGGGTGCAGATGACTTCCGTGTCATTGACATATGGGCGTGAACGTAGGTTCAGCATTTTACATCTAGCTTTGAATACAATGGCTGTTTTTGTCGTGAAAATAGTGGTTTCACCCCAATGAGTAGCTTACTTGTCTGTATAGCAGGGTTCCCCAAGCAGAGAGCCCGAAAATGCGACTGTGTCTCTCTCTAACACACAGTGATGCATGACTTCGCCAAGCATTTGGTGTGAATTGGCGAGCATGTTCGTGCCCCAGGGGCTACCTCCTAGCTTGCTGCATAAGATCAGTATGAGATTTTTGAACAGTTCATTCCGAAATTTGGCGATGAGATCTCTCCCACGTATTCGGATTATTCAACTCCAAATACAAATGTATAGCATGATTGACCGGGCAGTGACTTCAAACATTATATTTATATATCACTCTTGGTAGTACATTTTGTTTTGCCCAGTCGCATATTTCAGGTACAGTTGAGAGCCTTGATAGCATCTCGAAGTTTCAGCTGAAGATGAGTTTTAAATGACATGTTAGACGTGATGGTGTCTCTTATTGGAAGGATTTTCGTTTTATACGTGTTGACAGCTTTGTCAAGGACCCCAAATGCCATCACCAGCAGATCGCTTTGCTATTGACTTTTAAGCACTTAAGCTAATTTTACCTTTTTGGAAGTTGCAAAAATTGATTACTATCGATGTGCTACCTTTCTAAGGCGAGACATTTTTCGATAAGAATAATGCGGAAATCTTTTAAATAGGTGTTCGTCTGTACCTAGAAAGGAACCGTTGGGGAGTTAACTATGCTATAAACAAGGAAACCATTTTATAAAAGGCAAATTAAAAAGAACCTTTTTGTACTTTTACCTAGGTACTGGAAATTTCGAATAACTTTGACTTTTCCTTTATACCTTACCTAGGTAAGAAAAACTAGAACCTTTCCAATCACTGCATATAAGTAATGTTTGCTCGTAGCCATAAAACAAAGCACACACTCAAAAGAAGCTCCCGGGTTTTTTCTTCAGTAGGTCAACAACTGTCTTCTCATGTCGGAACTGCTTCAAGTGCTTGGGAATGCCACAAAAAATATTTACATTTTTAAAATTAATTCGAAATAATATAATCAAATTATATTAAAGTTTGTTAGCTTCCTTATAAATGTTTTACTACGTTATCTTCACAAACAGTTTTTATTTTTTTCCATGGACTACTCACTTACCTTACAAAGGGGTATTCTAACCTAAGTGGCTCGCATTAGCCTTAAGCCACAGGTTCGGTTTAGTGGTTCTCGCTATTTTGTTTTTAGATTCGCATTTTGACTTACGAATACAAATTAAATTTTATTTAATAAATAAGTACATACCAGGATCGTCTTGGCAATTGGGGATAGCATAAGCAAACCGAAGTCGAAATGTATTATCGCCTACTATCTCTCTCCGGACGGTTTAAGAAAAACGAACAAACAGCGAAATATCTTAATAAAAGACTCGTTAAATTAATTATCAAGCTTCCACGGACGGATTTCAGACTGATGACAGGTATTAAGAGGACAGAATAAATAATATTACGTTTAGGTAGAGCAAACAAATTATGACAGTCGCGTGACTTACCATAAGGGCGCACGCACACATGCGGCTGAAAAATGAACTGACGGCTGACCATGATATATTACTATGTCAGCAAACAGAAATAAACACAAATGCTTACAGCCGAATTTTGAAGATCAAATCAGTGCTTGTTGTGCACACTAGCATGCACGGATCGTGGTTATTTCTCAAGATCAGCCATAAGTTCTGCCGTCAGTTCATCTTTCAGCCGCATGTGTGCGCGCGCCCTTATGGTAGCATAGATCCGGCTTAACTAAATACTAATTCGGACGCAATCTGATCGGAAAAAAGATCAAATTTCAAAATTTTCAAATATCTTTACGTTGTCAAGCCCGCCGTTTATTGTGCTGTTTTCGGTGCGGGTTGACATCTTTCAAAAGACATAAGTTTAGTTCACTAGTCGGTTCACGAGCACGAATTAGTGGTTCGTAACCAGATTAAAAATTTTGTAATTTTTTTTGTCTATTACCATTTGGAGACTTTGCGTTAAAGCTACTCTCGGATACTCCTTGCAATTTACCCTGCAAAAAAGCTTAATATTATCTTTGATTTTCCTATTCGAAATGGTTCTTCGTTGGATTATGAATAGCTTAAGTTGATATAATTCTGCTCACATTCAATCTTTAAAGCAATCTTTTAAGAAGATCTTAGCCAAAATTCCACTTTCTAATTAAACTAGGGAACAAATGTCCTTTTTGATTCATAAAATAAGCTTAAAATAAGCACTGTGAAATGTATATTTGAATACATTTTATATAGCATTTTAGCTAATTATGGTGCAAAGATTTCATGAAAAATTTAATGTAAATTTTAGTTTCAAAATATCATGATTTCCAATAAGTTACCACAATTGTTCACAGCAAGTTTGTCTATATACCTATTTTATTGTAATTGGGGTTTAGTGTTTATTAAAAAATAATTCAAAATTCCGTTTATGGAGTGTTCCCTGCTTAGGTGTGTGTACGAATATGTGAGTCTCAACAAGGACATAACTTGGTCGTCAACATCTTGGATAGCAATGGCATACAAGTTTGCTCCCAGGCAACCCACACTGCAATGGCACCATCAGCCACTTGCAGCCGGCAAATGTCATGCTTACATGGATACGCATTCACACACACACCCACACACCTACATGCAGCTGCAGAAGCAGCAACTTGATCCTTGAGTTTTCATATAAATCTTTCAATGGTTTGCTGCAGCACTGCGTTGCCTGAAACCAGAAAAAAAAATATATATATATATATATATGTATATCTAAAGTCACGTGACACTCACACACACACACTTGCATACGCATAGTGAGACTGAGAGAAAGCAGCTTTTGCCTGTTCCTTTTACATATCTAAAGACAGCTGGGACAACTTAACGGCATTTTATAGTTGAATAGCCCCCCGATTCATCTCCATTTTCATATCGCAACGATCTGACTGTCAGACGGAGAAAACTCTTGATTGAAAATAATACCGTACATAATACCCTGGACAGACAAGAGGATGAGTTTAAGAATGAAACTACAATATGGTATGCTTAACTTCAGCTGACTTATGGTAAGTGCACATCTATGTGAGAAAAGGGCAAAAGGATTTTATAAATTTAATTCAATAAAATTAATAAAGTGTAATGCTTGGAACTATTTTCAAAAATTTTGTAAAATTTGTATTCTTTTTCTTTCTCAACGAAAGTGTAAGTATGCCCAAATTTGATTGAATTTAAAAGGCTGATTAATGTTACCAAACGAATAGTTATTTAATAATTATGGAAAAATTGCTAACATAACTTTTAATTCAAATGCTTTGCGATGTAAATGATTTGCAACACTTTGTCCCTGCACCAAGGAACTAAGCCCTTTAGACATCCCACAGACCCCACAGAAAGTAACTACGAAAACTTATAATTTCAATTTCAGACAGCAACAACAGAAAACTTTTCGCAGTTTGCCCAAACAAAAAATAAAATAGAAATAATTAAATAAGAAGAAAAAAACTGGAATTTTGTCCAAAGAAAGCCAACAAACTAAATGCTAAACGGGACTCAAGTGAATCACAACAAGAGAAAAAAAAATAAGGAACTGCAGTTGCAACTTGGGCAACAATTGCATATGCACTTGTATCCTTTGTGGCTCCCAAAGAGCTCCCAAAAATCTGACCATTGGCATCCGCAGCGGAGCGACAAAAAGTTTTTCAATTAAATTTGTTTAGAATTTTTGCCAAACTTTAAGTGGAAGTCAACAGAAAAGTTGACCCGCAAGAGTTCAGTTCAACTCTAGCGGCCACTTTACGATGATAAGGCGGGAGGGTCTGCGGGGTAAATGAATTATTAAGCCATTTGACATTACATTGAAATGCGTTTGCTGTGTAATCAATTAAAAATTGATAGTATTGCGTGGACATTAATTGAAATGGCACGTGAGTGAAATGCAGAGATCCAATAGGTATTCCGTTTGTTATTCACGTATATCAACAATTTCCATCTCAACTTGTTATCCCAGTTGTTTTCCCATGTTTTCCCGTTCTATCTCTCTCTCGTTATGTTTGTGTATATCTGCTTGTCTCTTGTCCTTTGCATGGGCTTTAAATCCATTTTACATGCTTGATGAAACAAATTGTGCCGCACACGAGATTAATAAATTACATGCAATAATTTGCCACTAGCCACCGAAGCCATTAACAATTCCCATTGCATTTTCCAATTCACATTCTCGTATTGTAGAAATTGTCCTGGCACTTTGTTTGCATTGTATTGAGGACAAAAATTGAATTATAATTACTAAATAAATTAAAGTTAATTAGCATTAATCTAATTAATATGCATGAAGCACTACTCCAGCTGATGGAAAAAATTAAGTAGCTTAATCGATTCGGAGATCAATTGCAAATTGAAGGCAAAAGTGAAGCGAAGGTGGTTTCAAAAGTATTTATAAATTTGTATTAATATCAATTTGATACGCGTTGTCTTAAATTGAAACTGAAACTAGTATCATTTTTTGTTTTGTTTCAATATTAAGCGCGAGCGTATCAAATTTATATTTTAGGTATTAGTTTCATACTTAGAATATCAATTTGATACGCAAAAGTATTAATTTGAAACTAAAAAATTTTCAATGTCAACGAATGTTCGAAAATAAGTTCGAAAAGCATGCATTGATTTTATTGCAGCTATTGCATAACTTTAGTTCAAATATATCAGACCTGAGATGTAGGAATTGCTCCAATTCATGACTGATTTTATCCATAAAGCTAACCCATGAATTCAGTACTGAAATCATGTCTGAAAGAAGAGAAGGTCTTAGCGTAGTAGACCCAGTCTGTGTGAAATTCATGGCTGAAATGCATGTAAAGGAAGCCATGATTTCAGTACCAGCCCTTCCAAATCAGGACTTATTCAGCTCTGATTCAGTACTAAGCTGTACTGAAGGGTAGTTAAAAGTAAATGCTGAAGATAAATTAATAGATTTCAATATGGAACATGAACTTCTATATTTATAAGGTAAGCTTAAGCAGCTAAGCTTACCTATATATGTATGTTATTGTGGTCGTTTTTTGCAGAAATATGTCAATAACAAATGTAACTCTTTAGACAGCCCATATACCAAGCAATAATGCTGCTATGGTTGTTTCAGCGCTTTGCAAAATGACGCACAATGCGAGAGATTCGAAACGAAGACAGGTGCAGGTTCGTTCCAGCATGAGACACGCCATTAAAGCGACTCCTGATTAAACTACATCCGCGTGGACACGGAGCATGCAGAGAGAGAACCATGTTTCCCATAGTGAGGGGTCCACACCTGACAATTTCATTAGTAGTAGAAGAAGTTCTTTATTTCTAGAACATTAAATATCTATAGTCTTGTTACTGACTTCAAATATGTCATTTAAGAAACATTTGGCGCAGAAACTGACAGACGCCGAAGTCGCTATTAATAGCACCTGGAAGCATCTGCTTGAAAAGAAGAAAGTCAACAACAGCACCAAATATAAACTGTTTTACTGCTTTGCTACACTGCTTTAATCGGTTGTATGCAAATTTTCCAGCACTGTTCCCATAAATTTATTTATCGATTAACTTTTCTTCGATAGCTGAAGTAGTGAGTTTGTAATACCAAAGATTTATAGATATTATTGAGGACGCATGTGAAAGAAAAAACGATCGTTCTTGGGAGCTGACATTGGATCCCAATTTTTGCTTCTCGCTGCCTTTACGAGGAATATATGTATTGATATTTAGCTGGACGTTTAAATAAATGGGTGTTGGCTGAGAGCAACGATTTATAGATATTATACATGACGCATGTAAACAAAAAACGATTGTTTTTAAGAGCTGACATTGGACCCTAAAAAAACAAAAAAGTTTGTATGAGATGCGGTATCTATATATAAGGCTGTCAAAAAAGTCTTGCGGTATTTTTATTGAATTTTCAATTGTTCATAAAATTGGTTATAATAATGCGATTTAAGTCAAATATGCGCCGTTTTGTTCGATGACGAGTTACCAACGAGATGCCAACTTCATAATGCCCCTCTAATAGAAGCTCGCTTCCCTATTGGCAAAAAACTCGGAGATCCAATTTTCACAGGACTCTCTTGTGGCCAACTTCCGACTACCAAGCTCGTTCGCCATGGACAGAAATAGGTGGTAATCACTTGGTGCGAGATCCGGACTATACGGTGGATGCAAAAGAACCTCCCATCCGAGCTCCCGGAGCTTCTGGCGCGTCACCAAAGATGTGTGTGGCCTGGCGTTGTCCTGATGGAAGACAATTCGGACTCTGTTGATCAAAGATGGCCTCTTCTGCATGAGTGCTGCATTCAAGCGGTCCAGTTGTTGGCAGTACAGGTCCGAATTGAGCGTTTGGCCATAGGGGAGCAGCTCATAGTGGATGATTCCCTGCCAATCCCACCAAACACACAGAAGAACCTTCCTGGCCGTCAATCCAGGCTTGGCCACCGTCTGGGCAGCTTCACCGCTTTTCGACCACGACCGTTTGCGCTTCACGTTGTCGTAAGTGACCCACTTTTCATCGCCAGTCACCATCCGCTTCAAAAACGGGTCGATTTTGTTGCGATTCAGAAGCGATTCGCATGCATCCATACGGGCAAAAATGTTTTTTTGCGTCAAGTCGTGTGGCACCCATACATCGAGCTTCTTTTTGAATCCAAGCTTCTTCAAATGGTTTATAACGGTTTGATGACTCATGCCCAGCTCTTGGCCGATGCTACGGCTGCAACTATGCCGGTCTCTTTCGATCAATTCAGCGATTTTATCGCAATTTTCGACGACAGGCCTTCCGGACCGTGGCGCATCTTTGATCACCTCTGCACCAGAACGAAAATGTTGAAACTATCGTTGTGCGGTGGAAATGGAAACTGTATCGGGTCCATAAACTGCACAATGTTTATTGGCAGCATGAGATGCATTTTTGCCTTTATCGTGGTAGTACTGTAAAATATGCCGTATTTTCTCTTTATTTTGCTCCATGTTTGCGACGCTATAACTCACGAACGACTAAAAACAAACAACAATAAATCAAACACGTGTTAGCGCGTGAAAAGAGCTTTCCAAAAAGCTCTAGCGTAAACCGATGCGACGAATACAACTAGAACTTCGCGCTTGCAAAGACAAGCTTGCGGAAATACCGCAAGACTTTTTTGACAACCTTATATGTTGTATCTTTGGTAATACCAAGTGGAACAATGTCGCGTCATATTTTAAAAGCTAAACAAAAAATTTCTATTTTAAATGACTTGAAAACAAACAATAATCAAAAGATGCTTGCTGCAAACTATAAAGTTCAATTATAACAATGGTGCTGTAACCAATCATGACAAGCAAAAGGGATAGAAAAAGCTTACATGTGCACTTGCAGACAGCATTGTTGTCCTGATTCAACCAAATCCGTTCTTAAAATGGAATTGTTGGTGGACCAGTCTTGCTCGTTAAGTCACAGGAGTTCGCCATAAAGCTAAATGAAGACTATGCACCAAATCGGAGCTGGCTTCAGCGTTGTTGCAAGCGAAATTCTGTTAACTTTGCCAACATTCCCGGAGAAGCCAGTGAAATTCATACAGCAAGTGCGGCCGCATTTATCTCAAAGCATTTGCCGCCTATTCTGGACAAATTTACTCCAGATTGCATATTTAATGCCGTTGAAACCGGATTGTACTACACTGCCAAACGGAAGCTACAAAGGCAATCATCAGAATCCCAAAAGATTTGAAACCCAGAAGCAACGCCTTACATTGCATTTTCTGTGCAATGCAACTGGTATATTCAAACGAGCCAAGGCTAATACATCATTTAAACGCTTCAGAGATTTTTGAAGACATTAAAGACCTGATCTTAGAAAAGACTGAAAAAAACAAGAATCAAACAAAAATAAGCGATATTTTTAAGTTAACTTGTTTAAGATAATCTCATATAAAACTAAAAGCCCCATACGGACATCCAAAGCAACGAGAAGTTTCATACAAAAATTGCGGGAAGAAGAAGCAGAAGTTACAACATCGCCACTTGAACTTTTTGCAAGTACGGAGATAAGAATTTGAATGTCACCCTTAACAGTCAATGTTACGCTTAACAGCACATTTGTGGAGATTATGTAAATTGGCTGTGGCAGCATTGAGAATGCACCATGTTTGCGTCGTTTGCAAATGTTTTCGCATCAAGAAAATATTTCTTTAATTTTGGCGGTGAAAGAGCGTCATTTGGGATCTGTTCCACCCCAAGCATTTGGACTTTAATTTTGTAAACAAGACTTGTGAAAAAGTGGCCGAGCTTTACCAAATAATCATCATCTTGGCAAAACAAATGATCGAGCAGTGTGACCTACCGCCAGTTAAACTAAAAATACCACAAACTTAAATTTTAATTCTGGTCACACCACTCTTACGTTCCACGGTGACGAAACATTTGTCGAAGTTAGCTAAATTACGTACGTCGAATGTCTGTATAGGGCTAAATGACTGATTTCATTAGTAAAGGGTGATTTTTTAGCTTTCGGATTTGATTAAATTACAAAATTTATAAAATTCAGAAAAATTTATGAAATCTTTATTTGAGTCGATAGAACGATCTAAATAATTTAATGTTTAAAGGTGATTTCATGTAAATGTTAACCGCGCCTCAAATGGTTCATAAGCTGGCAAAAATTTTGGCATACTCTCTCCAACATATCGACCGGTATGTTACGAATAAATTCTTCAATGTTGCGGGCTTGTCGCTATAGACATGACTTTTTGACCTTAACATAGCCCCACAAAAAATAGTCTAAAGGCGTTATATCGCACAATCTAGGCGGCCAATTGAACGGCCCCCAAACGTGAAATAAACTGTTCACCGAACTCGCCTCTCAATTGGGCCATTGTTTCGCGTGCTGTGTGGCTTGTTGAAACCACATGTCTGCCAAGTCCTGCTCTTACATTTTGGGTAGCGCCTATTCACCAAAAGATAGCCGTTGTGGTAGGCCGTGTGGCTTTAATTCTTACAACTGCTTTAGTTTAAAAGGTCTTAAACCCAAATCCTTCCTCAAAATTTTACACGTAGTGGAGTAACAGAGGGCCAATTGCTGCGAACGGCGCCGAATCTATAATTCACGGTCATTAACAACACTTGCGGATACAGCTGCGATATTTTCCTCTGTCCGCACTGTACGTATGCGTGTTTGTGGTTTCATGTCCAACAATGTAAATTTGGTGTGAAGTTTAGTAAGAAGATTTCGAATAGCCGCCTCAAAAGGTCGCCCAAACTGACCATAAAATGGAAGAAGTGCACGATGCACTTTCTTAACCGAGCATGAATTTTGATGATAAAATTCAATTATCTGCAAGCGTTGTTCGTTTGTTAGTTTATTTATGGTTAAATTATAGACCAAACTGAACATGTTTGACAGTAACATGTGACACGAAAACAGCTGAGCTGCCAATAAAAGGTGTGACCAAGAAAGTTCCTAAAAAAATCACGCTTTTTTTAGTAGATTATTCCCATAGGCGATATTTGAAACGAAATGTGATTTTAAGTTGTCCTCATGTAATATTTAAATTACACATAAAATAAATATGAACATTGTGTATGTATGTAACTAAATGTCATTCAAATAAAATTAACATAATTCACTGAATTGCTCATATGCCATTTTTTGCTTTTAACCGATAGATCGCTAATATGCAAATGACGCATATAACCGATTGCCGCTTGAATGCAAATATCGCTTATATACCAAAATATCGCTGCATTATATCTTTTGCATATGAGCGATATTCACTGTAGTTGAAAATAGCTGCTGCAGGGAACAATTCTCTCCCGCCTATGGCATCTGCCCTTAAACTGGTTGCAAATGGCTGCTACCGCGGAAGCAAGCTTTTAAACTAAACTATTAATACAAAATAATGTCAACCTGATACAAGTTAGTATCAATTCGATATCCTCAAAATATCATTTTAATATTTTTGAAAATAACAACTTGATACTTGATACAATAATTTCAAATTGATGCCTAAATAGTGTCATTTTGGTGATTACCTTTTTTTGGGTGTACGAAATGGCTCCGCAAGAAGAGAGGACGAAAAATGCGATCACTAAGCAGTGATGCATGACTTCGGCAAGCAGTCGGTGTGAATTGCCGAGACTCGACCTTCCGTAACCCATTTCTAGATGCTTCCCAAAGTCATTCACCAAAATTATAAAATGTGGCATCAAAAAATTAAAAACGACTAATGCCCTAAACAGTTTGGGCCATAAAGTTGATTGGCCAGGAAGAAACCCAGCAGAAGACACCCAAGAAATTACAAACGAAATGCAAAAAGACAGCAAACGACGTTGCAAAAAGTTGCCCCAACAAAACCAACCAAAAAAACAAAAAAAAAAAGGAGAAGGACGAAACTTTATGCTAATTTCACTTTTCTCGAACCAAGCATAACCCAATTCTTTTTCTCTTGACTTTTTTACCGAACGCCGTCAAATAAATGGCGCCAGGACAACAGAAAAGGTGATGGAGGAATGGTGGATAACAATGATAATTTTCAACAATGAAGGGCACGTTGTAGCCCAAACCCAAGCATAAGAAATGTATAATAAAGTCAGCAAAAGTAAAAAAAAATATATATGAGAAATTAAAAAATTGTTCGCTTGCTTACAATATGAATAACTAATTAATAAGGGGCTGGGGGCAGACAAACAAATGCGGCTAATTAACATTTTTTGAGCCTTTTTGACGCGTCATCAGTCAGCCCAAAAATTAGAAGAAAAATCCCCCGCTTCACACTTCAAATAAGCTAGAACTGAATGTCTGGCTCAGACCAAAACGACTGGCCACACGAAGACTCAAAACCGCAGCTTCGTTGCTCCAAAGATACATTATACAAGATGGTTCGAAGGTTCAAGTTCGAAACGGTCACAAACAGGGGTAGTTTGGTTCGATGGCTTGAGTCAAACTTCAACCAGTCGCAAAGTATGGTGAAACAACATATCCACAAATGTTGCTCGTAAATGTTGTCGGCAAACGCTGTCGGCAATTGTTGCCAGCAAATGTCGCCAGACACAACTTCCCCACAAGTGTTGTCGGCAAATGTTGCACGCTTTTGCTGCCAGCAACACTTGGTTTTCTCTCAAACAACTTCCCCACCTAAGTTTGATGCAGTATGTAGCCAGGAAATGTTGCCAACAACATTTGGTTTTGTCTCAAACAACTTTCCCCACAAGTGTTGACGGCAAATGTTTCGCATTTATGTCTCCAACCATTTCTTCACAAATGTTGTCCGCCAGGTTAACTTACGACAAATACAAAAAAGCCCCTGCTGGTTCAAACACGGCTTGAAAGCAAATGCTCGTTGCAACTCAGAAATTATTTCACTTTTTTAAGGCGCTTAAAGATTTTATTTAAAACTGGAAATTTCATACTGTGGGGTGTGAAAATGATAATCAAATTTTGTCAAAGCTTTCTTTTCGGATCACATTAAATTCAATATCTTTACATATTTTGGCATTCATGTGATCAATGTGGGTTTGATTATTAAGCCGATTAACCACATTAGCTTTAAAGATTAAAAAGCTACGCTGGTAGTCAAATACAATTATGCTTTAAAATAATGTTAAGAAATCCAAAAAATGGCAAAAAAAAAAATATATATAATAGTGTGTCAAAAAAGTCTTGCGGTATTTCCGCAAGCTTGTCTTTGCAAGCGCGTAGTTCTAGTTGTATTCGTCGCATCGGTTCACGCTAGAGCTTTTTGGAAAGCTCTTTTCACGCGCTAACACGTGTTCGATTTATTGTTGTTTGGTTTTAGTCGTTCGTGAGTTATAGCGTCGCAAACATGGAGCAAAATAAAGAGAAAATACGGCATATTTTACAGTACTACTACGATAAAGGCAAAAATGCATCTCATGCTGCCAATAAAATTTGTGCAGTTTATGGACCCGATACAGTTTCCATTTCCACCGCACAACGATGGTTTCAACGTTTTCGTTCTGGTGCAGAGGTGATCGAAGATGCGCCACGGTCCGGAAGGCCTGTCGTCGAAAATTGCGATAAAATCGCTGAATTGATCGAAAGAGACCGGCATAGTAGCAGCCGTAGCATCGGCCAAGAGCTGGGCATGAGTCATCAAACCGTTATAAACCATTTGAAGAAGCTTGGATTCAAAAAGACAGCTCGATGTATGGGTGCCACACGACTTGACGCAAAGAAACATTTTTGCCCGTATGGATGCATGCGAATCGCTTCTGAATCGCAACAAAATCGACCCGTTTTTGAAGCGGATGGTGACTGGCGATGAAAAGTGGGTCACTTACGACAACGTGAAGCGCAAACGGTCGTGGTCGAAAAGCGGTGAAGCTGCCCAGACGGTGGCCAAGCCTGGATTGACGGCCAGGAAGGTTCTTCTGTGTGTTTGGTGGGATTGGCAGGGAATCATCCACTATGAGCTGCTCCCCTATGGCCAAACGCTCAATTCGGACCTGTACTGCCAACAACTGGACCGCTTGAATGCAGCACTCATGCAGAAGAGGCCATCTTTGATCAATAGAGGCCGAATTGTCTTCCATCAGGACAACGCCAGGCCACACACATCTTTGGTAACGCGCCAGAAGCTCCGGGAGCTCGGATGGGAGGTTCTTTTGCATCCACCGTATAGTCCGGATCTCGCACCAAGTGATTACCACCTATTTCTGTCCATGGCGAACGAGCTTGGTAGTCGGAAGTTGGCCACAAGAGAGTCCTGTGAAAATTGGCTCTCCGAGTTTTTTGCCAATAGGGAAGCGAGCTTCTATAAGAGGGGCATTATGAAGTTGGCATCTCATTGGGAACTCGTCATCGAACAAAACGGCGCATATTTGACTTAAATCGCATTATTATAACCAATTTTATGAACAATTGAAAATTCAATAAAAATACCGCAAGACTTTTTTTACAGCCTTATATATAAATAATGTATTGTAACGAATTTGTGTCCACTTGGGAGGACGCGTTGTGATGGTTAACCGAGCGGTATTACTAATTTTTGTTGGGTGATGGCAGACAAATTCAATTTTTGTAATAGCAAATAGCCTTATTAGTATTATTTCTTACGAAAAGACTACACACAATAATAATAGCTTTATTAGTATTATTAGTCCAGTCATATTAGAATTTTTCGATGCATAAAATATTGACCAGCCAGATTTTTGACATGTGATAGGGGACTGTCTAAGAGGCTTAAGTTCAAATTTGTGTCAATTTGTGTAATTGACTTTGACCTTTCAGTTCAAGTGTCAACTACACACTGATATTTTGTGGTCCTAAGCAGAGGGCATACTGAGAGAGTGCCATACCTTCTTTGTTGTATCATAATTTTGTCTTACTTTCTGGTGTAAATTTATTTGTATGTGTGCAGGAAGAGAATTAAAGAATAAAACAGTGTTTCATTTGTAACCTTCTCGCTCTCCGAAGAAGGAAAATTAAGAAATGTCAAAAAAACGTGTGCAGTGGTTGTATAAAGCAAGTGTAGTACGGAGTAATAAAAGCAATCAGCGCTTTTTGAAAGACCTGGAACAAGTGACTGTTCATGAATCTTGCTACATTAGAAATACAGACACCAGAATATTTGAAAAGGAAGCAAATCGTAGGACTACCAGCCTACACAACTTTTGTCTTCGACGGCGGAAGGTGCTGTACCATCGAGCTCAACAAATTGCGCTACAAGTTCCGACACTTCTACTAAGTATGACTTCTGCTTATCGTTGCTTTACTTGCGACAAAGAAATCGGTCTTTCTCAGCATTCGAATAATCCTATTTCATGCAAATGTTCGTAAGGCTGTGGAAAGTCCTGTGGGTGTCGAAAAGCTAGACTTGAGTGCTCGGTCTTATGCAATTCTTGCAACGGGTCGAGCTGCACAAGCGCCCATAAAATAGGAATCGAAGATGTGAATGCAGATGAAACTTCATATCCAGATAAAGGGAAGGATAACGATGATGATGACCTAGAAGATTAAGAAAACAACGAAGCGTCAGACATATTGTCGATAAATTTTTTTTTTTTTTTTATATTATTACTAACATATAACCCGTTGCGCTTCGTTGCGTCGCCATCAGTATAGTGAATTATTACCGTTATCGTTATCGCTATCGCTATCGCTATCGCTATGGCTATCGCTATCGCAATCGTTACCGCCCCTTTTCACTTTATTTCGTATTCTATCCTTACAAACCGAGTTTCAAGCCAATCGGATGACAAATAATTATTTGCCTACAGAATTTTCCGGAAATTTTCACGCCGGGGGGGGGGGTGATTTTCCGACATTGGAAAATCACATTTCAAATTATCTCGTATTCTATCCTTACAAACCGAGTTTCAAGCCAATCGGATGAAAAATAATTTTTTTCATGCAGAATTTTCCGGCCATTTTCCTCGTGGGCGGATTTTCCAAAATCGGGAAAACACGTGTCGAATTATTTCGCGTACAATGCTTACAAACCAAATTTCAAGTCGATCGGATGATACCGACTTTTCCGGTTGGAATTTTTCAAAACCCCGTCTTAGGGCCGTTTTCTCATGTTGGTGTTTTTGCAAATCTAGGTGGATTTGCTGCATTTTCTTTGCTCATGTTCAATGCTAACCATCTAGATGAATTTCGTAGCAATCTACTTCAACCTCATTGATTTCAAATCCATGTACATTCTTATGAAAATTTAGTATTTTTGTGTATCCGCGCATATGGTCACACTGGAAAATATTTGAAAACAAAAAACAACTGCTGCTAAAAACAGTAAAGTCTGAACTGTTATTAAGTAAACCAAAAATGGAAAATATTGGATGTGCCTTTAATATATAAGAACACCTGCAGACATTGCTGAAATTACAGATGCACATTCTAATTCCCCTAGTTCATTGCTTAAGCTAAGTTTACACATCCAATTAGTTTGGCTAAATTTTGATTAAAAAGCCATGATTAAAGATTTTACAGGAATAAAAACTTAAACTGTGGTTCCATAAGCAAATAATTTGATCAAATATGGCCGGAAAGTTCCACAATTTGGCATATTTAGCCCAATTTTCATGAAAATTTGTCCAAACTATTTGCCTGTGTGAACATGGCTTTCGACCTACTGCTTAATCTTCCATCATAGTAACAAGTCGTTCCAAAGGAAAAACCTTCTCCTCCTCTGTGAAATTCTTGCTTTAATTTTTAAAATTGGCGCGCAATAAAAAAGACATAATTCAGCCGAGTGCAGAGGTGCTGCCAACCTAGTATTTGACCATTCCAGCCCTCCCGGTGTGACCGTGGCGTAAATGCCCGAATTTATAGTCAGCCTACATGAGACAACCAATTGCACAAAAACCATCTAGATGCAAAATCTAGATGGATTTCGATTTGAGCAAAAACATGAACATGAGAAAACGGCCCTTAGTACGCACTTTCACCACTAAAGGAAACTCCTGCGCTCTGCGTTGCATGGGAGCGAGCATTTGGTTTGTGGCCGTTTTACTGTCGCGATCATTGAGTACGGCGGCTGTTCAATGATTTTCCTTTTGGTCTGGTAGCTGTGATCTAAGACATAGTTGAGGCGAATCAAATCGAACTGATTGAGGGGACTGGAGTGTGAAGTGTTTGAAAACACTCCAAATAGATTTTAAGCTTCTCGCTTTTGGTTTGTGGTGACAGGAGACGCCACATGATGTTGCAGACCGTGCTCCGGTCCGCCGGTGTTCTCTGGCGGGTTTCCGAGTGTTTCTTATCCGCCAAGTCACGAACCTCGCTCCTCACTTTCACGGCGTTTATTAAATTCAGCTTGCACGCCATAGAAAGTGCCATTAGGCGACGCTTTCTGCAGGAATCTTTTTTAGATGCGCTCATTTTCAATTTGGCCGCACAAATTAGAATCGAAACCTACAACGTAGTGGCAAACGTAAAGATTTTTCGCGATTGGTAGAAACCGAATAAGAAACGGCCACAAAAAAAAGATTGCACGAAAAAATTCCTTACCAGTTTTTTTTATATAGAGTTTTCATTTCGCTGCCGTTTCCGTACCCATGGACACCGCCCTTTAAGATACAATTTTTTTTAAAATTGGAGCCCGTGAATCTGTTCTAGATTCAGCATAATCTTTTTTGGCCTTTTTTGTTTGACCATGATGATAATATTTATTTTTACGCTCATCCTCGCAAAACTGCGAATATTTTTTAATATACATGATAAAATATATTACATTTAACTCTTTTTCATTTTTGGTCTCTTCTTCCTAAAGCTGCACAGAAAAAAAAGATCAAATATCAGCACTATCTTTAATAATATCAAAATAATATCAATTTTTCAGATCAAAGGGATACTATTTCTACCTAAACATATGGACGCGATAGTATCATTTTGATATTTTTTTCAGAGGAAGGCCGATTCGTTACTCAAAATACCCGTATAATACAAAATATCGTGATCTTTTTTTTTCTGGGTGCCTTTACACTTGTAAATATGTGACAAGTGTAAAGGCAGCTTAAGAAATTTTTTGTTTCTTCATATTTTTTGCCACCTGCACTAGTTTGGGCTCTTTAGCTTGGCACAAATGTTAAAGGCCTGTTCTCAGATGTGCGGAAAATTTATAACTCGAAATTGCCTTTTATTTCTTTAACATCTAAATAAATTTCCAGAGTGACCAATAGCCCAAACAGACAAAGCATATAAGCTTCGGTTTTTGAATTTGTTTTGTTTAATATTTTTTTGGATTTTGGGATGCCTTGTTAGTCTCTCTCCCAAGGATCCGATACAGCTGCAGAGTCCGTGAAGTCGAGCACTTTTGTTGAAGTTCATCATGTGACCTTGAAAACTGTGAGATGATTTTATAATCGATAGAATTTCAATTTGCTAAATACATTTTCAATGATAACGGCTGAAAAATCAGTGTGACCCTATCATTTTGCTACCTTTTTGGGTATTTTTTTAGGGTTCGCATGGCTGATGTTCAAGTAGATAAGGAGCTGGCCATCGCAATTCAGGCCAAATCTCTGACTTGGGACACAGCCGAGCAGGCTTAGTGCTGGTGGGGATCACTAAAATGCCCATGAAAATGGAATGGCGGATGTTGGTATCAATCATTTTTTGTTTGGATATTTATTGTACTCATTGGTATCATCAGCTAAATCCATTGGGTGATAGGGCCAGTAACTCTACTTTACTCATCCGCGTGATGGATGGGTCTGTTGCTCATAGCGTGGTAGCAGTTATTGCACAGCAGCCTTTTGTTTCACAAGACTTTGGCCGGACATTACTAAATTTATTGTAAACAGGGATTAAAAATAAATATGTGATAATACTGTAAGTATAAAATTTTGCGACGAAGAAATATTTAATATATATAAATCCTGAGTTATGTCCAATCCACCGTGACATTGCATTTAAATTCGGTGGATCAAGAGCAAACAAAACAATCTATAAATAGGTACCAGGATATATATATATAGATTCTAATAAACCGATTTTTTATAAGCTCCAGCACGACAGATCCACTGGAGTGGCTAATAGATTATTGAATGTGTGTGTTAATGGCCAATTCTTTTATATTTGTGCTTTACCTTTTTGTTAAGACCACACAGCCAGCGTCGCTAAGTTCAAATAGTGTGCGCCAGAGTAAAATTTTTCTTTGCGCTCTCCCCTCTCTCTCTCTTAGCACAGCGCCATCTTGCGGCGCATACATGCTACGAGTACTTTAGCGTAACGAGTCACATGCACACAGGGTGAGGCAAGGATGACGCAAGCTACAATAATAATAGGTAGGTTGGTAATATGGAGTTTATTTATATTTTACTAGTTCAGGACCGGTTTCGAACCGCTTCAAAAGTGGCCTACAGCCATTTTTCAATAAATATTTAAGCTAGGATGTTGAAATTTGGTCTTAAGGTTGGTAATATAGTACATAATTAAATAATATGCAATGTAAAATTTCGTTTTTGAATCGCGGAAGTATAGACGAATTAAAGCTGAGGCACAATTATTTTTGTAAAGCACCTATGTATAGGCTAAATTCATTTTAAGCTATTTAAGTCTTAAGTTATTCTTAAGATAAATCTAGACACCTGAATCATAGTATGTGTAAGAATCGAAAAAATATATTAAAGACACATGAGTCATTCTTTTTCAACACTAACGGTTGCTGAACTCACCATTTTTGATTTCAATAAAATTTTTCTAGAAAAAAGATGTCAACATGCCCAGAAAATCGTAATTTGTAGTTTTGTAAAATTAAAAATTGGAAGGAAAAAATACAAAAAATCTAGGATTTGTTTATACAGATTGCGGATTTATATTGCTAGAAACGATTTTATTGTATCTACCAAAATTATAATAATAGGCCAACAAAATGACAAACTTTGTCAGGTGCAGCGCTAATGATTTGACTGGTATCGGTTTAGCTTCATCAGCTCTTGTTAGCAATATATGGCGGGACGGAGAGGAAAAGAAAACTTTATTTTTCGTAAAAAAACTGAACCAGGCGTTCTATATTTTTCCTCCTCCTCGAACCTGAACTTGAACCGGACCACTTTATTGAAAAATGAGGTTCGGTTCACCAATTTAATTAATTTATTCAACGATACTTCCAGGGAAATATTGGAAATCTCTGGAGATTTTACTATAAACGATTTCATTTCTAACTAAGCGTGAATGAATTTTGATGTAGATTATACAAAAAGAAACCGTTTGACCATATAATGAATCAACTTGGCTTTGAAAGGACAGTATAGATCACAATTACTACCAAGTGATTTATATTACGCTTGGTTTTCACGCCGCGCAATTGTTTTAAAATCTTCAGCAAATCATTGTTTATTACTATCTAAGTGCCGCGACAAACATTCTTCTACTATGACTTCAGTACCAGTATTGGCTGCAGTATTCTCAGACCCGAGATTTTATATTTTGCTTACAAAAAACAGTTGCAGCAACTGACTCAACGTCTGATTGTGAAGAAGAGAAGCTTATGAAAGCAATAGAAAGCAATAAACAAATATCAAATACTAAAGCTGTGAATGATGTTATATATTTCTTTGGAAATTGTCAAAGAGCACATACATTACATACATGGACAAATGTTTTAAAATTTTGGAAAGGTCATAAAAACGAAGGCTTTAAAAATATTGCCTTTACTATACTAGCTGTTCCAGAAACTCAGGCATCAGTTAAACGAGCATTTTCTACACTTAAGTTTGTTCTTTCTGATTTAAGAGCTAGTATAGATGAACAGCTCCTAGAAGATATAATGCTTAAACTAAGCAGTTCCTAAAAATTGTTAATGTCAGCTAATGGATTTGATAATTACAATAACTTAAGTATTAAATATTATGATTAAGTATAAGGTATGCGAAATAAGTCACCTTATAAAGCTAATGATCTGCTGCCAGAGCTTTGCATATATTTTTTTTCCAATTCCTTTTTTTGCTTAGTTTCGTCTAGAAAACTCCCATGCTTTCAATAACAATGATAAGCACAAGACTCAATAAGGTGCCGTTATTTTTATCAAAAAGCTCATGCGCCTCGCATAACAGAACGAAATAATTGAGCTTACATCATCAGTTTCTGACTTCATACACGTGCATTCAGGCGTAAATTTAATGCAGAACTGTCGTCTTAAGTTTAAGACAATAAAAGAAGTAAGTTTTGACTAATAATATGCAAATTTAAATTTTTAATCAACTTCAATTTTGTAGGAATGTTTCAAAACCGATACCTCTCTAATGAAGAGCGAGCTAAAATATCAGCATATCGCGAAATGGGGATGACTCTACAGGAAATTGCTACTAAAATGGAGAGAAGCTATTTTACAATTCAAAAGTATTTAAAAGATCCCGAAAATCACGGAAAAAGACCTCGTTCTGGTCGCCCGCCATTGCTGCAAGAACGTGATAAAAGAAGAATTAAAAGTTTAGCAATAAAAGAAAACCAAAGTTCAGCCCAAATTTGCCACGAACTGGCTCTCCCAGTATCCAAGCGTCGTGTGCAACAAATTTTACGTGCCGATCAACTTGTTTCATATGAAAAAAGGGCCGTCAAATGTCAACTCCTTCCTCGGCACAAAGTTGCCCGTATGCACTTTGCTGAGATGCATAAATTTTGGGACTTAGAGTGGCAAAATATCATCTTTAGTGATGAAAAAAAATTTAATTTAGATGGCCCAGATGGGTATCAATATTATTATCGGGATATAAGGACCCCAAAGCAAGTAAGAGTGTCACGCAATTTTCAAGGAGGTTCGCTCATGGTGTGGGCTGCATTTGGCTTTGCTGGAAAGAGTCCAATATGCTTTGTAACTCATAAAATGAACTCTGAAAAATATGTCGAACTATTAGACGAAGTTCTTGATAATTTTGGGTGTCAATATTTCGAAGACTCTTGGACATTCCAGCAGGACAATGCTGCTATTCACGTTTCAAAACGCACAAAACAATTTTTTGAAGAAAAGCAAATACCGGTTTTGATGTGGCCCGCAAAAAGTCCAGATCTCAATCCAATAGAAAACCTTTGGGGCATAATTTCCAGCAAAGTCTACATGCATGGAAGGCAATTTAACACCTTAAAAGAACTTAAAGAATCAATTATCGCAGAGTGGGCCAAATTGGATGCATCAATTCTTCGAAACTTAATTAATTCAATGCCAGGACGTATTTTGAAGGTTATTAACAGTAATGGAGGACATATTTAGGTATATTTAAAAAAAACCGGAGACTTAACCCTATAAAAATCTTTATATTCTGAAATTATCAGTTCACTTATTTCGTTCTGAAAAATATAAATATAATTTTGAAAATTTGTATAATGATTACATCAAATTTTGAAAAACTGGATTTGAATTGTTATTTCGTTAAGTTAAAAAAATAAATAAAAAAATTTGAAAATATTTCTCGCTTTAGTTTATATCAAGGAATATAAGATTGTAAGGTGACTTATTTCGCATACCTTATGAATAGAGAGGTATATAAATTTCATTAGCTACGTAGAATTAATAAATCGAAAGTCAAACTATTCTTTTTTGTTCAAGCGAACCGAGGTTCGAACCAAAACCTTGGGTTCAGTGGTTCCAGGAACCGGCCCGCGAACCGAACCTTGGACTTTACAATGGGTTCGAACCCCCGGACCGAACCTTCTGCAAAATTTTACAGGTTTGCAGCCTTGTAAACATTAACATTGAGAGAGACAAAATAATACTGAAAGTAAAATATTCTAGTGTGGTACGCTTTTAATGTCTATTGAGTTGATTTTGAAAGTGTGCAAACAGTTTAACTAGAAATTGAGGTGCGCTTCTAGTTGTCTTTAAATCATGTGGCAATCGTTGTTGCTTTGCGCAAAAGAATAGCTCCCGCGCATACGTTCCACGCGCCCATTGGCCAATAAAAAGCAACAACAATATTATATGCGTGCTCTCCTCTCTTTCTTTCCGAGCGAAGGACTGCAACAACAATTTCATATGTGTGTCTCTTCTCTCCTATGTCTCTGACAAACTCGAGTGCAACAATAATGTTGCTTATGAGTTGTCAGCGTACGCCTCGCGCGTGTGTGCATGAGATAGCACCCTTCAGTTCCAGAATTCACTACTCGTAAAATTCACCAGTCTTTCACGCATCAGCGTTGACGTCGACGTCGGCAGAGCTCAATTCTGTGTATATTTGTTGTTGCAATATTACCCACAAAAAACCCAAAAAAAAGGCCACGCATCGCGCTGCTCTCACAGGCAAAGACAAAATTTTTGCCAACGCCAAACGAAGAAGTTTGCATACCCTTTAAATTTGTGCAAGCACCAAAACTATAAGGGTGCTTATTTATATTTTAGAATTTTAAAATAAGAGGCTTGGACAGGTTGTTTCTGGCATAGCCTTATGATGTAATTTTTTCATTATTTTCCCAAAAGCAATCAATTATTTATGGATCATAAATAAATGTATTCATATACTTTATATAGTCGGATATGCTTTTGCAGTGCGTAGGTAAAAGTAACCGAAGGTCAAAAAAAGATTAACGGCGCATCAATTGTTGCTTTTGTCTTTTGCGTTTCCGTGCCCGTCGTCACTTGCGTAGAAAAATCTAAGTTGCATTTGTGTTTTTACTGGCAGCGCGAGACGTTTAACTTGTCAATTTGTTTAATTTTGTTGTGGCCGAAATGATCGTATGTGCTTTAATTGTCTGCAGACTAATTGCTGTGATGTGGATTGCTTCTTTTATGTAGTTTTTTTCATTCAATTCTATTATTAGTTTTCTATATTTAATAGTTATTTGTAAATTATGTTTATTATTTAATAAATTGATAAATAAAATGAGTGAATAAAACAAAAATTAAATGTTGCGTGTTTACGAATCGGGGGAAAAGTCCTTAGTTTATTATTTTATGAAATTCATGAATCGAATTATAATCAATTTAGTATGAATTCATCGGTGAATTTTGCAACTATTTCATCGAAAATCTAATATGAATTTATAGGTGAAATCATTTATGAATTCTGATACAAATTCATCGATGATTCATTTGTGACTTCTTTGCAAAAGTCATGCAGGAATCATGGGTGAGCCATAAATGAATTTATTGGTGAATTCATTATTGAATTTTGCAAAGAAATCATGCGTGAATCATCGATGAATCTATATAGTGATTCATCAGTGATTCACCCATGAACAGTCATGCATGACCGCCTAGGACATGCCCATGTTAAATTCACCACTTTTTTGTATGGGAGCTCACCGATGATTCATCGATACCCTAGACCAATTCATCGGTGAATCATTGGTGATTCATAGGTGACGCGAACTGAAGGGCAACGACTACACACACGCACACAAACAAAAATCTGAATTTTCTTTATACATATTTCTTGTGGTTGTTCTTGCTTGAGTTGTAATTTCTGCATTTGTATTGATTTTCACGCGCCCGTAAGCTTAGTCTGGGCACCCCTGCTCTATACTATATCTAACTATCTAAATTAAGGTCGAATAGCTTTTTGGAGTAATTTGAAATGTGGTCAGTTGGCTTTAGGTCAAAAACGTATCTAGGCTACATTAAGATTATGTTTGCTAGCTGCATCACTCTGACGCTCTTTTTTCGACTATTTTCGATGGAAAATTCTTCCAAAATGGAAACAATGGTTTGTTTTTTAGGTCGTAAAATGTCAACCAAAAATATGTCAATTTGTTGAAGAATGCTGAGATTGTCACAACCTGAAATCAATTAATTTGCTTAATACAATACATTTTATAAAAAAAAAATAAATGCAGATCAGTACCTGAGCTTTAGTTGCTTTATAAGACTAACGGGCCTGTTCCGGTTTTCACTTTCGACCAAAAATTGTCGAATTCGAATGTGTCAAATGTGCTCTTGTATAAACTTGATTGGGTTAATCCGATTCAATACGTTTTAATTTGAATCCGTCGAGTCAAAGAGTAAGTAGAAACTAAAGATTTGATACGGAGTTTCTTGATTGTTTAATAGAAAAGAAGAAGAGAGAAAGCCGGCACATGGCAGTAAGAAATTTGTCCACCTTTCTCCAATTCACCATCCATCTGAAGCATATTCAATTATTTAATTTAATTTATTTCCGAATCTTCTTTCCTATTTTGCAGGCAAGAAAATCTATCCGCACGAGCAAAGATGCAGTCGATGTCAACTCGCTTACACCAACATCAAATGGGTCCGCGTTGTGCAAGACAAGAGACCTGGAGCGCCAACATAGACTTTCAATTAGAGTCTATGGATCTGACGAAAGAGTGAGACACAAACTGAATGAGTGACTGTCGCAGTTTAGGCCTTCGGAGAAAGTTTAACACATTTTGATAGTTCGATGCATCGGCCGCATACAGTAGCGATTAAATATCAACTATTTCGGACATAGAGACATCCTACGCACACTAATTAGAACGTCTAAACTCGATATTCGACTCAATCCATACGTAACATTTAATATCAGGGTTGCTAACATTAGGCGTCCTAGACCACTAAACATCGTTGAAAAGGTCATCCGGTGGGAGTCACTTAAGATGCATCCTGTGTGGCAATATGTATTCCTTCCACGAACGCATACTTAGTGAAGATTAGAAGTTAAGGGAGGAAATATTCTAAATAAAAGCAAGAACGCTCGCTAGAGTGAGTCAGTACAAATACAAACTTACAACCGTGCTCATTAAAAGTGTATAATTCTATACACATATATTTGGAGAATTCAGATTATATGGCCCCAATAGTGTAGAATTTGTTCGTGCTTAGAATGCCCTGTGTTTAATTGACGTATTGAAATTGTTTTGTGTTGAATATACGTGAAACCTAAAAAACATAGATACCTACATCTAAAAAATATAAAACACATTAATTTCATATGGCTTTCGTGTCACATTTGGTGAAACAGCTTAATAATTTATTTTAGTTTTTAATCACAATGATGAATATTGCTCTCTTAGAATTAGTCTATCATTTTGTTTCATTTACTTATTTAGCAAAAATTGTTCAGCACTTGAAATGATACAAAGCGACATTTGTACATTTACAATAAAGTTCATATACAAATTTTGGTCTAAAACAATGTGCGTACTATTCAAAAGTTGTCTTTTTATTTTTGTCTTTGGTATAAAAATCATTTTCATTTGTTGTTTTGTTGTAAGGCAACAATTTGTAAGTCACATTTTGTTGATTGCATACAGCGCCTAATACATCTATATACTCGTATATAAATATAATTGTAAATAAATTGAAATGTATTTTGAAACTGTCTTTTCGCATGTTTTTGTGTAAAGTTTTGTAAAAAGTTTATCAACAAAGCTGGTGCTCTATATTTATGTATCTCCCTCTCTCTCGTTCTCCACGGTCTCTATATGCTAGGCTCACTCGTAACAGATTTATTCTTTGTAGGATTTATAGCGAGATCAACAAACTTAAACTAAACATTAAAGTATTAATAACAAACTTTTGTTTTTGATGCAACTTAAATTAGGCTTAAAAACTGTTGGTTTTGTGTTGTGTTTTGTTTTTTTTTTTAAAGCTTTGGTGTGCTAATCAAAATGATAAGGCTGCTGATTTTTGGTCCAAGTTTAGTTTCCTATATACACAGTCGTCTTACTGGTTGAAGGCAGCTGCTAAGCTAGGTGAGTTTCTTGGCCCATTTCATGTCATCATCACGTGGTTTTAGTCCGGTAAAGTGCTCAATAATTAGCTCACAAGTGGACCAGAATCTGTCATTATAAATAACAAAATGAGATAACAAACAAGAAACTGTTATACTGAAGTTACTGGAGTTGGATGGTTCGATTGAAAACCCTACCTTAGTCTTTCCAGAGGCCAATTAAGCCAGCCTGTGGTTATACAAAAGTAAGTCTCATGCGGAGCCACATGATGTATACGATGATGTTTGCGTGGCAGGATAATATGCAAGCTCTGCAGCAACTGCACAAATCTGGGCAGGCCCCAATAGGTGTGGGACCATTTGTGAATCTATTAAAGCATAAGTTATACCAGTTTTCTTTATCTTCTCTCACAAATGCTCACCTGATTGGTCATAACAACAAATATGGAACAGAGAAATACATAGGCTATCCAACCGAAATGCTGTTGTATTTCCATCGACGATTTGGCATAGAAATAGTGTGCCAAATAACCTAGAATTGGTATGCCCACCATAAAATTATCGCCATTGGTTTCGATGAAATCGTGACGCGTTATCGAAGTGGGATCCAAATGATGCTCACGAAAAGGACGCAAAAAGTTCTGCAAGAGATAACAAGACTTAAGTAATCATGTAATTAGATAAGAAATCACATACACACCTTTCCTATTAAGGGTAAATCTACTGAGCCCCAGGTATCTGCTGCCCAATGTACTAGTCCGGAGGCAAAATCTGCCGTTATAATGCCACACAAAGCCGAGACAAAGGCCACACTAATGCGCTCCCAACGCATGTGCTTGACAATTAAGGCCAAGTTGATGATCATCAGACCAATGCAGGTGTACACGCATATTAACTCCTGCGCGCGTTTACCTAAAATGAGGGAGATGACAGAAATATTATTTGTTTATTAAATGTGTGTCACTTTCGCAAAAGCTTTTCGATATGAAACCGTGTTTTAGACCAAATTTCTCCAAATCGCAAAACTTTTGCAAAAGTGAATTATAAAAAGAAAATTATACTTTTTTAAACAAAAATGAATCGCTGACGAGCTCTAAAATGGCTTCTCAGTCTATCCCAAAATTTAAAAGTGTTATGCAAACAAAATGTTTCAATAAGTCCCCTGTCTTGTGAAGTAAAATATTATTTAGGCCAAAACTTCAATATATTCTCCAATATAGTTATATAGTTAGGATGGAATTTCAGTTTAGTACCAAAGCAAAGATTATTAAGAAAGACAATTTTTATTTTTAAATTTCATTTCAATTACGAGTGTTCATTTTGTTGTGCACAAAGGCACTTGGGCAAGTTTTCCCCGACTAATATTTTGAGCACCGCTCTGTGTGATTGCTTAACTTTCTGCCTGCTATTTCGTAATGTTGAAGTGGTGGAAAGTTCGCTTACTACTTTAGTAAGCTGCACGTTTTAGAGTTGTCGACTTTTGCAGATTTATATCCACAAGGGTTGTCAATATTTTTAGGGTTATTCCGATATGACATTTTTTTCGCCGATATTGGCGATTATCGATATTTTTATAAACGTTATATCAGAAAAAATTACCATTGCAAATTATATGGCAAGACTGATAAATCATCTGGTAATGCAACTTAAAATCGCATTTAAGAACTAATCATATGGATGCAGCCATACGCTGCAATATGAGGTGTCAGTGTTGGAAAATATTGAAGATATCGACATGAACCCACTAGATTATTGGAGAGCTAATGCGGATGAATTGTCCATACTGTCTGAAATGGCATTTCGATGCTTAATTGCTTCTGGAAGTTCAGTACTATCGGAACGGAAAGCATACGCAAACAAACTAGTGGTTACAGACACCCGCAGCAGAAAGACTGGGGAGCACATTAAGCAGCGGATTTTCTTAAAATTTTTATCAAGCAACTATTGGTAAAGAGCAACAGATTGAATAAACTTGATACTTGATATTTTTTTGTAAGCAAAATCTGTTAATTTTTAAGTCCTATACTCAAATAAGATACAAATTTAGTTCGGCACAATACTTCACATGAAAATAAACACTTTTGAACAGCTTTGAAATCAGAAAAATTTTGAACAGCAGAGCCTTATCTGTACGAAGTGTTGTGCCTAACTAAATTTTTATCTCATTTGAGTACAGGCCTTAAAATGTCACTATTTATGTACTTTGAAAATATATTTTTGTGTCAGAAAACTAAAGCAGGGCATCCACACACGAATTTGTTCAACGAATTTGTTGTGCTCGACGAAATGTTCATCGTTTGTTGTTCGCAAAGAATAGAAACATTTCTATCTTGCGTGTGTTCGTGCGAGCATGTTCGTCAATGGATGGGAACAAGTGCACGAACTTCATTTGTCAAAAATATTTGTAGAGTGAACACGTGCCCAAATGAGCAACGAATTGTGGCTGGAATTTAATGAATGCCTCCAAAATGATGAAATAATGCTTTAAGCTAATTTGTATCGCCATCTAGGCCATGATTGTATTAGTTTTCGCTTTTTTTATTTTCATGTTTACTCGTTGAGATTTTAAAGCAAATGATGTTCGTGAGAAATGTTCGCCTGATTAGTGGGCAAATGAATTCTTGTTTGACAAATTTGTTCGTCGAGTGTGGATGCCCTGCTTAAGTCATTTAAATATTAAAGTTATCCTATTGAACAGATAAGATATAACGGCCACTAGAAATTGTCATTCTGTTCAAAAACTGTTCAGTTTTCTTAGGCTTTAGAAAAGACGATATTTCGATGTTTTTGGACGCGATATATCAAATATCGATATTGAACTTTTTGATTTTTGATATTATCGATATTGATATTTTGAGAAATGATGACAACTCTAATGTCCACCAGACCACTTTATGGATGAAGTCGATTGCGTATATTTTTGCCGTCGATGACATTTCTGTAACGTGCCCAAACCAAAGCTAATGACTGAATAACATCCTCTTCTGATTTGACGAGAAACGTTTTAAGCTAGTGTTGCGCTTGTCTGAGAAGTAATTAGAAATGTTGCTTAAGTTGATTAAGAAAGGTGAAGGTATCGCAACGTCTGCGGTTTTGGTCCAGTACACCGGTGTTCACCAAACATTAACGAAGGGAAGCTACAACAGCAATCTGTTTTGAACCTTAATCTTTCAACTCGCCATCCACTTTGCTTTTTGTTATGGTTTCATTGTCATTGGTGGAGTTCTTTTGACGGTGGTGAGTACCAAGCCCGCTTACATTAGCCAGCCGCTTTACGGATGCAACACTCTGTTACCGGGGGTCACCAACAAAGAGGTGTAAGCCATGATCACGCTAGATTCGCCTACTACATGCGCCGCCATTACTTCCTGGAAATCTCTGTCTAAAAATTTCTGCTTCTTGGCGAAGTATATTTACGAAAATTCAAAAACCTTTGAGATATTATTTGAATACCCAAAAAATACAAAAATAAAAATTTGCTCAATAGACTGCGATTTGAAATAATTTTCGTAAAGATATGATTTGGCACTGAAAATGTTCACTTGTTCTTTTTCTAAGTGAGTTAACTCACTCAAATTGTTCGCTTGTTCAGTTGTTCACTTATTCAGTTGTTCTTGTTCACTTGTTCTAGGTCTATGAAGGAAGGTTGTGTGAGCGCACTAATGTTTTGCCGTCGTGATTTCAATGGGGCGGGTTTCTGTAGCACTGATCACTTTATTGCTTTTGTTGTTTCTGCATGGCTTTTTTCTTCTACACCAGAGCTCGCAAAAAACTGTTAACACTATCAGCGTGTCTCCAAAAAACTGTTCTGTTACAGACACAACCATAAGAGGTTGCAAAAAGACACTTTTAATTCTGTTTTGCTCAATAGCTGTTTTCGCTCAACCATAGAGCGATTTTTCTTTTCTGTTTTGCTCATGTCTTTCACTGACCGTTTTGCCGAGAGCCGACTTCCAAAGGGTCTTTCACAAATGTAAGAGTAGTTGTGACTGGGATGCCTGTGTGTGTGTATCTCAGTCAACTATCTTTGTACATACGTGGAATATGGAGAATTTATTATTATTAACCTATCCAATGAAACGCAGAAAAAATTTGTTTTTGTAATTGCTTAGCGCCTAATTATAAACATTGTACATATAGTACATAAGCCCACAAATAACACTTTTTGCTTACACTTTTTGTGTTTTGCGCATTTGAAGACAGTTTTTTCGTGAGAGCTCGCTCACATGTGTCCCTCTCAGTTGTTATTGGCAGACCGTCTCGTCTGTTTTGATCAACCGAAAACGCTCAACAGAAAACACATGAGGAGGGGAAAAAAGTGTTTTGCTCAGTGAGAGACCAAATGGGCTTTGTTTTTTTCTGTTTTGTCAGTGGGCTGATCGGACTGAAAAAAGTGTTAAGGCTTATCTGCAAGCTCTGTTCTACACACATACCTAATTTGTGTAAATGTGCGTCGTTTACTCTAGCGCTCACTCCCCGCTCTCTCTCTCTTGCGCTCTTAGCGAAAGCGCTTAGTTCAAAATGTTGGCTGAGCGCCATACATGTTATAGTTGTATCATGTTACAAACCACAGAACAACACACAGAGCAATTCACGGAATAAGGCAGACAAAACAATTCACAGATCAAGAGATACAGAACAGCTCACAGAGCAAGCCAGACAGATAAATTTCCAGAGCAAGGCAGACAGAACAATTCACAAAGCAAGAGATGCAGAACAGCTCTCTGAACAAAAGAGACTGAACAGCTCTTAAAACAACTCAGAGCTAGAAAGACTGAACAATTGAGAAAGAACGAATGATTTAATTTAATTTCTCGAACGAAATCTTTTCGTTTTGGAATTTTCCAAAAATACGGTCTTGAAATCTAGCTTAATACGTTCTTAGTTTGATTTTTATGGGCAAAGGGGGTGTGAGGATTAGTTGCTGAGCAAGCAACATTTTACAGTACACGTTGGAATCTCATGGTTTAAAAGCTTCGGTATAAAAGTCTCATACTTCATTCTTACCGTGCTTCTCATATCGCACATTCTTGATCCAAGTACGAAATTCTCTATTTTTTCTCTGAGTCTATGTGCTACAACAGTAACAAATGTCTATCTCATCTGAGTACAAGCCTTTGTTCTACAAAAACAAAAGATAACTGTTATACTCAAAACTAGCTTTCAAAGCAACTGATATTTGCTTAAACACAAATGAAAATAAGTTTGCACGCTTTTAAATTTATGGAACGGAGCTTTCAAATAAAATTTTACTTATAGAAAAACTGGTATACTCATTGAATTTGATTGGAAATAGCTTTCAATTAACAAAATAGCAATTACTAATCAAAACTAGTTTTTATTTGTTTTATATATAAACTTTTCAACAACTTTGTAAAACTTGAGAAGCTAAACCCAAATTTCTCTTACCCGGACTATATAACGAGGCTAACTCCTGTGCTCCCTTATGTTGTGGTCCCCAACGTGGTGAAGTTGCTGTTGTTGTTGTTGTTGTTGTTGTTGTTGCTACCGATACAGTTAGTTCTGGTCCTACAGCTCCCACTACTGCTGTTATTTGACTTTCAGTGGTCTGATCCTCTTCTGCATTGGGCGCCGAATTGCCATTGGGATCATCTTCGTACATAGAATTTGCCAGAATTTCCTTATCGCTTTTGCCAGTCATGTTGTCTAAAGAAGGGAGAGCGAGAATGTGAGTAAAACCTGAAAGCCTTGAGAACTGGCCCTGACTGAGGTTTCATTTCAATGCCAGGCCAATATATTTGTTTTTGTTGTGAACCAAAGCAGATGTTGCCATTTTGTATAATTTATTAACGAGTCAATGGCGGGTCATTTAAATTTTTAAGAGCTTTTCCCGGCGGCCACAATCTCATTGACCTCTGCACATGTTGATGTCATTACCTTGGAACTGCACTGGCCGCTGGCTGGCTGTCACGTTGCCCACCCACTCCGCTAATCTACTATATAGAACGACATGGCACGCAATATTTCGGGCTTATAAAGTAGCTCCCCCAGGAACAACTCAATGCGAATGAGAGCTGACAGTTTCGAGGGGCGCGGCTGAAAAAGGCAGGTGCCTTAATTAGGCAAATTGGTATTTAAATTTGTTTGAGGTAGGTTGGGACAAAGACAGCTACTTGTTTGTTGTATGTTGGCTGGGAAAAAAGTGTAAGATAAATAAATGGGTTTGACGGGGTTTTTTTTTAACAAGAAACGTCTTTGATCAATGGCTTAGTCAGAGATTAACTAGCAGAGACTTCCACAGATTACAGTAAAAATTCTACAAATGAGTCAAGGCGACTTTATTATACCATTTCAAATGAAAGGAATTGATTACGAGGTAAATTCTTTCATCTTCATACCCAAAATTACAAAAATATGTTAAAAACATCAAGTATTTCTCTTATTTTTTTTGTTTTTTTACAATATTTTGAAAACAGTTTCGAGTTTGACCAAGTAACACACATCAAAAATTTAGCTTAGACTAAAATATACAAACTCCAAGGTCAAACCAAGTACATTCGCGAAGTTTATATACCCTTGTGACTTGTATAATTTATATAAATTAAGGTTTTAAATGATTTTTGTCGAACAGTCTTAGCTGAGTTACTTCCCAAACTCAGCAATAGATGGCGCCACTTCTTTGACCATTTAGTTATCTTTAGTAACTAACTTTATTTAATAATAGTATTACACGCTAAAATGAATGAATGACAGTCGATTGAGTTGACGCTGATGCAATCGGGCGCGAACCGCGCTGGCCGAAGCCAAGCCAGAAACTGAGCGCCAGGGATGGCGCGTGTTGGCGTTCTGCTACTGCGTTAGGGATCGTGGTCGATGAATAGTGTGACCAGAGGTGGCCAGGGCTGCCACAGTACTCCCCCTCCAGAGACCATGTGGGAACGAATGATGAAAGCCCTGAGTATAGCCGGGATGAGTGTATGTCCGGGGTGAGTGATGATCATCTACAGGATTTGCAAGTCCCAATGTGGAGGAATGCTTGCGTATACTTCTCGCTGTGATGTTTGTGTCGTAGCTGGGTCGATGAAAACCTCGCGTTGAGGCCGTTGCTTCGAGTGGGGGTCGACAAGCAAGTTCGCCCATGCAGGGTTGAGGTTGAAGAGTCAATAGTACTGGGTATTGTACCCCGAGTAGAGACTTTCGTTTGCCACGCGTTGTGGACTTTCGCTTGCCACGCGTTGTGGACTTTCGCTTGCCACTCGTTGTGGACTTTCGCTTGCCACTCGTTGTGGACTTTCGCTTGCCACGCGTTGTGGACTTTCGTGGTGCCTATCGTTAAGGACTTTCGTGGTGCCTCTCGTTAAGGACTTTCGTGGTGCCTCTCGTTAAGGACTTTCGTGGTGCCTCTCGTTAAGGACTTTCGTGGTGCCTCTCGTTAAGGACTTTCGTGGTGCCTCTCGTTAAGGACTTTCGTTAGAGGTCGAGAACTTGTAGACAGACTCAGGCTGGCATCAATATTGCCAAACAAAGAGCGTCTCGAGTCGTAGCATGTTGCTAGTGTTCGGTCAGGTATGGGGATCGTTGTGCCTGAGCATCGGCGACGACAAAAGATGCGATGATGATCCGAATTCAGCTGCGCGACGTACTTCCATAAGTATGAACGATCGTCTGGCAGGCTGCGTACAATGTAAGATCTGAAAAATTGGTCGGATGCTTGACCAACGTGAGATCTGTTACATGTAGTTGATGAGTCGGTTGGGCGCGCGTAAATAGAAGGCGCGAGCAGCCGTGTAGGGCAGGCTGGCGATGAACGTTTTCGTGGACAGCGGTTGGTGGACAGCCTGACGTGGAATTCATTGGCTGCAATCAGGATGTGGACAGCTCGACGTGTAAGAGGCGACAGACAGGAGGTCGGTGGACAATTTGCGTGGGCAGAGGTCGATGTCATGCAAGCGAAATGAGCGCTAAAGCATATGTATACATATGCTCACATGCGTTGGTGTCTGTGTGTGTGAATGTGTGTAGGCGTTGCCGGCGTCGTTTTCTAACCAGGAGGTTTGTTCGACGGTGTTTCACAAATTGCGAAAAAAAATCCACTGCCAAAAGTACGAATGAGCAACTCCTGGTTGGAGTAAGGCCTGCTCGATGATCGCCGGCCGTGTGCTTTCCCAAATGTGCATTCTCAGCGCCAAAAATCTCGCCTCTGCATGTCCGCTTTGCCGGCGTCTGTCGTGTGTATGTGTGTGTTTTGCAAGAACGCGCGAAAATTCGTGATTGTATGCTGCAGACGCCGTGAGCATGTGTGTATGTGTGTGCTGCCCTGTCGCGGCGTCCGTCGCGGCGTTTGTCGTGTGTGTGTTTTGCCGGCGTCACTCGTGTGTGTGTGGGACACACTTGGCCAAAAAAGGCTAGAGATGTTGCTGTCCTTGAGTTTCTGGCTCGCTGTTGTCGAAATAGTTAACTTAATACTGTTTGATTTTGATGATCGAGAGCTGTATGTCGAAATGAATCGCGTCACTGTATGGGTGTGTGAGTACGGGCTGCGTCCCAGAGCAGGCTGCTTGCCTGTGAGTGGGTGTGTGTGTGTGCGTGTGAATTTCGTCAGAGGTTGAAATTAATTTGTTTAGCACACTGCTTTGAATTTGTTTGGTTTATTGTTAGTGTTCTTAAACTTAGTCGGAGGGTCACCACTTTAGCTGTTAGGTTTGATAACTAACTTTATTGAACATAACTTAAGCTAACAATATAGTTGAGTCGAACGGAGCGATCGGGCGCGAACCGCGCTGGCCGAAGCCAAGCCAGAAACTGAGCGCCAGGGATGGCGCGTGTTGGCGTTCTGCTACTGCGTTAGGGATGGTGGTCGATGAATAGTGTGACCAGAGGTGGCCAGGGCTGCCACAACCATTTGCTTGCCAGTTTGTTATACGGCAGCTATACGATATACTAATCAGATTTTGACCAAACTCTTCAAAATTGTGTGGAGCCCGATAATATTCTTAACTGGACAGTATAAAGACGCTACCATGGAAAACAAAAAAGTTTTTCTCACTACAACTACTTTTTGGACCGATCGTTCCTATGGCAGCTATATGCTACAGTCATCCGATTTGGATCAAACTTGGTAGAATTGTATGGTATCATATAATAATGATCTAGTAACGAGTTTGAAAGCGATAGCATTGAAAACAAAAAAGTGTTTCCCACTAAAACTTTTTTTCAGAGCTATATTTTGTATGGCAGCTATACCATATAGTTGACCGATTTTTATCAAATTTGGTGGAATTATGTGAAAGCATAGAAAATTTATAAGTACGAGTTAAGGGGACGTTTGCGTTGAAGACAAAAATGTTTTTCTCACTAAAACTACTTTTTCTATCGATGGTTCCAATGGCAGCTATATGCTATAGTCATCCGATCCGGCCGGTTACAATAAATGTGCAGCGTTTTTATACAAAAAGACTTCGTGCAAAGTTTGGTTAAGATAGCTTTAAAACTGACGGAAAAGATAGCAAAGATAGAAACAGACGGACAGACGGGCATGGCTATATCAACTCAGCTCGTTATGCTGATCAAGAATATTTATACTTTATGTGTATTTATACTACTTATTGAATTTGATTGGAAGTAGCTTTCAATTAACAAAATAGCAATTACTAATCAAAACTAGTTTTCATTTGTTTTATATATAAACTTTTCAACAACTTTGTAAAACTTGAGATGTTTGTACATCTGGAAAATTTTAATATTCCCTCTACAAGGGTATTAAAATGTTCAATTTATGGGCCAAAACTCAAAAATTTAAATTTCTTTATTCATGTTTTAATTAAAATTTTAGTTATGATTGGATCGTTTTTTAAGTGATTTAACCAAAAAAAAATTCGAGTTTTTAGTCAATTACTACCAAAAATGGTTATATTTACGCTAGTTTTGGTAAAAATTTTACTTTACTTGTAGTCCTAAGACTGTGTCAAGAAGTAATCGAATGAAGTAGGTTTGTGTATTTTAATCTAAAGAGACTCTCTGACGATGGTGTAATAGCAAAGCAAATAACTCGAAATATTTGGTAGTTTTAGGATTTTTTGATGTAATTTGACAGGTTTAATGTGATAAGAGTTGCTCTTTAGAGAATTTTGACAACCGACTATTTAGATCTGGGGTGCCCAGAATGAGCTTACGAGCGCGTGAAAGCCAATACAAATGCACAAAATACAACTCAAGCAAAAACCACTACAAGAAATAGAAAGAGAAAACCGATTTTTGTTTGTTTGTGTGAGTGTGTGTGTGGTCATTGCTGTCTCAACCAAGATATACTTAACAAGGTACTCGCTCTCCCGCTCTCTTTGCTTAAATGTCACTCTGTAAACAACCCTTGTGAGAGACGCTTCTCCGGCGACGAATTTTTTTGCGTTCAGTTTCTTATTTAAGAAGTTGTGAGAGAGCGAGTGCGGCTACCTTGTTAAGTATATCTTGGTCTTAGCCACACGCGTGCGACCGCTGACTACGCAAAGGCAACATTGTTGTTGCTTTTTAATTTGCCATAGACATAGGAGAGAGAGAAGAGAGTCACATATGATGTTGTTGCAGGTCTGCACGCGCCAACAACAAAACCTTCATTCGGAAAGAAAGAGAGGAGAGCACGAATATGAAATTGTCTTTGATTTGTATAATCTTATGGTCGCGTTTTTCGTATGCGCGCGGGCTATGCCTTAGCGGAAAGCAAAAACAAATGCGTGGCTTTGTGGAATAGGCTTGGGCACCCCTGATTTAGAGATATATGATAAGTGTAAAGCAGCTAGCAGCTTAAGCTACAATTTTTCTCTGCATTGCTTAGACAAATTCGTTACACGTTTTAAGATTAAGTTAAAAAAGTTAAAATGCTAAAATAAAACAGGTTCAAATTAGATTCTTATTGGACATTTTGGTAATTTTAAGTATGAAGATGTAATTTTTTTGCTCCGAATTAAGAGCTTCAACTTTGTCTCAGACATTAAAACGAAATTAGAAATAGTTTCCGAAATATTGAGTTCTTAAATTCAATCAGAAGCTTAAAACCAGTGATTAAAAAACTGCAATAAGTTTTATTTCGTCTGCTTTTAAGAAAATCAGAAGCCGCAGTGGAAGCAACAGCACAAAACGATTATTGAGAAAAAGCTAACAGCAGCAGCAGTCGTCGCTTCATCATTTTTAATTTAAATTTTTGATTCTGCTTTTGTTCAGTGGCGTAAGTCGAAGCAGCAGCACGTGTTCGCTTTCGGAAGTCGACGGCAGCGACAGAACTCTCTCTTACATGTCATTTCTGCTTTTGCATTTTGCTTTTTGCCTGGAGAGTTAGTTCAACACACACAACAAAACAGTTACCGTGAAAAAAATACAAATGTAGTTGTTGCGTTGCGTTAAATTTTGATGGTCTTGATAATTCCGAGAAAATTTTGTGGCATCAGCGCTGCCGGCGACTTGCAGAAGCGAACACATGCTGCTGCTTCGACTTACGTCCACTGTACAAAAGCAGAAGCAAAATCATAATCATGAAGCGACAAAATTCTTAATTATCAAAAGCAGAAGCAAGAGTTTATATTGATCAGTTAAAAAAGTCGAAGCTGTGAAAAGTCAAATTTTTTTGACTTTTCCTACTTCGACACTAAAGCAATTCGAACACTGCTTAAAACGTTGTTAGGAATAGCTACCTAAATTTTTGTTCAAGAATTTCCATATTTAAAATTGGTATATTTTTAAATATTCAAATGAATAACTAATTTAGTTTAAAAATCCTGTTGTTGAGTCCGACGGGGTGCATTTTAGAGAGGATCCACATTAAGACTGGCATTAAATCGACATTAATTAATCAAATCTGGCAACGCTATGTCGTTTGTACTCAGTTTGACTAGGCATTTTTATCTTAAATAGATTAAATTGTGCAAATTTATTTCAAAAATCGTGATTCAGTTTGTTAATCTTATCGTGCGCTAAAGGTAGTTCATAAAATCGACTGAAAATTAACTGCAAGTCAACACGCTGTTTAATCGCATTATACTACTGAGTTGTGAGAATGAGCTCAAAAAAGTGTGGTCCGTGAAATGTCGCTTCAAAGCGCCCATTGTATCGGCAAAATTGTGGCGTCTATATTATAGCACTTTGCCAATTATATTTTCACTTAGCTAAATAATAAATGAATAAAAACTAGATAGTCTAACCATATTACGGAATTTCTTCGCTGGCCTACTTTTATGGCCATAACAAACAAAATAACCACTTTTATGTGTTGGTCAACCAATTACTTGTTATAAATTATTTCGCTGCCCTCCATCAATACGACACTCAATAATAAATCAATTCGACCTTTTACCATATGCAGCAAATACGTTGATTGTGTTTTATTTTCTGATGTAATTACATTAACCATTTGCCATTCGCAACAGGAAATATTAGGGACCCCTTCGTGTATTTGGTGGAAAAAAAAACATCATTAATCAAAACTGGGCTAGTGACTTCTGTGCGTATTGATAAAGGGATATCAAATAAAATTGACAGGCACGCGTGGGCAAAAACCCCATAATCTGACCGAGTGTTACGCCCCTCCTGAGAATTAGGGGGGAAAAAGGCACGTTGCTTGACGTGCAACTCAACTCAGCGTAAACCAAGTAAGACTGAATATAACACTAGAAACTAGGAATGGAAACGGTGATTCAAATTTCAGAAATAAATGCCAAGTAATAAATAGAGTGTGGTTGAGTTAGCAGAAACCACAAGGAATATAAAAAAAGTCGACAGCTACATTTTTGCCGGCGCCTTTAGCTACCCTCTAAGTGAAAGGGTGTATTGTGCCACAAGATAAAAAAAAAATATTTATAAAAGATTCTGAAGAATTTGATTAAGATCGTATTGAAATACAGAAAAAAGATCCATTAAGTTCCATTTGGACGATTTTCAGATGCAATGGATGAAAATCTAAGATCCATTTAACAATTAATGGATATTATTCATATCCTTTTTGCAATATTTTAACTATCCAGTCCAAATGGTTAACAAAATTATACAATGGATCATCAACAAATATTCTTTTTTTCTGTGTACTAAAGCTGTTATTTCACTTGTCGGAGTTGGGAGCTCAGAATGTTCATCAGAACATTGGGACCATTACATCATTTGTGATTTATGATTATTGATTTTACTTGCTGCATGCAGGGATTGCCGATTGAGATTGATAAACTTGACAATCATGATTGCTGAAAAGGAATCGAAATGAGTCTTGCTTCGTTCGAGCGTATTTGTTGATAAAAGTACTAAATCCACTGAATAACCTGACTGACATTCAGCAGAGACTCATCAGCAATCGCACATCGTAAATCGGTATCATCTGCTGAATGGGCCCATTTTTAAATAGTGCTGTCATTCCGAATATGACTTTTCTATATCACTTTCCGAACATGACGATTCAGAAAGTTATCTCCGAAATGTTAGAACGGTTAAAGCCTTCGCCATTTATATTTGCTCCAGCATTTTTCAAAGCACATAAGATACCGTAAAAATTAAACAAAACATTTTTTGTTTGTTTGTTGACCTAAGGGGCGAGTTTGGAGTCAATCGGGTAGAATCGGGATCCTTTAATTTATTGTTTTTTTTTTAAAGAAATATGAAATATCAGGGTCTAAATTAAATTTTTAGAAAAGAAAGGACTAGAATAAGCAGGGATGCAAGCCGCTATGTAGCTGTGACTTGTTAGGTTCAGTGAATTACGGATGGTTACAATCACTGGGTTGGTTTATAACGAAGCTGAGATGCAATAGATCTGCGGTGGGCACGAAATTTGAGTTTGGGAGAAGTCCAACAACAACGTCAGCAACGTGCCAGCTTCATTGATAAAACAAAATTTATTGAGGAAAAGCTGTAAGAAATTACAAACTTTTAAGGAAACGAGAAGGCCAAGCTAACTTCGTCGGCTGAAGTTTTTATACCGTTGCAAAAGCTGTTTTTGAAATGACAGAATTTAAGAACGCTTAGATAAAAATCAAAAACTTTTGTAACTAAAATCCATTTTCCGTCAGATGAACATATGATTTTGACCAAATTTCGCGAATCTTTTTGAAAACATATCAAATTAACAATCGCCAAGAACGATAAAATTGAAAGAGAACGATTTACTTGAAAAAAAAATATTTTTTTTCACTAAGACCCATTTTTCGACCGATCGGTCCTATGGCAGCTATAAGATATAGTCATCCGATTTTGACCAAAATTTGCAAATCTGTTTGAAAGCATATAATATTAATTATGGCCGAGTTTTATAACGCTAGCATTGAAAACAAAAAAGTTTTTCTTACTAAGACCCATTTTTCAACCGATGGTTCCTATGACAGCTATAAGATATGGTCATCCGATTTTGACCAAAGTTTGCAAATCTGTTTGAAAGCGTATAATATTAATAATGACCGTGTTTGGGAACGCTAACATTAAGAACAAAAATGTTTTTCCCACTAGAACTCATTTTTTGACCGTTGGTTCCTATGGCAGCTATAAGATATAGTCATCCGATCCGGTCGGTTCCGACATATTAGCAGCGTGCAGTAAAAAGAAGACTCTGTGCAAAATTTCAGCTCGATAGCTTTAAAACTGAGAGACTAGTTTGCGTAGAAACAGACGGACAGACAGACAGACAGACGGACAGACAGACGGACGGACAAAGCTCAATCAACTCAGCTCGTCGCCCTGATCAAGAATATATTATATATAGTTTATAGGGTCGGAAATGAATATTTCAATGCGTTGCAAACTTCTGGGCAAAATTATAATACCCTTTGCAAGGGTATAAAAATGTGAAAATCTTTACCGTTATTGCAGAAGCAAGCATCACAATCATGCGAAAATTTCGCATCTCCCAAAGCAATGAAGAATTTAAATTCAATAAAAAGCCTCCCAAATAATGTCTATTTGTATGAGTTTGGATTCTCTAATTTTGTGCTTTGTGTAATATACACATTGCTTATCGCCCTGGAAGGACATCGTCAACTTTAAAAACCGAAATCCAAAACAAGTTTATTGTCGAAATGGCATTTTTTTGTGGATATTCCCATGCATAATGACAACACTGATAGGAGTTGTGTCTTAAATATATTCCCAAACCACAGGAGTAATTTAAGAACTAATTCACAGACTTGGCGTAATTCTACGTGATATGGCTTCTGGGCGTGAAGTGAGTACGAAGGCGTTTCATGTATACGACAACTAATACGCGATTTTTTTGTGGCGGAATACCCGTGGTTTTATAATAAAAAAAAAATGTTAATCTAAGGAGCCGATATAATATTATATCTGATGCGTCGTTACCAATAGGCATAATAGAAGCGAGAAACCAAGATGTTCGCAATTTTCGAATTCGATATGCAGGATTTCATGAACTTATTGATCTTAAAACAAAAATTTAAAATTTAAAAAACTAGTCAAAAAATGTTTCACATTTTTTTCGCATAAACGGTCTTACGTTTTCGTGTACGAGCGCTATTTGTGTTGTTTACAGTGAGTTGAAAAAATGATTTTTGAGCGACTGGCAAATTATGCGGAATCCAACGCGAAAAAAAACCAAGGTGTTCATGCAAAATCTTACATAGGGGCAACTTCCAGAAACAGTCCACCAAGAACAAAAAATTAAAAGTGTTAAAAAACACTGTGTTTTCTCTTATTTTCATAGGAAAACAATAAAATATAACTAATATTAGCCAATCTTACATTTATTCATAATCTGTTTGAAAATATTCGGTTTCACTGACGCGCTAGCTCAATTTACATTTTGTATCTCATTTTGACATTAATATTGCACATTTTTTTTTGATAAAAGTGCCTTTAGATTGCTACTAATTTTGCTATCTAAAATCTTTCTGAGGGTACAAAGGGTCAAAAAAGTATGCATAAGAATCCATAAAAAACTATGTGATTGCATTTAACTGTAAGTTTTGTTTAGCATTATAACAAATAACACATAAATAATTGATCACTTAGCGTGCGTCACAAAGGATTCACGGCTATTAATAAAAAAAACGACAAAATATTTTGGCTGCAAATAAGGTTTTTTAGAATCTTCTAGCATTCATCATTCTTTTAAGGTATTAGATATTGTGTGTTAAAAACTACGAAAACACACTTCAACTTTCAAAGACTTTCAAAGTGACTTCCACTTTTTGTAGAGTGCGTCACAAAACTTTGTGATCAATTATTTCGCAACAAATATGTTTTTTGAAAATTATGTTTTATGCCATTCGAAACTACACTTCAATTTCACTAAACGCTATGTATAAGTTTGATGTTTCTCTTTTGAAAGACCAAAATATGTTTATATTTTAATCCGAAAACGAGTAGGAATGTGGAAGTTGCCCATATGCTGGTGGAATCACCGGCAATCTCACGGTATGTCACATGACGATCTTGCTTTATCAGTTCACGCATAGCATCGATGATTTCTGGCACAATAACGGATTTAGGACGACCTTCGGGGAATTCGTCGCTGAGCGAACTACGACCAAGACTGAATTCACTATACCAACGATATACAGTGGATCTTTGACGGTGCTTTATCGATATACAAAAAACTGTGTTCATCGACACACTCTTGTTGAGATACGTGATATACGTCAAGAGTTGTGCAAAATCATCCAACTAAAACCTTCTCGTGAAACTATCCATTTTAAAGCCAAATTGATTTTTTCAACTCACTGAAAACAACACAAATAGCGCTAGCACATCCAAACGTTGTGAGGCCGTTTATTCCAGAAAATGTCAAACGTTTTTTTGATATTACCGGTACTTTTAGTTATTGCCATTAGCGTGACCAGTTCCCGAAATATATATAGTACCCTTCGAATAATGAAGGTCTTATCGGAAATTTAAATTTTACTGATGTTATTCCTTAATTAATCATTATTAAAAAAAAAATTTCTTTCAATAAACTTTATTATTAAGAATAGCATTATTAATTTTCTTCCGCTAGCTAAGCCATTTCGCTCACTGTCCAATGGAAGCAAGTTATCGGTTAGCTAATTTTCCTGATAAAAATTCACAAAATTCGTTCGTTCCAGCAATTAACAACGATTCAATATTCGATTCGGCCCACGAGAACGAATTAGAGGTTCGAAAAGTAGCAGAAACTCCAAATATGAGCACTTTCTTAGCTGTCAAGCAAATTATTTTGCTAGAATCTTCTAGTTCTAATCATGAACTGAAACAAAGTTCGCAACGAGAATCCTAAATTACTAACACAAATTTACAATCTTTGAATATCAATCATAGAACTTTAAGCAGGCTCCAGGTCAATAAGTTATGCTATATGTTCATAACTTTTCCAAAACGAGACACACATACACCACAAAGAAGGCTGGTTGGCTATATAGCTCATTTCATGAATCACCACGATTCAATCATCAGCAGACTTTGCCTACTCCCAATGAATTGGCAGACGCTGCCTCATGACAGAATTGTTATAAGCGCTTGGGAATCCCATAGGCAGGCTTATAGCATAAGCCGACAACAGCCACAAACGCCAAGTTACAGAGTCTGTGAGTGGGTGCGTATCGGCTCTTCTGTTTATGTTTTCAACAGCGTTGGTCAACGAGAGCGAGGCCAAGAAGTGAGAATGTATTAGTTTGTAAGAAAAAAAGGGCCGTGAATTTGCTTCGACCTGACAGCATCAAAGGCTAGCCAGCGACTGAAAGGCTTTTTGCTCTCTTCTCCTCAGCTTCGGCATGCGTTCGGCTCGTATGGTGTAAACCAAGGTATACTTAACTAGGTAGCCGCACTCGCTCCCTCACAACTTCTTATAAAAATACAAAAGAGAGCGAGAGAGCGAACTAAGAAGCAGAACATAAAAAATTCGTCCGCGGAGATGCGTCGCTCGCAACTGTTGTTCACAGACTGACATCTAAGAAGTAAGCAAAGAGAGCGAGAGAGCGAGTTCGGCTACCTAGTTAAGTATGCCTTGGGTGTAAATAGCGAAATGTCTTCGCACCCCAGGGGGTTCTTGTGACCATCGCTGGTTTACAATCATGAGAGTTCTAGTCAGAATATGCTTTGCATCTTCGTCAAATCATTGCTTCCCTCTATTATTTGGGGATATTTTGATAAACAACGATTTCATTTTAACAGGGTAATCCCCTAGTCGCTGCCCGGACTTCTTCAACATACACATTTCATTTGTTTGCCTGTTTGTTTCAGCCCAACAGGTATTAATTTTAGCCCAACGTAACGACGATTTGCGTTTTTTTTTTCTTGTGTGGCGCCAAAGGAAAAATAACAATTTATTACACGAAATGCGCGAAAAGACACTCCAAATGTTTGGACCCTAACCCCTTACCAACCCATTCTGCAGGTGGCCGAGTGCTGGCTGGTGGTTGGTCGGGCTTTTAGTGTATTTATAGAACTTTTGGTTTTTATGATAGTTTTTAGCCTTTCTTTTCCCCCAATTGATAAGAAAATTCTCATGTGTGACAGGTTTGCTTGCATACTACAGTGAACGCTGCTCTATTTATACACACAAAACAAACGCAAAGAAAATCAAAAGCTTTGACTCACCTTTCTAGTAAGTAACGTTATTTCTACTGTTGTTGTGTTTGTTGTTGTTGCCAGTGGTAGCGCGTTGTCGCCTACAAAGAACAAGGGAGGACACCGACTTAGAGGCATGTGTAGATTTGGTTTTACAAACAATTAAAATTAAATGCTCGTCTGGGTCTAGCTAAAATATTGATTAAAGTCGCAACTAAAATTTTTGCATGCACGCAAGCAAAAAGAAAAAAAAACCTAAAATAAACTTTGGGATGAATTACACTGTGAACTTCTGCCAACACCTTTTAGTACACACCCCCAGCCAGGGCGAGGGCAAATAGTAAATAAATGCACGTGATTTAATGTACTGCCCCCCACACACACACACGACTCTCGGTCTGCGTCTGCACACTTCCGCCCAGCAGCTACTTTGCACCAGTAAATTCCGACAGAAACTAACAACAAAATAAACAGGCAACGGGACAGGCACAGCTAGGCAGCTTTTCATTCATGCTTTGGCCACCGCCGAATGAGTGTAAGAGCGTGGGTGTGTGTGTGTGGGTGACAGCTTTTACCGTTGCGAAAAGCTCATACTCACAATTTAAATGTGTAGGAGGCGGCTTTGGGTTTGCCCGTTTTGTTTGTTATTCTTGATTTTGGTATAGAAAAATTCAAAATTTTGACAACTGAACAGATGAGTTTGAGATGAGCAATTTAAAGTAGGTGGCAAACCAAAAAGTGTTTAAAAGTATCGAAGAGTATCGGCCGGGCTGTAAGCTAGAGATGTGCTATAGCACAACAAAATAAACTAGAATAAAAGATTAGAAAAAGGTAAAATCTAAATTAAAATTGTCATCCTAAAAAAAAATTGTTTATTGCTTCCTAGAAAAATTTTGCGGTACACAAATAATATAATTTTAGAACTTGTTAGCAGGCTCTAGGTCAAAAAGTGATGATTTTCATCATTCAATCATCATGATAAAAATCATAACTTATTGACCGAACTATTGATATAACTATTGACTCTAGCTCAAAAAGTTCTCGAATTAATAATCCAAAGGTCACTAAAACAGTCACGATGATGTGACAAATAATATATCAATTTAAATACCTTTCAAAGTATGCTAAGATTACTAATAAAAATAAAAAAATTCAGAAAAATATTTTATTTAATTTTGCCTTAAATTAATTTATTTGTATGCCTTTAACTGCTCCGACAAGCTGAAAAATGTACAGCGTGTATTTTGTATGTCCAGTGTTTTGGATCTGATTATGTTAATGTGGATTGTACTGGGAAAAACTGCATCATTCGTTTAGTTCTATCAGCTCTTGTTTCCAAGATATGGCGGAAAAACGGATTTATAGAGTTTTCTCCTTCTGGAATTTTTGGAGGCCAAACTTGGGATGAATTTGTAGATTTATGAGTCCTTTGCGGCAGGGCACGTATCAGTGCCTCTTTAAAAAAATCAAGTCGCAACATAAATATAGCAGAAACTGTCTAAATCTATTCATATATATAAAAGTGAAAGTATGTTTATATGTATGAATGTTTGTATTTAAGTTTGTATGTATGTTTGTTCCTTATAGGCGTCTAAACCGCTGAACCGATTTTCACGAAATGTTAACAGTATGTTCATTCCGCGCAGGAAAGAGTCATAGGCTATATCTCAAGTCTGTGAACAGGTTCGAAAGCGTTAAAAAACTATTAAAAAGTGGTTCAGAGCCATATTTACGAAGTCATTCAATCTATGAACTTGAAATCTGGTCTGTAGGTTTTTAATATGGAGTTGTATATTTTACTGGATCAAGATCGGTATCGAACCGGTTTCCAACCTTTTAAAAAGTGATTCAGAGCCATATCGTTAGAAGTTTTTTATACTATGAACTTGAAATTTGGTCTGTAGGTTGGAAATATGCAGTTGGATATTTTACTGAGATCAGGATCGGAATCATACCGGTATCGAACGGTTTAAAAACTGGTTCAGAGCCATATCTTAAAAGTTAATTTTGACATCAACGTGAATTTTAAACTGTATGTTATTAAAGTGCAGTTGGATATTTTAATGGATCAGTGCTGAAATTTTGCATAGAGTCGTCTTTTGACTACATACTGCTAACCACACGGATCGGATGACTACTTCTTATAGCTGCCATCGGAAAGGTCGGTCGAAAAATGGGTTCGCAGTGAGAAAAACGTATTGCTTCTTAATGTTAGCGTTCTTAGCCACGGTCATGACTAAAATTATATGTCGTGAAACTGATCTACGAAGTTTAGTCGGAATCGCTAACCGTTGGAGGGAGCTTTTTCAAGTGTGTTAGAACTTTGCCATAGACGAAATTGGCTTTCCGGTCTCGTTTTTGAAAATGGGTAATATTCAGTCCGAATGGACCATCAAAAAAACGTGCTTTGTTACTGTGGCAATGTTGAGCTGGATATCTTAATGGTTCAGGTCATGGTATTAAACATGAATATAAGTGCTCTGATAAGAAACATATCCGTTGAATGCAAAAGAGCTTGACAACGTCGGGTATGCAGGTAGTCTTTTAATAAAAAAAAACGAAAATTTAGCTAAGGATCTTCAAAAACAATAATAATGTGACAAATATTAAATCGGTAATCGACTTCATTGCTTCATTTGACGGAATTCAAAGATTTCCTCGAAATTCTAATGTTTTAAAGTTTTCGGAATGTAGAATTTGTTGTATTAGCTGTTCCTGCAACACAAGTATCAGTCCAGTGCGCATTTTGAACTCTTAAATTTTTTTATCCAGCCAAAAAGAAAGTGTTTATGAAATTTTTCTGGAAGATATACTAATGATTACCCTAAACTAAACTCTAAGCTTTTAAATTTGAATAAAAATGACGAGTTTGTTCAGAGCTAGCGAAAAAAAATTATATTCAAACCTTGGTTCAATCCTTAACCGAATTTCTGAACCCGCTCCCCCGTACCCCGTAGTGAACCCCTTCCGATTTTAAGGTGGAAGCCTTGCAAACAGTGAGCGTTACCCAACTATCGGTAACGATATTATCTTAAAAGTTAATAGTTGAAAATATTGTTTTTATAATTTTTTGACAGTTACTGCGTACAAATTTTTTGCTACACACGAATTTTGACTATAGTTAATAATAAAAACCATGATTTTTTATACAGACTGCATACTTATTATATATATTTTTTCTTCCTATTTATTTTTCCACCTTTTTTGTCACTTTTCAATTGCAAACTATGCAATTCGTGACTGTCACGAGTATTGTTGCAGTCATGATATTGCTCTTCTCTAATTTAAACTCACGATTGTCGATACTCATTTGCCATCAGCTGTTCAACCGGCCGCATTTCTGTTTCTTTAATTGTTACGTCAATTTAGCAGTTAAACTTTACCAATTCCCTGTTTATTCAATTAAAATGTTGCCCCTCACCCGCAGCATATTTAATGGCCTATCACAATTGACACGCAGCAGCCGTCCAACTGCTGCCTTTCACACGGCCAACTCGTGGAAATGCAAGGCAGCAGCGAAAAATACGGAAACTGAAGCTGCAGGGGCTGCGGACTCTGCGGAGGAAAGTGCCCAGAGTGACACACCGGATGCCAAAGACCGCACCAAAGTTATACCCGTGGAGACCTCCATGCGCTATTTAAATAGTGCAGCCTATAAACAAACCTATGGCGAGAATTTCGTATGGACTCAATATCGGTAAGAGCAGACCATGCACATGGTATATTCCTAATGTTGATAATGATATTCCCCCCCTTAGGCGCAACCACAAGGGCATGTATGCTCCTCGTAAGACGCGCAAAACCTGCATACGCCAGGGAAAAATCTCTACGGGCAATCCCTGCCCCATTTGCCGGGATGAGTATCTGGTGCTGAATTATCGCAACACTGAACTGCTGGAGCAGTTTATTTCACCGCACAATGGTGACGTTTTGAGCTACTCGAAGACGGGTCTTTGTCAGAAGAGTCATTTACGTTTGCTGGTGGCCGTGCAGCAAGCCAGGGATTGTGGTCTCCTCACCTACGATGTGCCATTCAGAGAGTACGACTACAATGAGTATTACGGCGAGAAGCAAAATTGTTAATTTAACTAAAATGTTTATTAAACAACAAACAGAATTAGTAAATAGGAAATGTGGCATCCACATTGTTAGTCCAGGCATGCAGTCCACCTATAAGATCACGTATGGAATGCTCAGGAAAGCGATTTTTCATATGCTGAACGGCCAACTGGGAATCGTTGCCACGTCTACACAGCACCACAATGGGCAGATCCTTGTTACCGAGTTGCTCCGAAAAGCGCTTGACATAGCCATCATCCAATATCTCAGCCAGAGGTGTGTTAATGGCCCCCTTCAATTGACATATCTCAAATTCTGCAGGGGAGCGCACATCCAGCAGCAAATGTGGTTGTTGGGCCAAATGTTGCTGATACTCCTGCACCTCGAGACGTTCGTCCGGCTCCAACAGCTGAAGAGCCTGATCCTTGTCCGTGGCCTGCATGCCGCAAAACATTTCGTAGTCAATCAACTCGGTAATAAGCGGCTGACTTGAGCACACATGACACTGCGGTCGCTTGGAGCGTAAGCGTATATTCCGAAATTGACAGGAGCTGCCATCAAAGATGAGCAAACGACCAGCGAGCACTTCACCCATACCCACAATGATTTTAATGGCCTCCAGGGCTTGCATGGCACCAATGGTGCCGGTGACTGCACCCAAAACACCGCCATCTCCGCAATTGGTGACCGCCTCGGGTGGCGGTGGCACCGGGTAGATACAACGATAGCAAGGTCCCTGCACCCCATAGTTGTAGACAGTCAGTTGGCCATCCATTTTTAAGGCACTGCCCGAGACGAAGGGTTTCCTCAGCATGACGCAAGCATCATTAAGCAAATATCGTGTGGCCACATTGTCGCTGCAGTCCAAAACCACATCATAGGCCCTCAGTATGGTCAAGGCATTTCGACTGTTCAATAGCCTCGTGTGACAAGTGATTCTGCAAAAGGGGTTCAGCTCCAGTAAAGCAATGCGAGCTGACTCTGATTTGGACAGGCCAAAGCGTGCAGCTGTATGCAAAATCTGACGATGGAAATTGCTACGCTCCACCTGATCGTAGTCTATAAGGCCCAGTTCGCCACAGCCGGCAGCGGCCAAATATTGTGCCGCTGGACATCCCAAGCCTCCCAGGCCCACAATCAGCACTGAACTATTCTTCAGTTTCAGTTGACCCGACACTCCAAAATCGTCTAGTATCAGTTGGCGGCTATAGCGGGCTATATCCTCGTTGGTCAAATGGTTGGAGGACAACTGCTCCTCACCTACGCCCTGGCTAAGTACTTCCAGCTCCCGTAGACTTTGTTCTTTACGCTTGAGTGTGGCACGTAGCTGGTTAATCTCTTGCTTTAGTTTGGCCTTTTCTGTTTCCAGTTCCTCTGATTCAAACATTTTAGTGGTATTACTAGAAGTGATTTGCTTTGAATTTCGTGGATCAGCTGTTCACAGCTGCTCCATACAAAAAATGCAGTGTGCCCAGAAGAAGTAATGCTGGGTTTACACTGCGTCACAGAGTGTCACAGCGCCTAATTCCCATAACACCCAGCATAAGAGTCGTACTTAAAGATTTAACGAAATCAACTTGGAGGCGTATTTTAAAGCGATACGAAAATCAATCTCTAGAGATTTCCAGCACGGTTGCCACTTGAGAATATAAGATTACACAACAACAAAAAAGCCAAAAAGCATTGCATGCGTGTGACGCATACACCCAGATTTCACTAACACATATACATAAGTGGTATTCCTGAAAGCGATTTAGGTTTAATTAGTGTGAGTTGGCTGGCTCTAGGTCCGAAAAAGTTGCGTTTGTTCACAACTTGTAAACAACTTATGCATTGTACCACCAAAAAGAGCTGGTTGCCTATACAGAACTGTTTCATCGTTATCCCTAACGACTCTTCAGTAGGCTTTTTGCTGAAGAAAGCATGATTGCCAACTGCCTCTCCATACAATCTTTGCTTAGATCAGTTGGGAACTGCTAAAAGCAATGAAAGCAAAAATAGACAAGCAATGAGTGCTTTTGAGTACAATGCATAAGTTGTTTACAAGTTGTGAACAAACGCAACTTTTTCGGACCTAGAGCCAGCCAACTCACACTAATTAAACATTAGAAAGGTCGCCAAATAAATTGCAGATTTAGATTTAATTTGAATTTCGTGAAAGCAAATCGAAATCAGTTGACGGAACATCCCCTAAGAAGTGAAACTTTATTTGAATATTAATTGGCTCCAATCGCCTCCACATAGCCCACACAAGTGCTGGGTTCGAAGATGAACAGGGTGCGATGCGATGCCTCCATTTTAGTCACTACTTTGATTATCTCCTGGGTCACAACGCCTCCCAGAACAGCAGACCCGGCCAGCCATAGCTACCACGAGCCGAAGTCAGTCGTGTTTTTACGCAAACGTGAACATTGAATTACAAGCAAGACGGTTGTAGTCTGGAGAGAGCTCTCTTGCTCACCAACACAAGCACACTTTTTAGTCCTCTCCATTTGGCCGGCACTGCACAACAGCCACAGCTGGCGACATTTGGGCAAAGAGTACGTACAATGGCCTCGTTACTAAGAGCCGATGCGCTCAGTAGATTAACACGAATGGTCTGCAACAGTTCAAGGTCCGGGATCGCGTTGATGGGAAGAACGAACTTGCTGACGAATCCGAAGCAGAACTATGCCTGGACCATTGGGTTTCAACTTGCGCTGGTAGCCCGGGGTAGTCACATCAAAGTCCAGCCATGCCTAATAGGTTGGATACTGCACTTCAAGTTGCACGGGCGTGGACACCCTTTCGTATTTAAACCCCTACTTGGGTTTTGAAATTATCTTGTACTTGATGACGCCCTGGAAGAACACGGAAGGTTGTTTTAGATGGCGAAATCTTCGATTGGCAACCATACTCACTCCACATATCGATGGGTCTGTAAACCCGCAAAATAGAAACCAAACATGCCCCAAACATTGCTGGCGAAGAACTTTACGCCCAGATCACGACATATGCCATTTATGCGCTGCAATTCGTTATTGTTCTGACCATTCACGACTCGTACTTATTTAGCTATAACTTTATTATTTTTGTAGATACATAAATATCACAAAAACCAAAATTAGAAATTCTGCTTTCAGCAAAATAAAAATAGCTTTAATTGAAGATTATATTTTCAGAATGTATTTATGGTGAACATTTTATCTGCATAAATCACCATTTTTAATTTCAATAAAAAAAAATTCGAAAATAAATCTCGACACTCCCACCAAAACGTGATTTTCGGTTTTCCAAAAAAAAATTTTCTTAATTTTATAAACAATTTCAAAAATCGTAAAAAACGAAAAAATGGGAAAAATGTTTTTTTTTTAAAACTGGATTTCTCGGGCTTGGTTCATCGGAACGGCCTCGTGTTGATATTGCTGAAAAGTATTTTACTTTAGTCATAGTTTAATACATTTTTAAATTATTGAATAATGTTAAGTAATTGTTGCTAAATGTTATATATAATTTTTTCTCAATGTTAACCACTATGATATAGCTATTATGGATATACATATTATTGCTCTAAACATAACTTAAATTAAGGTGCTTTCAAAAAGATGGAAACTTTAATAGTTTAAAAGATATTAATTTTTGAAGTTATAAGCAAATAAAAATATGCCCTTAAATAAAGATTTGCCACGCAGTCACAGTTTCAAAGCTATGTGATTGAAACGTGGCAATTAAGCTTTATATTTATCAGGGCTGCAAACCCAAAAAATTTTTCGGAACCTCCGGTTTGCTAGTTCGAACCAAAATTTTCCAACGGTTAAGGTTCGGAAATTTGAGGTTCGAGGTTTTTGGGCATTGTTTTTGGTTCGTTGCATGTTTTTCCCAATATATTTAAAATAACAATACAATAGGTAAACACTTGACGACGAGATACATTCTTAGTCCGCATTTACACGGTGAAGCAAACTTCATGAAGTTCCTCATAAAGTTTTTGTTTGTAGGGAAGAGGTGTAGGGGGGCAGTCGAAATAGGCAAAGCTTCATGGCAAGCTGGCAATGAAGTTTTTCGATATGTATATGTATAAGATGAAATTTGTGCCGGTTTTCTCTGATTTAGTGTCTGTTTATGTTCTGTAAAGGTACAAAGAAAATTTGTGCAAATGTATGTAACTGCCAGAACAAAGCATCTCTGACCCTATTAAGTGTATACATATGTATATTCACTTTCACATGTGCCAAGTATATCATAGTCTGGCTTGACCGACTTTCCAAATTTCTATTTGTCGACTCCGCTGTTACGTATGTACATAGAAGGGTACAAAAAAAAATTTTTATGTGTATAATCTTTTTTTTGAACTGAACCAAAAGCTTGGGTTCGGAACGGGTTCGGGTTCATCTATTTTTGTCCTCGAGGTTCGGTTCAGGGCTTGGTTCACAGTAAAAACAAAGCCGGAATTCCGGGCTCGAACCAGTTCGGTTCAAAACCTGTTTGCAGCCCTGATATTTATCAAGCTTTTCAAAAATGTTAACTTCAGGCTGATCAGACTACTATATCAAATAGCTGCCATCATAATCATAGCATTCGTATGGCAGCATTCAGGCAGCGTCCGATCTGCCTGAAGTTGACATTTCATCAATGCTTTTCTATAAATTGCGAGTAGACCACACATTTCGCCTGATCATAATAATAGGTACAGTCTCCGTTTCTCACAAGTATCAAGTGAATAATTTTGTAATCAGTGATCTTTTGGTAAATTAAGTATAGCTCCTGTCAATACAGAGAATTAAATAATTATTTTTTTTAGAAAAAATGTGTCGGAATTCTCATTGTACTAAAGAAGAAGCTCGATTGGTTCTTAGTCTGAGAAAAGAAGGCAAATCTTTACGAGCCATCGCCAAAATAATGAACAGGTCTCATAATTTTGTTAAAAATGCATTAGAAAGAAAACCAAGACAGGAAACCCGTGGAAGGCCACAAAAAACTACAGAAACCCTTGACCACTACATAGTAACTTTGAGCAAAAAGGACCCATTTAAGTCATCGAAGGCTATTGCAGCCGAAATTGGGAATTCAGTTAGTGCTCCAACTATCCGAAGACGACTACAAGATGCCAACCTACCAGGAAGAATTGCCAGAAAAGTCCCACTTATGCGCAAAACAAATATCACCATGAGGCAAACTTTTGCAAGGGACCACAAAGACTGGGTAGGATGCACCGGGGAGAAAAAATGGAGAAACATATTATGGAGCGATGAAACCAAGATTAATGTGTTTGGGAATGACTGTGAAAGAAATGTTCGACGCCCTAATGGAAAGGAATTCCATCCACGGTTTACAAAAAAACAGTCAAACATGGAGGTGGCAATATAATGGTATGGGGTTGTTTCTCCTGGTACGGCGTAGTTCCAATTTATCAGACTACGAACAAAATGAATGTATAATGTACAAATGTACAAATCCATATTGGAAACAGTTATGGTACCGTATGCTGATCAAAATATGCCATTACGTTGGGTATTTCAGCAAGGAAATGATCCTAAACACACATCAAGGCTGTTATCTAAATTTTTCGAGGACCAAAAAGTTGACGTTCTGAAGTGGCCAAGCCAATCCCCCGACCTTAACCCCATTGAAAACTTGTGGGGAGACTTAAAAAAGAAATTGGCAAAGCATTCATTTTCAAATAAACAAAAATGATGGGAAGGTGTCCAAAAACTGTGGTATGAGACACCAGTAGAGACCTGCCAGGCTCTTATTAAAAGTATGCCAAAAAGAATAGCAGTGGCCAAAAATAGATGTGGATACACTGGATACTAAGTTAGGAAATACTAATTTACCTAAAAAAGAACACAAAATGGAAATTAACATTTTTTTTCTTACCAACACATGAAGTGTAATTATTATTATGATCACATTGAAAACGTATCTGAAACAAAAAATGATGTCTTTTATGTTATATTATTATTCTATGTTACAATTAAGTTTATTTTATTAAAAACAAATAGTTTAAGAACCAATGAGAACAAATTTTAAGTTTGAAACAATAAATAAAACTGTTTTCTGTTACCTTTAAAGTCAGATTTGATGTGTGTACCTATTAATATGATCAGGTGTGTATAAAGCTTAAGAAATTATTTTCAAAAATGGTAGCCAAATGAGATGAGACCCTTCTATAAGACAGCAAGAGCAAGTTGTACAAAAATAGTATTAACGAAAATAATTTTGTACTTTGCATCTACCAGAGCAAGAATGCTGTGGAATACTTTATAGTAATAAAATGATCAGTCATTTCTTCTTGCTCGAAATGCAATATGATTGCCATCTAAAGAAAACATACTGAAAAGTGGAATATAAGAAGAAGCACAAACCTAGCGCAACGAGGCATCTAGAAAATAAAACTAATTTTTAAAAGCGATTGACTTTATATTATAAATAAATTGACTTCTGGCACAATTTTGGAAATTGCCGGTTGGGAAATTCTGAATGCAACAGATAGGGTGGTCTCCAGTAGCAAGGAATCGCAATGATACAAGAAGGCTGAAAGAGTAATTCTTTAGTTATGTATGGAAAAAGTAGTTGTTTGTTTACAGTGTCTATGAGGGAATAGCTTCTCTTAAGACAAACTCGAACAACTTATGGAAAGTTGATTTGTTCATGCGACTAAAATTTCTGAAGGTTTCGTTGTCCTCGTACTGGGGCTCATGTAAGATAAGCTGCGTCATGTCTCTGCCTTCACAGCGACGCAAAAGCCAATTTCGATTGCACTTGGAACGGTTTTTACAATGTAGTCTTATTTTTGGTTCTGGACCATTCATTTCGTCGTCAGCCTTTCTTTGACAATCGACTCTTTAGAGATATATGATAAGTGTAAAGGAGGCTTAAGATTATAAGCCTTTCGTAAAGTGTTAATAATTTTGTTGACAGGCTTTTCTTGTACTCTTAAATAATAAATATAGTCCGAATGCCATTTCAATTTGAATGCAACAACAATTTCATTTTGTCTTTTACCGAAACTTTCTGTTACAAGGTATACGGCATTAAAAACCATAAGCAAAGTAAATGATATATAGAGAGATTCGTCAATTTTGTTTATTGTTTTGTTAAATCCACTATAAACTAAGTACAAAATTTCAGGCAAAAAAGCCTTAGGTCAAGTCAATTGCTTAGGATTCGTCTTAAGTGCTAAACTGGCCACAGCAGTCATTAGGAATCTCTGCAAAAAGAAAAATTTTTGTTTTAAATTAAAGTTGTTGTAAAACACCCAAGCGTACTACTCACTGTTGGTTTCTTCCCAGCCCAAGGGCACACCCAGACGACTATTCTCCTGTTTCAACCATTCATACAGCGGATCAAAGTATTCCAATAAAGCCGAAGGATTCATTTCGGTTTCACCAGTAAACTCTTGTAGAACCTCTTTCCAGTGTCTGGAATTGCCTGCCGATAGAAATTCACTAAGAGCCTTACCAGCTGCCTTACTGCCAAAGATATCGCAATTGTCCAGCGGAGCAGATTGATCAGCCAGTCGGCACAAGGCCTTATGGAACTGGAATTGAAACATGTGGGCAGCAAAGTAGCGTAAATACTCGACATCAGCATCTATATGATATTTGGCAGGAGCATCGAAATCTTGATTAGTACGCGCAAATGGAGGCTCTACTCCGCCAAATTCCGATCTCATTTGCCAGAATGCACAATTCCATTGCGACTCTTCAATTTCATTTCGAAATATAGCATAACGATATTTGTCCAGGGCATAACCAAAGGGCAGGAATACAATTTTCTGTAGAGCTTGCTTAAACAGCTCATTGATGCGACTCTTCTCATCCAGCCGGCCGTTGCTAGTCAATCCTATGCTCTTCAAATGCTTCGGCGATAGCACAGACAGAGCAATCACATCACCCACAGCCTCATGGAAGCCAGGATTGGGTGCTCCACGATACACGGCCGGTTGCTGTTCATATTGCAGATAATATTGTATATGTCCCAGCTCATGATGCACCACAAACAGATAGTGGGTGTTCAATTCGGTGCACATTTTGATTCTCACATCACTGTCCTGATAGAAATCCCAGGCCGAGGCATGGCACACAACCTCACGATCTTCGGGTCGGGTCAGCACACTTAAATTCCAGAAACTGGGAGGTAATGCACGCATGCCCAGAGACTGAAAGAACTGATCGCCCAGTTCGAATAATTTCTGCACACTATACTCCTGACGCTGCATCTCGGCCCTGACATCGACAAACGGTTTCTCCGGATATGGTGTAAATAGATCGATAACCTCATGCCAAGATTGAGCCCACATGTTGCCCAACAGATGCATGGGTATGTTACCCTCGGCGGGCACAACTTGTTCGCCATAATGCTGGCGTAGATGATAACGCACATAGCCATGGATTTGACGATAGAAGGGCAGCAGAGCCTTAAAGGTGGCATCCAATTGTCTTTCAAAATCGGGATCCTCATAGAAGTGTAGCCAGTAGTCGGCGTAAGAGCGATAACCTAGAAATTGATTGGGATTATGCAAAAGATCAACCGCGGGTTATCTCTCACTCACCATTCAGTTGGGCTGCTTTGCGTGTTAGATTCACATAGGTCCGAAAATTGTCTCGCATTGGTGTGCCGGCCTTGTCATACCATTGGCGCCAATACCAGGCCAACTCCTCGGGATTACGACTATGCGAGAGACGCTCTTGTATGTGCGGTTCCAGTGTCAAAGTGCAATCGCTTCGATTTGTAAAGGAACAGACGCTGGTGGTGGCATAGTTCGATTGCATGGCACTAATTGCATTCTGCAAGCGTAGATAATCTTCCGATGGGAGCACAGCGGCACCTGTGTCTGACATAAGACGTGCCTGTCTTCTTATATTAGCATCCGAGGATTCTTCAAAATCCGAGGATTTAATTAGCAGGGCCACACGTTTTGATTCCTTGGCATTCTTGGCAAAAACGGCAATCATATTCTGACGATTTGATTCGCTGACATTTGTGTTGTAGTTGTAGGCAGATAGAAATTCTTCATTATAACGCTGACGCAGTTGCTCATTTTCCAACTCAAAGAAGCGGCGAGCTTCGAGTACGGCAGCGGAGCAAGTATTGCCCTGGGCCAGACCTTGAGGGAGCTGAGGGGACACAGAGAGAGAGAGATGTAAAAATATGTATGTATACAGGAGTCCAGTTACTTACCCAGGCTAGTAAGACAGTCAGAAGAAAGGCCAGCAGCCAGCTGGCTTTAGTTATGCTAATCATGCTGGAATTTGACTCTCTCTCGTGTGTTGTATATTTTAAGTATGTATTTTTTATTTATTTTTATATCTAGCCGGCCGCCTTCAGTTAGGGCTGCTGTTTCTCATCTGAACAAATGATGCTCGTGTCCAGCTGCTTTTATTCGATGATTTACGCACGCCCACACACACACACACACACATGCAGAGGGAGATATCGATGTTCGCTGTGCCGTTAGAACAGCGGCTGTTGCTGCTGCTGCATTCATTCACAATCAATTTGTTGTGAAACCCTAAGCTTTGCACCTGCCTGCCAATCTACCGTGTGTTGCGGGTTACTTTACTTGCTCGCACATGTTCACACACGGCAACGTCCAATTTGTTATCAGTAGCAGCTTAACCTGTTGAACCTATAAATTGTAATTTTAATATATATTATAAAAGAGTACCCTTAATGAATTGATGCGAGAATACCTCTGATTAATTTTTTTTCTTTCCTATTTTGTAAATGAACGAACAGCAATCGCCTAATCGTAAGCCGATTTATGACGGTGCAGGATATTACAGCGTATTTTCATAAATAAATTTCCACTCAAGAAATTTCACTCACGATAGAAAGCTTAAAAAAATCCTTGCCTCATGTCCATTATTCATGCCCAGCTTCGACTTGTAAGCAGTGCTGCCAATTTAGCCTTTTTCACTAAGCTAGCTACAGTGAATATCGCTTATATGCAAAAGCTATAATGTAGAATTTGGATCTTTTTATATTGGACTATACAATACAATATGCTCGTTTGAATGTAACACTTGCTTTGCGCGGAAACACCAATGAAATGCATTGCTTTTGTGTTTTTAATGTAGTACAATCTAGTTTCATTCGCATTAAATATGCAGTCTAGTATACATTTGTCTAGAATTTGCTGCAAGGGATCTGAGATAAAAGCTGTATTATTTGAACTGGATTCTTGCACCAATGGTGAAGCCAGCTGCGATCTGCGAGCTCCTGTGCCAGGACTGGTCCATTAACAATTCAATTTTGAGAACGGATTTGGTTATATTCTTTCAATCATCTTTTGATAATTGTTCGTTCACAGTCTTTTAAAACCGACATTTTTTTATTTTAGCCCTATACGGAGTTGTGAAGTAATGAGAAGTAATGTAAAAGTTTCATACAAATAATTTGGAAAAGTAGGCAGAAGTAAAATTTTTTGTATGAAACTTTTACATTACTTCACAACTGCCTAGAGGCTGTTGTAATACCCTTGTTCCACTGACGCATTCTAGAGGTCATTCGCTGGATGATCTAAATGACCTCATTCTTTCTGTGTATTTCCTCATAAGAGATGAATGTCTATTCGGTTGATCATCCGCGACGGATGTCATGGATGATCTAGCTACTGTCACGACATATAGCTATTTTCCGCTAAAAGGCTAGATTTTCTATCGATATGCTATCGAACTGCAACAGCTGCTCTGTCAATGGCATTGCCATGGTCGGAGAGACTATGCACATGAGTTGTACATGACCATGGCAAACGGCAATTGTTCCATACTTTGTTTTAGAATGTAAAAATGCAGTAATATTTCTTATGTATGAATCCCGCAAACTAGCTATATCGTGGTGGGACTACGAGAAAAACGTGCTGCTTGACATGTGGATGGCGAACTTTGATTTACAATTGCAGACATAGCAATTCAATCAGCTGTTCTTTGTTGACGTTAGTGTGGCCGTGATCAACATTCGTCAGTGGAACAAGGAAAATTCACTTTTCGAGAATGTGATTGAATGTTCGCCAGTGGAACAAGGGTATAAATATGATGAGACATTTTTGCTGTTGTTATTATAAAGTTCAGCTATCAGGAACAGTGCTGTAAAATTTGCTTACAACCGACAATTATTACAATCTAAGCAGAAATTTCAATTTTAGTGAATAATTTTTGCATGCATGCAATCAATTTCGTATATAACGAGAGCGTAAGTTAAAGTCGGCTCTAACCGACTTCGAAATACCCGTTACTCCCGGAAAGAAACGTTGAAAAGCCTTCCTGTGTGTCTGAGGCAGGACATCCGAAAAGTATGCAACATTTTTTTAACTCGGCTATTTATCATCCGATCTTGATTGGAGGGCTTATAGATGTTGCGAATATTAATGTAAGTTTTAAATTTGAGATCGATATCTCAAAAATTGTGGGAGTTATTCAACATTTTTTATTGTGGGGGCGGGGGTGGGCGTGGCAAAAATTTGAAATAAACTTGATCTGCGTGCAGACAATAGGAGTCTACATTTCAAAATTGGTTGCTCTAGCTCTTCTAGTCTCTGAGATCTAGGTGTTCATACAGACAGACGGACGGACGGACAGACGGACAGACGGACAGACGGACATGGCTATATCGACTCGGCTGTTGATACTGATCAAGAATATATATACTTTATATGGTCGGAAATGATTCCTTCTGCCTGTTACATACATTTGCACGACTTTAGTATACCCTTTTACTCTACGAGTAACGGGTATAAAAATAACAAAAATACAAGCGGTTGATCACATAACCGATATTTGTTGTATTTTGAATGGTCGAAAACCGATGACTATTAATTTTAGCTGGAACCTGCACCTATAGGTACAAAATTTTATTAGGTCACAGTCAAAATTCTGTTTATATCAAAATGTGGCTTTCTGATAGATTTGTGTTTATCTTTCACGAAAAGATTTCGACAAACACTAATGCTTGTAGAACTTGCTGTCTCGCTGTATGCACCAGTGTGTCCACTTTAGCTTATTAGTTGCTAGATTTATCAATTTTGAAAGTCAAAATGCTATTAAATTTTGAAAATGCTATTAGCTACACATCTGGCAGTTTTTAAATTTTGTTTAGCTATTTCGTTACTTGTGAGTCGTAGAGCACAATAATGACCAATAATTCCTTTTTTATCCAGAGCATTCTATGCTATTAAACATCCCTAAAGCTCCGTACTCAGAAGTTCTGAGTCAGAACGACAGAAAATTCGTTTCGTCACAGTCATTCATATAGTTAGAAGCACCTTGGCTTTGCTTTGATGCTCATGTGTTGTTAAAAAGTGAATCTATTTATGTGAAATACTGTGGCTGTATAAAATAAAACATTAAGAGCCGATTTCTCTTCTTCCAGATAGCTGCTATGTGTCAGATAAGCTCACAATTTACTCTGCTATTTGTAAGTTTATGTGACATATAGCTCTATGTAGAAGATGAGAAATCGGCCCTTAATCAGCACGGTTGTAGATTTTGTTTTGTACTGACTCCCTCAGTGTGAGCGAGCTGCTTTAATTTCTCAATTTCTCATCCCTTAATTTATATTCTTAACTAAGGCAGTAAAAATGCATTTGTGAGAAGAATACACATTGCCTCACACGATGCATATTAATTAAGTGGTGGGAACCTGTTCAAGTGGTTCCCATTGTTCCTTTTCAAGTGGTGTGTCTGCTGGGCTGATCCTTCTCACTCCCGCTATTAATATTTAATGATATTACAAAGGGTGGCATGTTTATGACATAGGCGACAAAGGCTAAATATTTTATGTTACAAAAAATGATAGGTTAATGATATGTAACGCAACGTTAGGATCGTGGTCGAGTCTCATGTTCAAGTTTGAACAATGACGAAAGTAATTTTCTGTCGTTCTGAGTACGAGGCTTTAGAAGTAAATAAAGCAGTAACGAATTAGGGCTTAATCATTAAAATTAGCTCCAGTTCATGAGTGATTTTAATAATTTTTCACTCATAATAAAGACCGCCAAAAAATCCTATAAGGAAAGCCATGTATTTAGTACCAGCTCTTTCAAATCAGGTGTGATTTCAGTACTGAGTTCTGTCCCTACTGTGATCCAATGAAAACTTTGAACCTGAAGACGTTAAATGAGATTTTAAACACAGAAAAAAAATATTCCCCTAAGATCTATCCCTTCTCATCATATCCTTTTAACTAAAATACTTGGCTTTACAGCCCCAAGGGGCCAAGCCAGCTTCTTTCAATCTCTGGGAGTGTGTGCTTATAATTTTTCGCACAAGAGAAAGGGACCTACAGTTTAACGCCGAGTCTTAAAGCCAAAGTTTGAGAAGCTTTAATAGCTGGTGAAGGTGACCGGATGTGTAAAAGTTTTTAAAGAAAAAGCTTTTCATTAGAATTTCCGAGGCCGGATAGAGCCCACACCTGACGCACCAGCAGGTACACACACTACCGGCGAATCACACCCAGCCATTTTAACTGTGATATTATAATATACTTATTTCATATCCTTTTGACGATTTTCAGCTCCATTAGATAAAAATCTAAGATCAATTTAACATTAAATGGTTAGTAATTTATTTGGCGACCTTTCTAATGTTTAATTAGTGTGAGTTGGCTGGCTCTAGGTCCGAGAAAGTTGCGTTTGTTCACAACTTGTAAACAACTTATGCATTGTACCACCAAAATGAGCTGGTTTCCTATACAGAACTGTTTCATCGTTATCCCTAACGACTCTTCAGTAGGCTTTTCGCTGAAGAAAGCATGATTGCCAACTGCCTCTCCATACAATCATTGCTTAGATCAGTTGGGAACTGCTAAAAGCAATGAAAGCAAAAATAGACAAGCAATGATTGCTTTCATCTTTCTGGTGGTAATGCTTAAGCTTAGGGCTGAACTTTCTAAGTGAAAAAGCTTGAGCTTTTGAGCGAACTTAGAAGTGCCCGTTAAATTTAAAATGCGAAGCATTCAAAAAAGCGTGGTTAGTTGTTGGGTTAGCACATAAAATATGCACGACTTCTTAAATTTAATGTATATTTTACTATCGAAAAACGGATATTAATAATATCCTGTCCAAATGGATACGAAATTTATACAAATGTACTGTTTTCTTTGTGCATAAGGATGGTTTTAAGAACTTTTATTTGCCTTGTTATTTAATATTATTTCGATCTTTGACTTGTCGGCAAAATATTTGGGTTCAATTTTAACTAACTTTCCCGTTCGGCTCAATACTGAAAGTAGCCAATTTTTATTTAGAATTGATCTATTTAAAGCTTGTTTGTGCAGCGATTCAGGTTCGGCTCGGGCTCCGAAAAAAAAACGTGGAGATTCTGACTCCAGAGCTTTTAGCAGACCACATTTTAAGTATTATTGTAGTCTTAACTCCTTGGAAAGTTATTTGTTGGATTTTAGTTCTAAAATCAATCCTTTTTGAAGTTTTGACTTTTAGCAATTTTTTTTTAGCCATTTTTTATTTTTAGCTATTTTTTGCAAATTTAGCAACTTTCGGTCCTCATATTGTGTCAACACTGCTATGCAACATCTTTCGTCTCTGTAACATTAGTCTCCACTGTAGTCAGCTGTGCCATGTAATGGGACAACTCTCGCTCTTTCAACTTGCCTCACCTTGTTATTTCAGCATGAGCGGTTGCATCAGCTGTTTAGTTTAATTTCGCATAATTTTGCTTTGTTTTCCATGTCTGAACGCAAATGCACTTTTCTGGTAGTGGGTGGAGGTATAGCGGGTGTTAGCTGTGCTGAATCTTTGGCCATTTGTTGCCCCAACGCCTCCATTCTGTTACTCACCGAGTCGAGCATCGTCAAGAGTGTCACCAATCTGGTGCCCTTGGCACGCTATTTACATAAATTCGATGTCCGAGAGCAGCAGGTGTCCGAGCTTAAGGACCGTATAACCACCGAAGTGGATCAATTGGAGTATATACAAAGCCAAGAGCATTGGATACGCACCACAAAGGGTTTGGTCATCAAGTACCAACATCTCTGCCTGTGCACGGGAGGAAAACCAAAAATATTCAACACTGGCAAGCAGCAAGAGGAGAAGCGCATAATAGGCATACGTGATACAGATTCGGTGAGGGAATTACAAAGGAAACTGGTCAAGGCCAAGAATGTGTTGATATTGGGCAATGGAGGCATAGCCAGTGAGCTGGCCTATGAACTGAAGGAGGTGCAAGTTCATTGGGTAATCAGAGATGCTCATATATCGGCCACCTTTGTGGATCCCGGAGCGGCAGAATTTTTTCAATTGGCCAGCCAAGAGTTGGAGAAGGAAGTCGCAGCGGAAACAGCCATTAAGAGGATGCGATTTAGTGAAATTCAAACCCAGGAGCAGCAGCAGCAGCAGCACAAACAAGGTGCTGCCCTGGGTCCGGATTGGCATCGCAATTATGATTTGAGTGGAGCCGTGGTAAATTCAGAAACCAAGCTGCTGCCCAAAATCTATTATAAATCACAAATAGAAGACTGTCAGTTTCTGCCTGCGCAGGGCGGTCTGCAGATTAAGTTAAGCCATGAAAATGGTCAGCGGGAGCAATTGCATTGTGATTTTATGGTCTCGGCCACAGGCGTGCTACCACGTCATGAGTTTAAAACAGATATTCCCCTTCGTTTGGCCGACGATGGCGGCATCTGTGTGGATGAAATGATGAAAACCAATCTGCCCGACATCTATGCCGCTGGCGATGTATGCTCGGCCTGTTGGCCTTTGGCTCCACATTGGTTTCAGATGCGTCTGTGGACACAGGCTCGTCAGATGGGTTGCATGGCGGGACGTAGTATGGCTGCCACTCACGAAGGCGAGCCCATCTATCAGGATTTCTGTTTTGAACTATTTGGACATGTTACCCAGCTCTTTGGTTATTCGGTGGTACTGCTAGGACGCTTCAATGGCCAAGGATTGGGCAATGACTATGAGATACTGGTACGCTGCACCCGTAACAAGGAGTACATCAAATTTGTCTTACAAAATCATCGTCTGCGAGGAGTCATACTAATTGGTAATACCGATCTGGCCGAGACTTGTGAGAATCTTATCTTAAATGGCCTTAACTTGGAGCCTTTTGGTGATGATATTCTTAACCCAGATATTGATATAGAAGATTATTTTGATTAAAGTTTAATTTTAAGCTTATATTTATGCCGGAAAGTTGAACATCTTAGAACTAGGAGGGATTGCCAGTTGGTTTCTTGGGCCTGTGTCATTTCAACTTGCCCTCGTTGCCTGCAAGCAAATTGGAGGTCGTTTAGATGGGTATATAGTTTCCCATTTTGCCACACATACTCACCCACATACTTGATCTCATCGAAGGCCTTGCGCGCCTTCTTCAGTTCCTCATTCATGGTCAGCAGATCCTTGACCCTGGCATATTTACGCTGATCCTTGCGCACTAGAAATATAATATCCTCCACCTGTACTCTACCGGTGCGTCCAATTTCCATGGCTCGATGTGTGGTCTCGGCTATGTATTCAATAACCAAATCCTCCAACAAATCTACAGTCTCCGTGTAAGGATTCTTATCATCGCCAAAGCCAAACATCATGCAACGCAGCTCCTGTTGGTCAGCATAGAGTTTAATATACAAAAAGGAAAGGTTATTGACAGGGTTCTACCTTGCTAAACAAACGCTTTCTACCCAAATTGGTGGCCACCAACTGCTCATCATCAACATCTTCATCAAAGGGAAACTGTGGAATGGAAAACACTTGAGCACTGAGTGATTATGGGAGTCGCTTTGCATGGGCTTACATCGCCTCCCTCGAAATTCTCTTCGGCAATATTGTTTGAAGACATTTTTAATCAATTTTTGCAAACTTCTTTTTTTGTTTATTTCAGTCAGCTGTGCAGGGCTGCGCTGTTAGAGATGGTCGCTTAGTCACAGTTACATTTATGTTAAGTGTGACCGTTGCAGTTAAAAATTGTATTGTGGGTCAAAAAAGTATTGTCACAATCAACATTTTTGAAGAAATGCGGTCTAACGAACCTAATCATTATTTTTTACTAACAAGGGAAGACCTAAATTAGTTATTGGTATAGAAAATGCCATTGCGGGCCTTAAATTTGGATTAAAGAGTGCATTGAACAACAGTATGTGAAAATTTGCTAAAAAGCAGGGCCGCGAAACGGGTTTAAAACGAACCAGTTCGAATCCGATATTCCAACTTTTTTTTTAAGGCTGGATTTCAGTTGACATAAAAATTTATTTCGGCACAATACTTCATACAAATAAGACTGCAGTGTTTCTATTCATCTGAAGTTTGATATAAAAATTTATTTTCGTGCGTTCTGGAAATAGGCCTTAACTATGAACAGGGCCTTAAACCGAACCATTTTTGAAATAATAGCTGAAACGGAACATGTTCCAAACCTAAATTTTGGGTTTGGTTTAACAAAAATGTTGTACATTCGAAAATCTAACCTACTGCCTACTGACTTTTTCTATTTAATGGTCGGTATTGAGCAACAGACTCACAAAATTGGTAGGCAAGTGCAATGCCGTTTTATAAATAGTTTTAGAAAGACGTTTAGAATTTCTTATATGATCAACCTATAGAAGCCTCTGTAGATCCTCGATTCCAAAGTTAATTAAATGATTAACAAAATTTTTTTAGGGATAATTTGGTATAACGAAGTTTGCTTGAATTCACTGCACAATGTTTTAAAGACGCTGAGAATAATGACAATAATTGTCTTTAAGAAACTGAAATGTCATTCCAGCTTGTCATATATCTCTAAGGCAGTGATGTCCATAATGCCAAAAGCCTATCCCATGGGATAGGAACTCTTAATTCTGCCGGCGTCGCAGCCGACACACGTATAGAGAGAGAAAGAATACGTGTGTTTTATAAATAGCATACTCGGCGGCTTGCTCTCTTACGATGCGCGTGTTCGGCTTTGTGTTCTCTCACGAGACATTTGTTCGTTTTTTTGCTGCTCATGTTGAAATGTCAACATGTTTACTTCGTGAGAGACTCTCTGACCTCTAAATATTTTACAAATTTAGCGTTCTTTGATAAAAGATTCTCTTTAGAGAAGTTTGACAACCGACTATTTAGAGATATATGACAAGCGTAAAGGCAGCTTAAACAACACAATTGGTAGTATTTTTCATAGATTACAAACTGAAGTTTTACTTAAGCTTGGTACGGAGATACTTGCGAAATGTGTACGAAATCTCTGCACATTATTTCGCCGATAGCAAGTGCAAAATAAGACGCTCTCCTTCAATGATGCAATAGCTGATACAAATGCTTTCTGTGATTTGTAAGAAGCGGTAGTGAAGACACCTAGGGTTCGACAGACTTTGGTTAATCCGCTTTTGGCAAATAATAAAATGGTTTTTAGGTCCATCGTGCCCTTTGTTTTTAATACGCAAATGGTCCTCTATGGACAGAATCGACTGTTTGGACCATGGCATCTCGTTATCATGAACTTATTATGCAACGGCATAGATTAGGACAGCGATGCCCAGCCGTATGCTCTTTGGATGCTGCTTTTGGGCATGCCTGGATTAGGAGATGTCGTCTACGACTTGCGGCGACAAAGAAGTCCCAAGTCCGATCATTGCATCCATGCTGCTCATCCGTTCAACATACAGAAACGCCGTCGTCCACAAATGAATCACTTAGAGCTGAGCTAAAGTTCCTCATCATCAGCCATCTCGTATAGGTTCTGTAAAAGAGAATTAACGCCGTCAAGTCTGGCAAGAAAGACATATGTATGTGGACCTGACCCCTCCTTGAGTTGCGATGGGTACACCACCATCGCTTCCACTCTTGCCGTGCTTAGCACGCCGGCAGCGTGAGCTGTCCTCGAGCGAAGCCCAAGCCGCGTTGCGATGGTCTCCTATAAAAAACAAACAATTGTGAATTACATCCATCTTTTTCAAGGGCAGCACCTTTCCCAAATTATTTTGGTCAAGCCGCTATCATAATGCTGCCACAGCACATTTTTCTGTTTTATTACATTAATTAGGGCCACAATCTCCTCCAATGAAAAGTTGCCCATATATTCTGAACAACGAAAAATATGCTTTGCATATATTTCAAAGCTGCGAAATAATCACTCATCGCGTGACACGCTGACGTCGATTGGCAGCGCTGTGATATCGATATGACTATTTCGCGTGTGAACTCCAGACCAATTCGCGAAACGGCAACCTGCGAAATCCGTGCGAAATCATTTTTTTTATATGGAGTTTTTGATTTCGCGGGTATCTCCGTACCAAGCTTTAACAGTAAATTATATTCTGAATAATATTTTGATTAATGAACAAATTAGAAGCCTTTTTCATTACAATATTGAACCAAAATCTCAAATTTCCGAATTTTGGATTGGAAACCCGCATTCCGGAGCACTGTAAAAAATGTTTGCACCAATCCGATCAATCGTATTCGGAAAGGGTTACAGTATTGAATTGAATAATTATGACTACATTTTGAGGTTTACAATTTTTTTTTCGAAAAAATTGAAAAAAATATCATTTGACTTTTCCAACCTGGCGATTTCCCGAAAATATTATTTCAATTTGTCTCCGGTAGAGCCCAAAAAGCGAATCTAAGATACATCGGCTTGAAATCAACGTTTTACGACTTTGCCTTTTCCATTTCGCGACGTTGCTTATCCATTTATTATCCCTAAAGAGATGTGAAATTCAATTTTATTTAGATCGGCTAGAAATCAACGATTGGCGTTGAACACACCCCTCCATTTCGCGACTTTGCTATAGGGTTTTTTATAACTGGAGCATAGATTTTTCATTTATTGGCACTAAAGAGATAAACAGAATTTTATTCAGATCGGCTAAAAATCAATGATTGGCCTGAAGACATTTCCGCCCTCTATTATCCGGCTTTGCTAGTGGGTAATCCAGAGATGGAGCATAGTTTTCCATTTATTTTTTTATTTAACTCTCTCCAGTACCCCTTTTTTCCACCATGGGGCTAAGATTCAAGAATTTTTTGCCCATTTATTTGGCGCATAGAGCTTACAAACCGAAGTTTGGCAATGAACCCACTCCGGAATCGCATTTCCCACCGTTCGGCATGAATTTTCGAATATCGGGAAATCAAACTACATATTATTTCACATACTATCCTTACAAACCGAGTTTTAACTCATTCTGATGAAAAATAGTGATTTCCATACAGTGCTACGTTTTGTGAGATAGTGTAACCGAAAAATATCATCATTAGCTTTTGATCGATTAAAAAAAACGCATTTTGGATTGATATTTAAATTTGATATTTATTGCATCGATTCATCGTTTCGTTTTAAGTTTCTTTTTAAACAAATTTGCCATTACATAAAACATTTTTTTCTTTCTTCTTTTAACCATATTTTTCTTTCACAGTTTTCCTTACCCACAAAAATGTTGAATTTCCAACTTCATCTGCCCCTCCCTCCCCTCATTTCTTCCACACATTTCCCCCAAATCTTGAATTTGTTGTATACATTTTGTTATTGTAAATTTTGGTTAGATGCTTTTGTTTATCTTTTTTTTTTTTTTAGCTTACAAAATTGTGAGTTGACGATATGTGGAGCTAGTTTTTAGAAATTTGATTTGAGTGGGAATAGTTATGTTTGATGTCTGAATGGATCTTCTGAATTTTGAGCAGATTTTTGATTCGATTCACTTTCGTTTGATGTTCAAGCTGTTTCAGTGTGAGTTGCTTCATTTCTTTCAAGTGGAAATCTGAGTTATAAATAAATTTAAATACGAATCAGTAAGTAGAAATTGTTGTTTAATTTTCGAGTAGAGGGTATTTGGTAAATTTGTATATCAGTGATGTCACCATCGAGTTTCTATGATATTTTCCATGGTATTTTTATCGTTGTTGTTGTTGTTGTTGATAGTTTATTTGTGTATACTGTGCTATATGGTAAAATTTTTTATATGCCTCTTGGGGGAATATACGCGTCTAGTTGAACGATTAATATTGGACTAACAGTGGTAGTAAGATCAGCTAGAGTTGGTATTCTTGAGATATAGATAATTTGCATTTTGATTTCATTTGAGTCAACTAAGAATTAACAGGGTTCATCTTTCGGTGTGTAAACGATTCAGCTTAAAATTACCAAGATTTTTCAATAATTTAATATAATATGTTGTTTCTAAAGTTCTAAAATTCTCTTATTAAGGAATATGGTTTTAAAAATTAGCTTCTTACGTAGAAGAGATCAAAAAAGATTAAACTTAATTTTTTTAAATACATTTAGGAAGTAACCAGCTTTTCTGCCCAGGTTTATCAAGGATCTTCAGGTCCGTTCATATTCATTTTAGTGTTATTTAGGCTACCTAAACATTTCAAAGCGCAAAATATCAGTTTTTTTAAACTGTTGATAAATATTAGGGTTCAGCTCTTAAACATGAGTCTACATTTTTACTAATCATTTCTATTTTCGAATTTCCGTTTGAAAAAATACTGTTTAATTCTTCTATCAGGGTCTAAATCATGCGCTTTGGGTACGTTTTGTTTTTGTAATTGCATCGAAGAAAGAAAAACAATGATCGTATACATGCAGGGAGCGAGGTATACAAAACGGCACACATGCAAACGATTTCGTGTGTATGCGTCGCGTAGAACAAAAATTGGGTTTGTTCTCTTCTTTGATTGGTGTTTGCGCGCGCAAGCAAACTGACCAACAACAATTTCATTATTGGTATTGGTGCTTATCTTTGTGAGTATTGGTGAGTGCTCTGTCGTATGCAGCTTTTGGGCATGCCTGGTCTAAATCATACTCTTTGGGTACGTTTAGTTTTTGTAATTGCATCGAAGATAGTAAAACCATGATAGTATACAACACGGCACACATGCAAACGATTTCGTGTGTATGCGTCGCGTAGAACAAAAACCGGGTTTGTTCTCTTCTTTGATTGGTATTTGCGCGCGCAAGCAAACTGACCAACAACAATTTCATGTGATTTGGTTGCTATTTTCATATTGGTATTAGTGCTTTTCTTTGTGAGCATTGGGGAGTGCTCTGCCATATGCTGCTTTTGGGCACATACCAAGTCTATGTGGTTATATGTACCTCAAACCCATTTTGAATACTAAAATCTTTCATTTCAAACGTTCAAACTGCTTTACACTCCGCGCCATAGTAGTAACCGAAGCTTTACCTTTTCTTCTCACTTCGCAAATAAAGACTTTCAAGTTTAGTTCATAGTGCAAGATCTATGTGACACATAACCGCAAGATGAGAAAATGATCCTTAAGCTTTTCTCAAATCAGATTGTTGGACACTGGAATCGACTTTAACAGTGGTGCGTCAAAAGAGACGGGTCCTGTTTCCGATCATGCGGAATTGTTAAATTCAAACCCTTATTTATCCTTATTATTCGACAATATTGATGTCAATTCTTCGTTAGAATTTTTTAAATCTTTTCTTAGATATCACAACTTAATCGAATTCGGAAACGATAACAGGCCTGACAAATTTTATTTTGAGTTAAAGGCCTATACTCAGATGAGATAAAAATTTAGTTCGGCATTATATTTCATATAAGTAAGACTGTTGTTGAATAGCAATCAAATTTCAAACCTGTTCAAAAATGTTTCTATTCATGTGAAATATCGTGCCAAATTAGATTTTTATCTCATCTAAGAGAACGACAAATAAAACTGATTGGGAATTTATCCTTTCAAATTCTATTATACTACAAAATCTATACATATATATAAAAGTGAAAGTATGTTTGTTCCTTATAGCCGTCTAAGCCGCTGAACCGATCTTCACGAATTTTCACAGTATGTTCATGCCGATTAGGAAAGAGTCATAGGGTTTTATCTCAAGTCTGTGAATCGGTTCGAAAGCAGTTAAAAAGTTATTAAGAGTCATATCTCAGAAGTCTTTCAAGCTATGAAATTGAAGTCTGGTATGTAGGTCGGTTAGATGGAGTTGGATATTTAACTGGATCAGGACCAGTATCGAACCGGTTAAAAAGTGATACAAAACCATATTTTACATGTGAATTTGACATCTGTTCTGTAGGTTGGTAATATGTAGTTGGATATTATACTGTATCTGGATTGGTGTCGAACCGGCTTTGAACCATTTTAGCCGGTTTTAAAGTAGTTTAGAGCCATATTTCACTTATATGAACTTAGCCGAGCCAGCCGGCTAAGCCAGTTCAAGAGTGGTTCAAGTTCACATCTCTGAAATTATTTAGGCTCTGATCTGGAAAATTTGTTTCTAAGTTTACACTGTGAGTGTTAGCCATTTCAAATTTCTCAGAAATTTTTTAAGCTATGAAACGAAAACTTGAATATAAACGCTCTCATAAGAATCATGTCCACTCAATGCAAAAACAGTTCATGAACGCTTTTTGTCATTTGTAGTAACAATGTTCTAACTTCAAGAACAATTTTTTGAGAACGAATAACTCAAATTGTGTTAATATTCAGTTGTGTTTCAGAAATGTCTATAAATGTTGGTATAAATGCTTGCATTTCGAATAAAAACTGCTTGCCTCTATATGTAAAGCAGGGATGCAAATCAGTTCTGAAGCTCAGCTGATAAGCCGAACCGGCGTCCGAACGGTTCAGCTTATTGACGAGTTTTACCGCTTTTAGCGTTTACCTACAGACAATGATACTTGTAAATTTGGGAGTTTTAATCGTTTCCCTAAGATAGTTTTTATCCGAAATTAGGTTAAATTAAGTTTTGCTGATGGACCCTTTACAAAGGGAGACTACTACCCAGCAAACCAAGTTCGAAGCGCTCCAAATTATGTGTCTGAAAAGAGCCGAGCTTAAGAGCGTTTTTGGAGTAAACACATAAATTTGAGGGTTTTCTGAGCATATTTTGTGCTATCTAGCACTTATGTCTAAGCATTTTCGGATCTGCACTCCAATATGCGTCTGGAAAGAGCCTTTCAATAGCCCTTCAAGTGCCTAGAAAAGTAACTTTTATGTATATTTTATGAGGTTTTTCTATGCTTTATTGGGAGGGTGAAAGCACTTATATCTGTGTCAGAAAAGAGTCAGATTGGACTCAGAAATCATCCACATTAAGCGCGACCGGTTTCATAGAAAAAAACGCTCATTCCAGACTCTTTTTTGTGCACATTTTGACGGTGAATGCTCATAAAAAAAGTGTCCGAAAACGCACATATTGTTTGCTGGGTAATAGACCGAATTAGTACTTAGAGATGCCGGATCGATTTAGCTTTCCGGACATCTACAGCTCTCTTTGTTCACCGACTCTATAATATAACTGTCATCAGACTACATTACTTTCCTAGAAAATTTGCCAATTGATTTGTGTAAGTATTCCATTTCCTCTACGGGACAATATTCTCCATATTCTGTAAAATAGTTACCATTTGCAAGAAGCACTTATATAAGGATTTCAAAGATAAATGTTTTCTAGAAATTCGAATTGCGAGAATTCACCAATTTACTTTAGAAATCATAATATTCCGAACTTGAAAACGGTAACGGGCAGGGTGAACCAATAAACCAGGCCGAAACTGCGGTTTAGTTAGCTACCAAAAACCATGTAATGAATCGGTATACAGAGAGGGACATATTTCTTTTGATCTACTCAATTCGACTTGGTTCATCATTTAAGTCTTTTAGAAAAACAGAAAATTTTTTTCGGGCTTGACTGGGAATGAAGTCCTGACCTTCTGCGCTTAACGAACAAAGTATGGAATGGCGTGTTGGCGCATTGAGCTATTGCACACTTTTGTAGAGAGCTACTTATACTTTTCTGTGTGGTGATTGGGTTGAATTTGGCTGAAAAATACCTTAGTTTACTGAGAATTGGCATTCAAAACAGCTCATATAAGAAATCAGATCATGATACAATGAAAACAAGGTAGTGCAAACACTTGCTCCATTTCGCATGGAGTCTGTGATTTGAATTTTTTTTAGTTTTTACTTGATTTAGTTTAATTGTTGATATAATTTCAATTCATTTTCATTTTGGTTACCAAAGTACACTATCGAAAAAATGTTAAGAAACACAAAAAATGTGAATCTGTAACGTTGCATTGGAATTTTTTGTTTGACAAGCGACGCATTGCACTACCTTCTATTTTTTGTATCATTTTCATATTATAAGAACATTTTTGGAGCTTCTTAGATTGACTATAACACGCATCTATACAGCTTTAGAATGTTTCAATTTCTGAAATGGGTTCAAAAGTAGATTTCATTGAAAAAACAAAATTTTGAGAATTTTCAAAACTGGAAAAATCAATCGGTAGAATCATTTTAAGTTTTTATCCTGCTTTTGTCAAGTTCAGGGATGCTAACAAAGCACATGTCTCTTAAGCTAAGATCCCACAGTCAATTAATTTGCCCAAATTTTGATGAAAATGTGTCTAAATAGGCCAAATTAGGAAACTTTTCGGACATATTTGATCAAAATATTTGCATAGTTTTAGTTTTAAGTCCTGAAAAATCTGCAAACATGCTTCTTTAACCAAATTTTCATCAAAATTTGGGCAAACTATTTGCCCGTGTGACCTCAGCTTTACAAATTTTGTCTGTATGCTGAATCGTTTAAGTATTTCACCTCCGGATTGGTTACAAAATTTCTATGGTCTAACAATAAATCGTGTGTTGAAATAAGATTTTCTAGATATATGTATATATATATATATATTTTGTATAGTAGGCCAAGAGTTTAGTTTTGGTTAGTGCTAAGAGTGAGTGGAACATTTTCATATTTTTCGTGTTTTAGTTTTCAATCGCTTTTTCAATAGTGTTTTTTTTTTGCCTATAGGTAACATAAATAGATGGTAACTAGTTGCTATGAATTCGAAGCAGCAAATATTGTTGTTGTTTTATACAAAGAACAATTAATACAATTTGTGTATATAATTTTATAGTATAAATATGCCATATGATAGGATCTTATCCTTTACTACTTAGAGATTATTATTGAATACAATTTACGAATTTTCTTGTTGTTGTTTTGTTTTAATATATAATATCAATATCAAGAACGAAATGTGGAGCATGGCAAGCTGAAGGGTTGTGTGTTTTTTGTTTTTCTATGAATTGACTTTTGGAGAAATGTCGTTTAATTGACTTTTATCCCGAAATTTGTTTACTGCTGTTTCTGTTTTTGTTGTTGTTGTTCTTGAACCACATTTTTAGTCCAAGAACGGGTTTTGTCATACGGGACGCGAATGATGTGTATGTGGATGATTTACACTGCTAATGCTGTGGTTGCTGCTGCTGCTACTGGCACCTCCTCCTCCTCCTCCTGCTGCTCCACGAGTGGGTGGCGGTGGGGGTGGGGCCTGTCTCATGCGTTGCTGTAGTATGCGCGGCAACTGAGGATGAGCCTTGTGCTGGGCTGGGGGTGCTGGTGGCGGGGCAGGCCTCTGCTGCTGCTGATGATGATGATGGTGTTGATGATGGTGGTGCAATTGCTTGCCCATCGATGAGTTAGCCGAAGAAGAGCCCGATGTTTGGGAATTGGAACTGGTCGAGGCATGCGAAGTGGTTGAACCTGTGGCCAGTTTACTGTTCATTGCCGGCGAGGCCATGGTGCGGGCCAAAACAGGCGGTTCACTTAATTTGACAGCCAAGCCCGGCGCTACCACTGGCACATAGGAGCCCTCATCTTCATCGGAACTCAGGGAATTGGCATCGGAGGGTGTGCGACTGCGCGAAGGTGGCGACATGGCCTCTTGCTCTTGCAGAAATACACGGAACCCTTGTATGGACTCATTTAGAGCCCACAACTGGGAGAGCAGCGACAAATCCAGCTGCCTGAGGCCATACATTTCCCGGCGCAGTATCGCCAATTGGTTGTCGATGGTGGAGGAGCCTGCACCAGGACTGACGCCGCCGCCTGCACTGTGTGTGGAAGAGGCGCGACTGTGCAGCGATTCTCGATCACTGAGCGACTCCTGGGTGGAGGAGAGGCTGCCGTGTCGCTGATTATGACCATTATAATTGCGTTGCCTGGCCGAGGATGAAGTGGAGGGTCCCAGATATAAGTCAGCCGTGGCGGCTGTCAGCTGAGCCACCGCCGTCGCTGGGGGAGGCGCCACAGCCACAGCTGTAGCAGCGGCGGCAGCGGAACTGAGACTTTTTGGCAGTGGCGGCAGTCCACTTAGCGAGTGCTGGCCCGGCTCCATCATGAAATTTAATCCGTTCTCTCGTTTCCCTCTCAAATTTAGTTGCTTCTTCTTCTTTGTCGTCGTCGTCGTTTCGCTCAGTGTATATTAAATTTCCAGCTCTGTCGGCACATGGGACACTGCTTGTTCAACGGTGGTAAATTCAGCCACTTGACAATGCAGTGCATGTGAAAGCAATGCGAACACACACCCCAAACCAGCGGGCAATCGTCGCCTGGCAGCGCGCACTCAGGACAGGTGCTCTCAAAGGACATGCGACAGATACCGCAATTCTCATCATTCGCTATCCAACGCCAAGATGCTACACCGGTCCATGACTTAATTGTTACTTTCATTTTGCGCCGCACATCGAGCTGCGTTGTTCTGTGTATTTCGTCGTTGCCTTTTTTTTTGCAAAAAGAAAATTTGTATAAGAAAATTGGCACACACACACACACACACACATGCACACGCACACAAATACACACGATTTAGGCCAGGCCTTACCTTTGCGTCGTCGTTTATCTTTGGCAAATATAAAAGCACGTCCAGGGCCCAACTGAAGGCGAAGAAATAAATTAAATTCAGCTTTTATATCTAATTGACTCTAAATTTTGTGGTTTAGTTGCGTAGTGGGGAGTTTAAAGCTAGACACTTGGGTTTACTGTTTTCAGTGCTGTAAAGCGGAGCGCACTACTAATCCCGCAAAATAGTCAAATGTGGCCTTACTAATACCAAAAATTATCGAACGGAGTACTACTTATCGATTAGCTTTGGTATCGACTACTCGATAACAATTGTAACTAGAGATGAGCAATTATTGACTTGAATGTCACTGCGACTGAACGACAAGCTCCCGTTTTCAATTTTGTTAAACTCTTGCGATTTCCAACCGGGTTTTGGACATAATTTTGACTCCAAATCTCAAAATTTCTTGCGAAAGCGATAGCACCATCTCAAAACTTTTCCTGGAATTTCCTCCAGCCTTGAAGCTAAATATCTGAAATTTGGAAAAAAATGAAGATACGCTTCGTAATAAAAAATTCAAAAATATATATAAATACGCTTTTGTATTCCCAACTTTAATTGCATAGATGTTACTGTAGTTGTCCCAACGGAAAAAGGACTGTTAGCTGTCGCTCACATGATGCAAGTGTCATATTTTACTTAACTAATGCAAGATACTTTTCACTGATAAGAGATTAAAACCGAAACGAATAACGGTTACTGTTTCGGCCGATCGCTTATATTACGGTCGTGGAATATGGGTTATGGTGCGGGTTACGGTTATTAACCTTGTTACACAGCCCAAAAAAAAAGTGAAAAGTATAATTTAATACTAACATTTTAATTTCTAAAATGCAATTTTTCATATAAAATTCAAATATAAATAAGGGCGTAGCCAGGGGGGCATCAACTTAATCATAGATTTTGACCCGGAAAATGCACGTTTTCATGTATGTAAGCCGGTCAGGGAAGCGCGCCCTAACAGCACACCGCTGCTAGTTCTTTTACGTTAACAGAACGGCAGAACGGAGCCAGTCGGAACCAGTTGAGAGTCGGAGTCAGTCGTTGATGTGAAGCAGTCAGAGTCAGTCGTCTACAGTTGAAAAGTCGTGTCGATCGTCGCAGCCGTAAAACATAAGTTCTATTTCCTAATTTCCCAACAATATGTAACTCAGGATAATCATTTAATTAATCACATAAGTACTGTTTCTTGAATAAACAACACTTTACATGTATATCTTAAGTTTTCGGCTATTATTTTGAAGATTGTTTCTCTTTACATATCAAATGCATCTTGATCTAATTATTTAATGTTGAGAAATATAATTTCAGAAATATTTAAGAAAGGTTCAGGCAATGCTGCCCCTACCTTTTTGGAAAGCTGGCTACGCCCTTGAATATAAATGACTTAGTTTTAAATAAAAACATATTAGCATTATATAGACAATATGAAATATTATTAAAATCAAAGTGTAATCCAGTTAATTTTAAGTTTGTCATATTTAATTGTATGTTGAGTCATATTCATTTATATTATGCACTTAAAAAGAGACGTTGTAAAGATAAACATGTTTCGTTTTAAAATTGAATATTTTTTCGACATAAATTCAAAGTTTTCCGTAGTAGATTTAAATGTACTATGCAAATATATAAATGAAATATATTTCATATTTAATTTTAGTTTTCCCCATACTTGAAGCATATGGAAAACATATTGAAATCAAACTTTACACACATAATTTGAAACAATCCAATTGTTAACATAAAATATATTAAATGAACATTTTTTAATTTAATGTTGTAATGTAACAATTGGCTGTGTTCCTAACTGACACTAACTGCACCGTCACGGGAGCCCTGAATGGTCGAATCGGCTAAGGCGCCCATCTGCAGAAGTATCTTGCTAAGTTCAAGGAACAAATGTTTATTCTCAGAAATGACATCTTAATCGAGACTTGAATTATATCTAAATATCATTTAGAGAATTCGTTGTAAATTTTACTCCTGAAAAGCAAACGCTCAACACTTTTTTCAAAAAGATCTGGGCATATTGTTGAATTTTTTCCCACACAGAGAAAACAAAATTGGCTGCACGGCGCGTGTAGAAACGTAAAAGGTAAACGAAACGTGTTGCGCCCTGTTAAATTGCGCAAAATGTACGAATGCAGAAAAGCTACACGTAACGTCTAGGATTTCAATATCTAAACGCCTCGTGTAGAAAAGCTAAATGCTACGTGGGCAAATGCAAAATCTACACCTTATTTCCAAATAACGTCTACATTTTTCATGCAGCAATCTGAATACCACACGAACGTGTAGGATTTCTACACGCGGCGTATGGATATTGAAATCCTTTTTTTTTTGTGTAAGTGAAAATGTAGGATTTCTACACGTTTTGAAATCCCGGTCAAAACGTGTAGAAATCTCACATTTTCGTGTAGCTTTTGCATATTTTTTTTCTCTGTGCACCATTCCAATATGTATATCTTGCCCTGCAATCTTTTTGTTTTAAAAACATATTTAGTGAAGATTCCTGATTATTGTTAATTAGAACTGTTTCATTTTAGGATTTTAATGCAACTGGAACTACGTTTTCTCATGATAATTTAATCGAATTAATCTTGTCAATTATAGCCGATTTGCACATACGCGCGTTCCGTCATCGATTGCATGATTTTTCGATGTCCCCAAAGGTGTTTCTTTCAGCGTTCACTTCTGGTCCACAACAGCTGATCCTGTCTGCTTGGTTACCTTTGCGCATCAATCAAAATGAATTTTAGGGAATGCAATTGAAAAGCAACGTAGCATTTGTCATTTGTAAGCTAAAAACAATCACAATAGTATTTCAGTTTTGATTTCTTTATTATTTATAGCCGGTTAATTTTTAAAGACACGCGATTTTCAAGGAATTCTTTACTGTGGATGACAAAATGTTTTAGATTTTAGTGGAGCAACTTTGTGGGACTTTCCGGTTTCCAACCCCACTGCACCGCTTGTCCGTAGCGCTTTAAACGCTTGGTTTATCAGCAGAATAGTGATAGATTGGGAGGCTATTTGAATTATCCAAATTCAGATGGGCTAAAGTCTATGTTCCATATTATTTACTAAATACTTACGTTTTCATACAAACAAATTGACAGTGTAATAACAAATATAAGGAAAGATGAGGAAGGTAAGGATTTTAGCTAGCTGCGGTGTCTTTTTCTCGTTCGCTCTTTTTCCTTTATGCCCATTAGCAACAGTGGGGCGAACAATAGATAAGCAGCCAGTTTTAGTGAATAAAATGTTCATTGTACATAAATTTACGTTTATCGAAAATTGTTCTATCGCTATTTTAACTAGTAGAGGAAAAACCGTAATTATCCCATATATTTGTTTCTGTTTCGGTACTGTTAATAAAGGTTTTAGGGTTATAAGAATCAATTTTTTTTCGGTTTCGGTCACGGTTTCTGTTACAAATTTCAAGTGTTTTCAACGATTGAAGGTTACGGTTTCAGTTGCAGTTTTAATCTCTGGTTTTGCGTCGTCGCTCTCCGGTTCCCATTAACGATGCGTCGCGATCCCCGCGAATTTGGGGAGTTCAGGGTGAGGTTTTAGAGTAAAACGTTTATTTTTAATGATATTGTCAAATGATTTTCCATTTGGTGTAAATCCACAAAAAAAGTCCCATAAACATATTGCGTTTCCTCATCAACCAACCCGAATTTTCTCATCCAATTTTTTACAAACATATTTTCGGACTTATATTCCAGCTTGTTTAAAATTTAACAGTATAAAGTCTGTTAACAGATACATAGTAAGTTGACAAAAAATTCAAAAAAATCACTTACTCATTAAGCTGTTCTTGAATAAAATTGAAATCGACAAATCTGATATTTTTATTTTTAATTACTTTTTTATGGAATATTTTTGAATTAAATTTACACTATTTTTCTAATGATTTCAGGTACTTGGGGCACAAACATTTCTTGCGTTTCTTGCCCTTAACCACATTTGCCTCCACTCTGGATGGTTCCGATTCTTCGGGAACTTGCGGTGGTACTTGGTAGTGCTCTGGATTGGCTTTCTCACTACACTTTGAGGCCATGAACTCAAAGAAGTCAATATTGCGCACATGATTGTAGAATTGATCCCTAAATTGGAAATAATTTGGATAGACTTTGTGCTTCAACATGGCCAAGTACAGGCTAAGACGTTGTTGTTCCAAAAATCGACGTCGCTTGTGATCCTGATGATGATTGCGCCAGCTACGTTTGCTAATCTCCTGTTGGACCAATACACGCAATCGAGGATGCAGATGAAAGAGTACGGCCCTAAAAGAGGCACAAAACTTAATGATGAGAGCGTTAAATAGTCTTAGTTTAGTCGTACTCATTAAACCGATGTTTTAGTTTGCGAAACTTGATCCTATCGAAGGGATCAATAAACTGATGTATACGATCTGTGTTGGCCAATTGAGCGGGTATTTCCACAAAGACTCTGGAAAGTTTTTGGATGGTTAAATAGACCTTCTGCAGACATTGTTTATAGCTTACTGGGTGCTTAAAACCATGGGGAAATTTACAACTGAAGGTCCTCTTTTATACAAAGGAAATCGAGGGAATTTCAACATATCCTTTTCATACCAATCATACTTATTGGTCAGGCGACTGTTTATCGAACTTAGTTCGTCGACATCAATGAAATAATTTCCAGCACAGAAATTGTATTTGCCCAAGGGAGGCACCGCTTTCATAAGCTCAAAACCTGAAAGTACCAGAGCTAATTTAAAAAAAAAAACCATGAAAAGCTAATTTCTTACCCTTTTTGCGACAGTCCAGCGTTTGGGCTTCTAAAAAGTAGACAGATTGCCATTTGGGACAGAAACAATGGATGAAAATATTCATTTTCTCAACCCATTGGCGAAAGATTTCTGATAAACTCTGCGAAAATTCCAACTTCAGTTCCACAGCATCACTAAAACAAGAATTCGTACTATCTCTCTCTATCTGTAGGTGTTTTTTCAACTCACCGCACTATAAACGTATTTGCATCGCAGCCATATTTACGCAATTTAGATTGGATAACTACTCGATCCTCATAAACGATCAAGTGTAGATTATTACCTATAACATCTATGCCAGGTATTTCCGGCACGGTCTGTGCTTGCGTCTCCCCACCATTTTTTTGCGGTGTATTTATCTTAGGCGGTGTTTCGTGGATTTTCAACTTGATCCATTCATCGGTATCTGGTTCTGAAGAAGGTTCCACGAACTTAGCTTCCTCCACATCTTCCTGCTTTTCTTGCGGTTCTTTAAAAAGTCGTATCTGAAGTTCGTCAGCTGCATAGACCCGAGTCTCCATATTCAAGTCCACCGCATTGATGTGACTAAATTTAAACTCTGTGCCCGCATAGATCCGATGCTGCATTAGATAGCAATCGGGAGTATAGGTAATAAAGCTCATGTCATGTACGACTATCTCTTCCAAATCCGCTTCCACTAGATACTCATTTAGTGATTTAGTTAACCTGCTTGCGGCTGACTCTTCTGAACCTTCATTTTTTGGAGTCAAAGACGCTTGACTGATCATGTTAAAGGGCAAACCTTGCGGAGCATTAATGTACATGGTGTTCTAAAGGAAAGTAACAGGATGTCACTTAATGATTTTAAAGTTAATGATGGAAAATGATGGAAGGGAGGGTAAAAAAAATCGACTGAAAATGATCAAGAGCGATAGGTATAGAATTTGAATTGTTTTGTTCTTAAATTTTCAAGTATGTTTTGTTCTTTGATATGGTATGTTGAAATAAAGTACGAGCTAATTTCAACTGTCTAAGCCATTGATTTGTTCTCGGCCAAATCGGATTGAGGACATAAATCAAGTGTGCCTGTGTTGGTGTGCAAGAGAGCTCTCTCCAGACTACAGCCGTTTTATCGTTGCGAATTCAATGTTCACCGATACACACATATCATGAGTTCGGCTCGCGTTTGCGTAAAAGCATCGACTGACTTCGAGCTCGAGGTTAGCTATGGCCGGCCGGGTCTGGTCTAAGCGAAAGAGCAAAAAGAAACCGAGAGCAAGTTCGAAACTGAGAGAGAAAAGCTCTGTCAGGCTAAATGGGTACCAGTGTTGTCAGCTGTTGAAGCCGAAAAGTAGCTAAATCAACTGTTAATTATAGCCAAAGTCTAATATAAATAAGCTATAAAAGAAAGCTTAAAAATGAATGCATAATTATTGGTTTATTCCTACAGAAGGGATTGGTCAGGTGATCTACAGGGCTAAGAGGACACTGTTGTGCTACAAAACAGATACAAAGAGCCTTCTTCTGTGACTGAAAATTGGTTCTTAAACTCAAGTGTATTACTACAGCGTTTATTTATGTGCTATAGCAGCCATTACACTTATCATATTTTTCTAAAGAGTCGGTTGTCAAAATTCTTTAAAGAGAAACTCGTTAGAGAATCTATGATTAGCTATTACACAACTAGATGTTAAGAGCTAGTTCAACGAATTCAATACTGGTTCAACAATTTTTGACACAAAGCTCAAGAGAAAAAAGTAAAACTTGTTTGTGTGAAAATGGATAACAATCAAATAAACGCATTAACATTAATGGTTGTGGTTTTGGCTGAAGACGAAATGGATGATCCGGGACCAAAAAGAAGACAACATTGTAAAAAGCGATCCATGTGGGGTCGGCTTTTGCGTCACTGTAAAGGGAAAGACATGCCGCAGCTTGTCCACTTTTCACAAGATGCTTGAGTTTGTAAGACCTAAAGTTCAAAATAAGGATACATTCTTAAGAGAAGCCATTCCCATAAAATCACGGTAAACACACAATTACATTTTCCAAACGTAGCTAAACTGTTGCTCTTTCAGCCTTCTTGTGACACTGCGATTTCGGCGATCTGTTGCATTCAGAATTTTCCAAGCGACAATTTCCAAAATTGTGCCAGAAGTCATGAATGCAATTAGTTCATCCTTTTACAGCATATTCTAAAATTTAGTTTAATTTTCTAGATGCCTCAACCGCAGCAGGAATGTCGAACCATTAATCAAAATTTCGACAAAATGTGGAAATTTCTTTTTTGCCTCGGTGCAAAAATAAACTTTTTAACATTTTTTCTTTAGATGGCAAAGATAGTGCATTTCGAGCTAGAAAAAACGACGGATCACTTTATTACAATTATAAGGGATTCCACAGCATTGTGCTTCTTGCTCTGGTAGATGCAGAGTACAGTTTAGTTTATGTTGATATGACTGCATAATAAGACTGCAATGTAAGAGCAAACGACGCCGCCGTTTACGGCAATTCCACGCTATGAACAGGCATTGAATATAATCTTCTTAATTTTCCGGATGATGAAGTTTTACCTGGCGATACAAGGAATGTGCCATTTGTTATAGTTGCCGAAGATGCATTCAAATTAACCACTCGAATGACATATGTTATCATCTTTCAGAGTTCTCAATTTAGATTAATCGATAAATAAAATCGAGTATATCGAACAAAAATTATGTATATTTTTTTGGAAATGGCAACGCCACAAAATTGACAGCTTTGTCTCAGCAGAGTAACTTTTATCAAATAGAACAGGTTCTATTTTATCAAATTTGTCTCAAGAGAAGGCAAAAGTTTCTCGTCAGAGTTATATGTTTGCCTATTACACTATAATATCGTACCTTTAGAGATACTCTTTAGAGATATATGACAAGTTTAAAGACTGCTTAAAGATTTGATAGATTGATAGAATTTGAAAAAAGGTCTACAAAGAAAGTTTTTATATAATTTCATAAAAATCATATCAATTTTTGATAAAGTCCGCATTTTTAGTTTCATAGTTTTAATAGGCTGAATGTTGTTCGAAATAGCTAAAAAATAGTAAATTCAATTCTATACCAGTCTGTGCTATCAGAGTTCTTGCACTTCCGACATATAGTAGCTAGAAAATGACCAATAGTTTGTTGAAAATAGCAAGTATTACAGGTTCAAGCAAATCTAAATGGTTTCCGTCTATCGACCTTACAAAATAGCTAGAACTTGTGTGAAAATAGCTAAATTGGCAACACTATACACACATACACAAATTTTTCTGACAGCTTAGCAGTTATTGGTGGTGTGGGTTTTTTGCACTAACCGTTGCCTTGGAATTCCCTACCAGTTACAGCACTTCCAGCATTAGAAGGTAGCTGCTGGATTGCAGTCGATAGATCCAGTCTATTGAAGAGACTTCAATAGCGACCAGTCTCCATAGTAATGTTGTTTATGTCCTGTTTATACAGCTGTATGCAAACTAACGACCTCGAGCCGGCTAGAACTTGCTGGTTTGATAATGAAGAAGGTCGTTCAAAAAGTAGCATGGAGTTCTTATGAGATGTTTTTTTTTTTTTGGGTCTAAATGTGTTTAATCATCGAGCTAGAGTCGATCTTAGTAATTTTTGATGCAATCCTTTTTTGGTTTGAATGTAGTTCGAGTATCGAGCTTAATAAAATCTCGGGTATTCTTGCACCGAGCCGACTCTTCGAGATCAAATAAAGCACGAATATCGAGCTCAAATCATTATTGGACCTTCTTGATTGGATCCGACTGAGGGATCAAATCAAGCTCAAATAACAATATAAAATCAATCTCGTGTGTTGTTGAGCTCTCCCGAACTTAAGTCGGGATCAAGACAAGAATTCAGGGATTGTTAAATCCGTAGTCAAATCAATACTTCTTGTACTTGGTTTCGGATTGATCGTTTGGGATTGATTCTGTGTAGTTGCATTTGAATTCCCTGATTTCATCCTTTCGGTTGACGCTGTAGCAGAGGTCATGTAATAAACATCATTTAAGCAGGCTCGAGGTCATGTAATGTTTGGACATAACTCCAAAACAAGAACACACCACACCACAAAAAAGGCTGGTAGACTGAACAGCTATTTCAGGAGCCTCCCTGATGATGGAACTATCAGCGATCTGTGCCTATCTACTGCATGTCAGCAGCTGCCTTCTTATGCCATTGCTGCTATAACCGCTTGGGAAGTCCATAAAATCTTAACAGCAAAAACCGAATTCTATCAAACGGATTTGGTAAAAGTTCCGAATTCAAAGGCATCTGTTTAAAACATTTTAACAACTAACTTGAGTAAAACGTGAGCCGAACCAAAACCTTCACCAAAAAACCTCAAACCATAAAATTTCAAACACTAACCATTGGTAAATTTTGGTTCAAACCCACGATTCGGAGCTCCGAAAACAATGTTAGGGTTTGCTGCTCTGTTTAAAATATAATTTCAACTATAATTCAATGTCTAATGATAACAATTTAAGATCACCTACCGAGTGTTCAGATTGTATTGACTTTATTATGATGTCACCATGCGAGCTACTCGAACTTATCTCATTCTCCATTTCATCTACCATTACACCCGCATCCCAGCCCTCATTGGTGCCACTTCTAATTACCGTACCATCGCTGTGATAACATCTCATTTCATCCATAGTCCAAATCATTTTCACCCCATCATCTCGCATCGAATAGCACTCATTGACAAAGTAATCATGCCATTCGGTATTCTGATATGGTTTAGCACACCAAATCTTGCCATCATTTTGTACATGCACCACACTACCCATCGAGGTGATCAGCTTCAGATGTCTATAGCTGAGACTATACAGGCACATGATAAAGTTCAGAAACTTCAGCTCACTCTCAATGCTGGCAAATAAAGCCGCTGCCTCTTTGGCTTTGGCCAGACGTTCACGACGTGCCGCGGCAGCAGCGGCCGCTTTTGAAGTCTGCGACTGGGAGGGACGTCCCAGGGTATCTGCACCGCCAGAGGTGCGATTTGTTTGCGAACGTTTCAAACGAGAACGACTCTGCTTCTTTTTGGTTTCCACCTTGAGGGGATTGTAACTGCTGTAGGTACTGTATGTGGAGCAACCATTGGCATTATACGTCGAACCGAAATCCTGCTCCTCTTCATGCTCACCCTCCAAAGAGCTAAACAAATGATATACCTCGCCATTGTAGCGCATTATTAAAACACAGTCGGAGCTGGTATAGAACACAATGACACAGCCATAGGGTGTACATATCCGACGCGCTTCGTCCAAGGTGTTCTCCTGCATGGACCACAAGTGCTCGGTATGGGTATCATGACAGTAGATGCTCAAACCATTGGGATAAGTCACCACAACTTTGGCACATTCGCCACCAGCGGGCAGTATTCTTAGGCTTACGCCATGTTTAGTCTCCAGACGTACATTGGCATCGGTGGTACCCATATTAACGGGTGAATCCTTAAAGTGCAATGTCTGGTTCAAAACCTCAAAGCTGAGGCATTTATTCATTTGTCTAAAATTCCATTTCTCTTCATATAAAATGAGACGACCCTCCTCAAAGAAATACTTGGACGTTTTGGCCTTGATGGTCTGGCGTGCATCATCCAGATTGTAACCCGTGAGCATAGGATGATGGGGACCCAGACCTATGTAAGCGGGACGCGATTTATTGTCATTGAATAGATTTCTTAAATATGGCATCGAATCATTTCGACTTAGACTTCCCTTCGAAGGCAACTTGGGAAGTTTCACCGATTGACGTACACTAGAACCATTACGTTTCGTCGGCTGTGTGGTTCGTCGTTGCTCCAGCTGTTCCTTTTTCATTTGGGCAAATTTTTGAGCCTTTAGGGATACAGGACGTATAAAAACACTGGGATCTATGCGTATGTGTTGACCATCTTTCAGGCGAAATTGCAAATGCTCATGATCTAGTGTAGCTGTCACGGTCGCCACACTTAAATGATCCACATTCATCTCTTGCAATTCCGCTTCCATGGCAGCTTCAAACATTTGCGGTGTAATCAGATCCTTAAGAAACGGTTCCATTTCATACAAAGTAAAATCACGAAAGCACAAGCGAGTGGGTATACATATGTCTTTTTGATGCTCGAATACTTCGTTTAGAGCACGCTTGAACGTATAAAGCTTGCAATTGGGATACACCTCCTCTATGGTGTAATCCTCCTCGTATTCATTTACCAATTGTACAATACGCTGACTCACCGCATCGTCGGTTAAAAAAAGCTTAGCATATTTGGGTAAATGAATGGGTTCCAGTTCACCATTGTAAAAGGTATAAGGTAGTGTATCTATAATATAACCCGAATTGAAATAGCGTCGCATTATATTATAATCCAGACAGGCATAATATATGTTACGCATCAACGACTGATCCATATAGGAAATGAGACTGGTGAGTAGCACATTGGATTTATCCACAAAGAGACGTTCGTTCTTGACAATTTTGACCACACTTTTAAAAGCATTCGCATAGACCTTGATCTTATCCAAAATTTTGGTTAAAACCGCCGGCGAAGGATTTGCAAATAGTAAAACCTCCATTTCGTTCATCAATTCGCGTGGATTGCCAAAGGTACTCATTAAAGATTCCAAATACAAATAAATGGTGCCATCATCGTTGTGTGTCGCAGGCATTTGTGCCTTCAAATAATGTCCTTGTATGCTCAACGATTCGGCCATGTGAAAGGCATCCATCAGGCTAGCTTCGGGACTTATTTTCACATTGATCTCTTGATATGGCGCTAAATAGTACTCTTTATATTGTTCACGTAACGTTTCCACATCATACACATACCAACTCAATTGATCGAATATATCAGTTGAGAATTTATTGGCCAGACAAAAGGACATTTGGGGTAATTGCTGCTGGAATATACCCACCGGTTTGCTGATAGTTCTCTTACGCAGTGAATTTATATCGCGTTGTATCTTCTCGATGGTCGCCTGTAGAGCCTGCTCACGACGTGGACGTGGTACCAGCACATCATAGGCACACTCTTCGGGTAGAAAGTGTATAATAGCTCTCAGTGGTTGATTTTGACTCAGCAAATTCTTGTAGAATTCATTCTCAAAATTTCCCACAATCAATACCAAAATACTGGAGGACAAGGGTTGATCTTTGATGTACTAAAAGGTTAGTTAAAGGAATTGGTTTAGTTAGGTTTTTTGTTTGAAAACATAAATTACATCTTACCAAACGCTTGGATAAAGGATCTCCCTTTCCCACCCTGTTGTGCTCTTTGGCTGTCACCTTCATACACTCTATCTTGACAAAACGAGCCAGATCGGTGCCATCCCTATTTGCTTTACCCTTACCTTTGCCAGTTTTGCTGCCAGTCGGAGCACCCAGTATGCTACTGCCACCACGTTTGGTTTCCAAGCCGCCTGATTTTGATTTCTTTTTGTTATCTAACAAATGACTTTTAATCTGGGCGGGATTATGTTTCTGCCAATAATTATACAGATCAAAGTTGAGCTCGGATTCAATCTTATGGGTCCCTATATCATACTCAGCTATGCACTCTTTGATACGTTGTAGGGTTATAGACATGGCATCCGTGGGCTTGAGATCTACTGCAAGTTAAACATTGCTAAAAGGTATGCTCCATTTGCTCGAGGCAGCAGCAGCTCAGCAGCAGCAGCAGAAAATAGAAATAGAATCACTCACTGTTCATAAAGCCTAATCTTCTAAGATATTGCCTAGAATATACTTTATATATTTAGACAATTTCTAGGAGTTCAGTTTCCTAGGTTACATTAGAAAATAGAATATTTGTAAATTCGAGTACGGTAACAGCAAAGACTCAAGAACAGGGGTGCCCAAGCCCATTCCGCAAGCCGCGTATTCGTTGTTGTTTTACGCAGTGTTAGCTGGCGCGCTGGCCACGTTTAGACGAGACGTAAGACAGGAGAGATAATGTGTAAGTGCCTTTTAGGAGTCTTGCTTGGCAATATACTGCAGCGGAAGTGATTGTCTTGTAACGCTGACTGCGACTAACTTTTAGTGAGAAATGACTTCGGCAAGCATTCGTCTCTTAAACGTGTGAATTACCGAAAGCGTTCGGTTAGCAGGGTCTATGGCTGGGGAACTCTGTCCTAAAGTCTAACGTACTCTAGATGCGAGTTGATTCATCTATCATCATATTCATATAATGAATTTTCAGCACTTGCTTGTTCAATAACAAATCACAGTAAATGGGCAACAAGAAAAACATCGCTTATCCACTGTAACAACGATCAGCAGGCATCCATGGAGGTTGCCGCCAATTAAAGGAAGATTTTGAAGATTTTTCAAATGAACCTTATAGACGAGGAGAGCCCAAGCCCATTCCGCAAGCCGCGCATTCGTTGTTGTTTTCGCAAAGGGATACCTGGCGCGTTTAGGCAGTCATGCTTTATGGCTACTTAGAGAAACAATAAATTCATAAGCGTTCTCTCCTCTCTTTCTTTCCGAGCAAAGGTTTTGTTGTTCGCGCATAAGGACCTGCATCTACAACTTCATATATGTCTCTCTTCTGGCTCTCTCCTATGTCTCTTGCAAATTCGAACACAGCAACAATGATGTGTATGCGTCGCAGTGGCCGAACGCTTTTCGCTATTCACGCCGACCCCACACACAAACAAAAATCCGGCTTCCCTTTCTATTTCTTGTGGTTGTTGTTTTTACAAAAATTTTTTCATCATTTGTTTTGGCGTCTACGCGGCCGTAAGCTCTTTCTGGTCACCCCTGCTCTAGAACTCACAACGATGCGTAAAGCAGTATAACAACATGCCAGCTTAAACCTTATTCAGTAGGAGAATAAACTAAGTACATTTAGTAGGCTAGTGTTCCTCAATCAGATCGGTCATTAAGGTCTGCTGAATTTCGGAGAAATTCCTTGCCAGAGAGAAAGGGATGTCGCTCGTGCATTAACAAAATGAAAAATATCTTTGGGGTGCGCTCTATAAAGCCTTGAAACAGAAACAGAATTGAGACTGTTTATTGTCTACCTCTATGAATTGCGTCAGACAAAAACTGTTTTTATACCCTTGCAGAGGGTAACCAGCTCCGAACCATCTCCGACCACATAAAGTATATATATTCTTGATCAGCATGACGAGCTGAATTGATATAGCCATGTCCGTCTGATTCTATGCTATCGTCTCCGTCAGTTTTAAAGCTTTGTTAACCAAACTTTCCAAGAAGTCTTTTGGTACAAAAACGATGCACATTTGCCAGTTCCCTGTGGGAACTAATGATCTTCAAGTTTTGAGTATAGTTAAGACGTATTTCCGGAGTGAGCATCTACAGGATTTGTACAAGTTCCAATGTGAAGGAAAGCTTGCGTATACTTCTCGCTGGTATGTTTGTGTCGTAGTTGAGTCGACGAACTCTATCCGATGAGTGTAGAAACTGAATACGTAGTACTGGGCACTGGCACCGAGTACAGATTTGAGTAGTTGCGTTTATGGTAACCTTCAAGTGGGCGTCGATAAGCCAGTTCAACCAAGCAGGGTTGAGGTTGCAGAGTCAATAGCACTGGGTAATGTACCCCCAGTAGAGACTTTCGTTTGCCACTCGTTGTGGACTTTGTGTTGAGGTCGAGAACTTGTAGGTAGAGTCAAGCTGACATCAATTGCCAAACAAAGGGCGTCTCGAGTTGTAGCAGCTTGCTAGTGGTCGATCAGGTATGGGGATCGTTGTGCATGAACATCGAAGATGATGAAAGATGCGATGGAGATTAATATTCAGCTGCGCGACGTACTTTCATTAGTATGAACGATCGTCTGGCAGGCTGCGTACAATGTGAGATCTGAAAAATTGGTCGGATGCTAAACCAGCATGAGATCGATTAGATGTAATTGCAGAGTCGACTGAGTGGAGAGTAAATCGCCGGAATTGTGGATATGCAGGTGCAGGTGCTGGGCGCACGTAAATAGCAGGCGTGAGCAGCAGGTGTGAACGTTTTCACACGTGGAAGGCATTGGCTGCAGCAGTATGTGGACAGCTGGGCGTGTAAGGGGGCAACCGACAGGAGGTCGGTGTTAGTTGAACAATAAAAACCACACTTTACCGTTTGTATTTGTGTGCGTATTGGCGTCGCTGGCAGAGTTTGAACGTAGGTCTGTGTGTGTTGGCGTTGCTGTTTCACAACTTGTAGAAGAAATTCCATTTGCAAAACCACACCTTGGCTGCTGTTGCCCGCTGCGAATGAGCAAGATCTGTTTGGACGAAACTTTCTCGATGATCGCAAGCTGTATGCTGTTCCATGTTACTGTCTCTTCATGAGCTTCGATTCGCATTTTAAGTGTATGCTGCAGACGCCGTGTTTGTGTTTGCGGGCGTGTGAGTGTGTTTCTGAGATGTTTCTGTTGAGGATCTGGCTGGCTGTTGTCGAACCTACCAAAGATTCTCTTCGCCATATTTTTATTTTCGAGAAAGCGATAGATGACGAAAGTTGATAAAAAAAAACAAAAATAACAAAAGACCTAAATCAGTTCTGACATTCCCCGAAATTTTTCAACGATCCAATTAGTTATAAACCAAGACTCGAACCAAAGCCTTGTGTAAGATGCCTTTGATAACCGGACCTTAAGCTTTACAGCTCGAGTTTCAAACTCAAGTCCGAAGCAAGCTACACACCTAAAACAAGCGAAAGTGCTGCTGCACCTATGCTGCTGTGTTACTGCTGCCTCGCTTAGGTAGTTTAGATAGTTTTAAATAATCTCTTACCATTTTTCTTATTCTTTGATAAGCGCACATTAAATTCATTGTATGCAACAGCGGTCTGTATTTCCGCCTCAATATCTATAACAAACATGGGACGACGTAAGCCACGCTTAATTCCTTTGATAAATTCATCACGCACAGCATCAAGGCCCTTATCATAGAAATTAATGCAATAGATGCAATAATTGGAGCTTTTTGAGATTCTTGGTGTTCTTCGGCTACCACCACGTAGACTGATGCGATCCGTTCTTGTTGTTTGTGCACTCATTTTGGTGTATGACGATAGTAAATATATGATATAATTTGATTTTTGGAAAAATTCATCAACAATTTGACTCAAAAGTCTTGGCTTAATCCTTTTTTTTTTGTTTATTATTCAAAAACGAATATCTCTTAGTTTTAAAATGAAAACTACATAACTAAATGGCCGTTTGTCAGTATTTACACATGAAAATTTAAATATTAATTCTACTGTACAAATATAGGAGATTCATTACTGCATTACAAACTTAAAGCCTCTTTAAAAAAATAAGAATCAAATAATAAAATAAATAAATACATATTCAAAATGCAGTCACTGGCAATGAATGAAATGTCCAAACCTAATTCTAACTTATATGGCAGTGATATGCTAAGAAAAATTGATCACAATACATTTTGGAAAATAGTTTTGGTTGTGGCTTTCAGGCAGTACAGATGAGGAACAGAAGATGGATGGCCTGGTTTTTCGTTTAGTTTTCATCTTGGGCAATAAGACACTCGCTAAGCAAAACATTATGCAGATCATCCATGTCGATCCAATCGCGTCTTTCGTTACGTATTGATATGTTACGTATACAGCCCTTGAAGTTTTCACGTGAAAGCAAAGAACCACTGGGAGTTATGTCTGTTAAAGGGGAATACAAATATTAAACTATTATATTATATAATTTCTCTGCTTGCAGAGTTAATGCTGAGAGCGCAAGAGATTAAGTAATTTGAATAACCCTCTCTTTAACCCACCTGAAAGTCCTCCTATAAACAGAGGAGAACGCGTTTGTACCTTGCCCACCTGACGTTGAGTACCCAAACTGATGGAGGCGGGCAATTGATCGATTCTTAACACCAACTGTTCACCATCATAAAGAGCTGAGATATTATGCCATTTATTGTCACATAAGGCATATCTGTTGGGTAAAGCAGACTCCACACGTAAGGGTACACCATCGCCCAAATCACAGGAGAAAACGATCTATTAACAAATTGAAAACAATATATTAGAAAAACCCATGAGCTCAAGCTCTAATTAACCAGACTTACATTTCCATTATTCAACTCTAAAGACAAAGCAGGAAAACCCTGGGGTTCAGACACACTTAGCAATATGCCCGACAATTCCGAGGTACGAAATTCCATTTCCAAATCCAAATATTTGCCTACATGAAAGTTTTTCTCTAAAATTTAAATACACCTCAATTAGTATTCCTTGGAATGATTGACCCAAAACTCACTATATATGGCATAGGCATCGCCTGGAAAATAACTGCCCCTCTCCACCATAGGAAAACACTGACCCACATTCGAATGCTTGCCCGGACGTGCCAGATCTTGGGTAATATTATTAATGCTTACGCGTCTCAGGCAACCCTTGAACGCCTCCAAACGCATATACAACTCCGATGCTACCTTAACCGGTGACTGTGGCAAACCACCGACTAGCATTAACTGTGAGGCACCCACTTTTTTGGGTACCTTCATTTGTGCGGAAGTTTTTTGATCTGTACGTCCTATTTCCACGGACATGGTTACCTTACGCTCATGACAATTGATCGATACACGATGCCATTCACCATCATTAAGCTTGGCTGTCAACTGTAGCTCTTCTCTGCGTCGTCCGCGTACTATGAGCACCAGTTGGCCTTCCTTTAGCAGTAGGGCCACATAGTGCTTGGGCTTTTCTTTAGTGCCAGGTGATAGATACAACATGCCGTTGGGATAGAAGGAACGAAAATCAAAGCTCAAATGAAAATTGCGTTGCCAAAAGTGCCGCTCGGGTAGCTTTAGCTGTGAGTAGCTATAGATTTCATCACCAAATTTAAAGGCATTCGGTTCATAGGAATAACTTCCGATCTGTAAAAGAGAATAGAGCAAATTTGAGTGCTAGCTTTTTGAATCAAATTCATGGTACATAACTCACCCCAGACGACTTTGTGTTAGTTCTGAGCTTTATTTTTTTCTTTTCTGAGAGCATTTGGTTAAATAATGAGCGGTTTTTTTTTTTGGTTATAAAAAATGAGTTTTTTTTTATTAAACAAACGTGAAAAATATTCATTAAATTGTATGTATGATGGTTACATGTTTGTAAGCAAAAAACGTACACAAAGCGTTGATGAGTGATCAAAATGATGACTTAAAAAATATGATCATATAAAAATATATACAAAAAATATGTATAAAATATTAATTAGGGCCAGACCATCAAGTTTTGATTTTACAACTAAAATTAGAGTTAGCTTAAGAGTAAATCATTTTTTGTTTTGTTTTTTTTATTAAATTAATCCACATGTAGACCACATAGACAGAGTGAAGCTTTGTGTTTAGTTAGGCATAATTAGTATACAAAAGAGCTTGCAATATCAGCGCATCGCTTGGAAGCTTTTCTTTTTTAATTGCTTAGCAACTAAAATCCTATAAAAACAAAGAGAAACAGTTAGACCACAACATAGTGTTTGCATCAGTGATGTCCAAGTCGCGCAAGTCAATGTGAATGTTGCTACCAAAAGTTATAACAATTTCTTATCAATTTAATATCGGTTGAATTTCAAATGAGATTTTATAAATGTTGAATTTCACAGATTAATTCTTATAGGTTTGTAAATAGTGAGTTTAGCTGGCTCTAGATTCGAAAAAGTAGCGTTTGTTCACAACTGTAAATTACTTATGCATTGTACACCAAAAAGAGCTGGTTGCCTAATACAGTACAGTGTTTCATCATTCTCCCGAGTGAATCTTCCGTAGACTTTCTGCTGAAGAATGCATGATTGCCAACTGCCTCTCCTTACAATCATTGCTTCTCAAAAAGCAATGAGCGCAAACATAGATAGAGCAATGAGTGTTTTCAACTGTTTGGTGGTAAGTCTTTGAGGGGGAACTGTCTAAGTGCGAAAGCTTGAAGCTTAACTGCCTGTTAATATTAAATGCGAAGCATTCACTCACTAATTCTCACTAATTAGTTCTTATATTTAGGGAAAATAGACGAATAGAAAAAAGTAATTTCTCAGTTTGACTCCAATAGCACGAATAGCTTGCAGAGTTAATGCTGAGAGCGCAAGAGAGTAACTACTTTAAGAGTTCACCGATTAGAAAGGGTAACGAGATTTTGCGGAGAGCGTTTCTCATATGCATTGACGGCACTGTTCCAATTATAACTATTTTGCCGATTTCAGAACCTTTGTTTTTTAAAAGAATTTGATTGATTTTTCATTCCAAAATTTAAAGGCCAACATATAAAAAAAAAAAATAGAGGAAAAGTTAACTTCAGCTCCACCCAAGCTTGTTTAATTTATATACAGCCATGCTCCCATTTTCGCTTTCGTAAATAATTTTGCGATTTAGAGTACAAATTCTGGTACAAAAACCGGTTTGAAGTCGTAAAAATTCTGCGAAAGCGAACATGGGAGCATGGCTGATAAATAAGGCAATAGAGGGCGCCACTACTTTGACCATTGTGGCAGCCCCGGCCACCTCTGGTCACACTCATTCATCGAGCACCATCCCTAACGCGAGTAGCAGAACGACAACCCACGCGCCATTCCTGGCGCACAGTTTCTGGCCTGGCTTCGATTAGCGCAGCTGGCTCCCGCATCACTTCGTTCGACTCAACGATAATTGTTAGCTTAAGCTATATTCAATACCGTCAGTTACACATCAAGCCCTAAACCATTTGCTTGCCAGTTTGTTCTATGGCAGCTATACAATATATTCATCAGGTATTGACCAAACTTCTTAAAATTGTGTGGAAACCGATAATATTCACAACTGGAAGTTATAAAGACGCTACCATTGAAAACAAAAAAGTATGCTATAGTAATCCGATTTGGATCAAACTTGGCACAATTGTGTGGTAGCATTTAATATTCATCAGTAACAAGTTTGGGAGCGAAAGCGTTGAAATCAAAAAAGTTTATTCTACTAAGACTTTTTTCAGAACTATCTTTTGTATGACAGCTCTACTATATAATTGTACCTAATTTGATCATACTTGGTGGAATTATGTGAAAGCATAGAAAACTTATAAATACGAGGTTTGGCGGCATTTGCATTCAAAACAAAAAATAGTTTTTCTAACTAAAAATAGTTTTTCGACCTATCGTTCCTATGGCAGCTATATGCTATAGTCATCCGATACGGCCGGTTCCGTCAAATGTGCAGCGTATTTGTACCAAAAGACTTTGTGCAAAGTTTGTTTAAGATAGCTTTAAAACTGACGGAGGAGATAGCATAAAAATAGACGGGCGGACGGCTATATCAACTCATCTCGTCATGCTGATCAAGAATATATATACTTTATGTGGTCGGAGATGCTTCTTTCCATGCGTTACAAACATCTGGACAATTTTAATATACCCTCTACAAGGGTATACAAAAACTCGCTTGAAATTTAACCAAAAGATCATTCAATAAGTGAATTTTAAGGTCCTAACATCACATTTTGGTCTAGTCGGCAATTTAAGGATATTCTAGAGTGTAAATGTTGGACAACAACAAATCAATACAATAGATTCATTGATGTAAGAAAACAAAAATCCGCGAGAAAATGCTAAAAATATCAGCATGAGCGGGACAAACAGAATTGACAAACTTTCGGGAGGGATCGATATAGATGAAAAAGTTTCAATGTTTTTAAAAAAACAATAATACACCGAACTATCTAATGGAAGATCTTAGAAATGAGTGTAATAATCTTTAATGTGAACTTTAAAGTGTGGGAGATGAAATTCTATTTAATTTAATTCTTTCTGGTTTCGAAAATTTCTTCAGAAATCGTTCTGGGGGCAGTAACCCCATATTTCGCCTTTCCGTTTTAAAAAATGGGTTTTATTTTATGCATTTCAGGCAGCGGTGCAGTAAATGAACAAATGGGCGATACATTCGCAAAAAAAAACTTAAAATTGTAAACCGATAGTCAGCATTGTTATGGTCAATTCGTAAACCACTACCATAATGAGACAGCAGCAGCTCAGCAGCATGCTTACAAAAAATATACAAACAGGAAGTTTATAAAAAAATTCTTACAAATTGATCATTTCAAGGTTCCTGCTGGAACTCACTTTGCAGTAATGAATAAGTTTTAATTAAAATATCATTTTTAAATGAATAGTTAATCAAACAAATAACAAATACAATATTGTATTTTAAATTAAAAAGAAGTTATATAATTTTCTTAATGTAGCAACATTCATCAACCAATCTGTATACGGTCAAAGCACAAGCGATGATTTTATGATTTTAGATTAAAACGTGCAAGTGTACAAATGAGAAGGTACATGTAGCAGATGACAAACCAAACTAGGGCAATGGTGGCAGTGTGCGTTAAGCTAATAATGAGAATGTATGAGAATGTAAACTTGTTAAGAGAAACAATAACTCTTCGCTTGGGCCAACTTGAACAAGAGAGAGCGGTACAGTTCTGTGCTGGCGTCGCTAATGTTGCTTTCGGCTTCCGAGCCAATAGAACAGGGTTCCCCAAGAAGAGAGCGCGAAAATGGGACTGTGTCTCTCTCGGTGTGAATTGGCGAGTATGGGCTCTGGCTGGGGACCTCTGTACTAGAACAGGGCCGGCCAAATGGAGAGGACAAAAAAATGTGCTTGTATTTGTGAGCACGATAGACTTCAGCCGATTTACTTAATAACTTAGTAAGTTTGGCTCGCGTTTGTGTAAAAAGCACGAGTGACTTCGGTCACTGGTGGCTGAGAATGCCGATCACTGCCTTAGAGAGATAGAAGATAGCGCAAGAAAAGTGCAGTTTGTGGCTTGTAAAGCGCATTTTCGTTACTAATTTTGAATTGGTTGTGTAACAAAAGCTTAAAGCGATTTGGGAAACTTTTACTTTTTTTTTTTAGGCTGTATTTTATTTGGACAACGCTCTCTTTTTCTCTCTACCCAAATAACGAAGCTCCACAACATGCTTCTTCCTCTCTTTCTTCCTGTCTAATTTCACATTTACACTTTTTATCACAATTTCATCGCATTGCTTGAAAGCAAATCGCTCTCTGAGAGTGAAGCTGAATATGTATGAGTGAAAAGGTAACTGCAAACGTTTTGGACATCACTGATATACATGCAAAAAAATCCTTCAGCCCCCATCCCTTTCAAAATCCCTTCATATTTAATGAATACACGAAAGTTCTTTCTTGAACTTGAAACTTACCCTTTTGCAGCCCTCGGGTGAGGCTGTAAAACTTTTGCCAATCATCGGTTCCGTCTTCAAAAGGACATCATAGAGTCCTCCTCCGGCTCCTTTCAAATTGCCCATCACTGGGCCATTACGTCCTATCTGCACATTGACAAAAGTCAAGGCATCGTTAAAGTTAATCGTTCGATTATTAAACACCACATCCCGAACGGCACCCTCCAGTTTGATCAAATTGGGTGCCAGGGTCTTATAATTTTCTAGCATTGGTGCACCTCCTATATACAGGCCACCTGCCTCTCTTGGTAGACTAATCACTGTGGGTGTACCACTCAAGCTCTTTACATCCTGCCGCTCATCATCCACCATCAGTTCCAGCTTGCGCGCCGTTTTGATCAGATTCACCACATGTAGTTCGCCATCATTCAATTGTGTGCCATTGGAGTACAATTTAATAAAACTCCGTCCGGAATTAAGCCACACCTGCAATTGGCCATCAACCAGGCTCATGGAGTAGTTTCCCTTAATATCCTTGGCATCGTAATCGGCTAATACTTCTGGGGGATAGGCGGCTAGAAGTAAGAGACAATCCGATTGCAAAGTACGGAAGACCAGACCAGCGTTGGCACGTTTTCGTAGCGACTGGGAAGGTAGTTCCAAGTAGCCGTTACCAGAGAAGCCAGCTCTGTGGAATAAATGTTAAGAAACGATTATGCATACTGGGTTATTTTACTTACTTAGTGATCATTTCCTTGCAGGATGATTCAACGCCAAAGTAGGTGGAACTTTCGAGAGGATCATAGGTCTCACCATTAACCTGTACATCTTTCATGCAACCCAGGAAGGGATTGTCAGCGCCTGGAGCTTTCGTAGTACCGGAGGTGAAGCCTAATAAAACAAGGGGAAATGTTTGTGGTAATATTTAGAATTTAATAATTAAACATTTGTGGATAAAATGCATTTTGAAAGATCAACGTTCAACTTAATATCAAAAAATTTTAAAGTAACGTCTAAACATAAAGTAAGTGAATTGGAGCATGGGAAATAGTGGTAGGTAAACAAAAGAGAATAGCGGTGTAGGTACACAGTATTATCAAAGACTCTAGAACTGACAAAGATGAGATCTGCACGGGTGCACAACAACTGCAAGTGTACTGCATTTTTACTTGATATTTTTCACAGTTGAGTATCTTAGCCACATCAAAAAATGTATGCAGTCTTAACTCCACTCTTGGCATATTTATGCTCCGGCGTCATTCGTGCGGCTCATTTCACTCACATTATCACTCTCTCTCTTTAGATAACAATAACAATTTAATGGCGTTTACCATTGCTCTCCGAAAGCAAAAGAGAGCGAGAGCAATAAAAGTTATACATACCCAGGCCTTACTAGTGTGTGGCGGCATGTGACGTAGGGTAAAGCAGAATCAACCACTTTGACACAAATCACTCAGTCACAAAATCAATGAGTGTGTATTTAATTTGACTTCAAATTTTGGGCGCCAGTTACACCGCATACGCTTTTTCAGCGAGTGTGCTTGCAGTCAAGAAAACAGGTACTCCGGCAGATCTCTGATAACGACGATAGAAGTGAATGGCAAGGGGAACTTTAAGCGCGTGTGAGAAGTCTACCGAACAAACTTTGTACACTCACAGCACACATTTGTAAAATTGCAGGTCCGCATCGCAAAACTTCCCCTCAAATTTCTCGGACATTCACAACTTTAAGCCCGTTACTCATCTTTATGAATTCTAGAGGCCTTGGTATTACGCATATAAGGTCCTGATAATTAATTATGACTGTGGTGGGTGTCTTTCGAACCATACATATTTCCGAATAAGAAACAGAAATCTCTTGAAGTTCTGTGATACTGACGGATTTTTCAAGGGTTTTGCACACCAACCGAGTCCAAAATCTCCAGGACACCCCCCAATAATATGTGGGTAGTTAACCTTTCTGGGCTTCTACTGAACCGCACTTAAAGAAATATAAAATATCCGAGCCAATTGTTATTATGGCAAATATATAAAATCCGATTCGATAATACAGTTCAGCAGATTCAATTTGACAGTTTTAAAACTTGTCAAGTGTGTAGATAAGTTCGAAATATTTTATTTCTATGTATCGTTTTGTTATAGAAAATATCGCCATATGAAAATCAAATCGAAATTAAGCTATTGTCTAATTAAAACATTGATATATCGAAACATCGATATTTTTGTTGAAAAAGACGACATATATGTGGACCATGGGGTTCTGCCGTGAAGCAAATTAGGCCAGAGACGACGATGTTTCTTTTATGATGATTTTTTATTAATGTTATGTGGATAAACTTATAATTACAAAGATAGGTGTGTGTGTGTATTAACTTAAGAGCCTAACTTAGCCTGCCAGATTCCGGCACCGACTGACTCTCTAACTTCGACCTACCCTCTTTGCCCACCGAAGTTCATAGCAACCACGAGCCGAAGTCAGTCGTGTTTTTACGCAAACGCGAGCTAAACTCATGATTGTGTGAAATGGTGAACATTGAATTGCATGTAAAACGCTGTAGTCTGGAGAGAGCTCTCTTGCTCACTAACACAAGCACACTTTTTTGTCCTCTCCATTTGGTCGGCACTGTTCAATAGCCACCGCCACTTCGTGTCGCACTCTGGGTTGCTTGCTCTTCTGGCTCTCTTGGCTCTTTTGCGGATTCCTACATATAATGATCGGGTTTTTCTGAGGCGATATATCGGATGTCGAATATATTTTTGTGATATTTTTCGTTGATTTTAATCTTGGTTTTGGCCACAAAAAGTGAGGTTTCCTGAGGGTAAATTTCCTCAACGCAATAAATTTGAACTATACATACACATTTATACATAAAATTCACTATTCAAGTTGAGCTTCTTTCCTCAATCCCATCAGGTTTATAAGACATATATCAGCTATCTAGAAGATGAGAAATCGGCTCTTAATCTATATTTTTTAGTGTTTTGGAGCTTAAATCTCTAGATTTGAAACGTCAAAGGTCAGTATGCAGTTTATAAAATGCGTTAGGTTAATGGACCTACTTGTTAAAAATATGTGTCTATTATTCAAAAATAGATAAAATCTAGCGCAAGTGCTGATCCTCAAGGGCATACGTCATCGATGAAAACAAATAGTAGTCGGAAGGAATAATGTCCAAAAGCTGTATTCACACTTGTCTGATATTTCATATGATATAGCTGAAAACTACCACAGTTCATTGTGAGTTGGTTGTCAAAAATCTCAGATGAGAAACTCCGATTGGCTACATGATACAATAACTACAAGGTAGCGCAACCGGAAGTGGCTTTTCGCAAGCGCGAGAATTTATCGAACCAGAGACTCCGAAACCATGGCCACTCAGTAGTTACTTACATTTTTGGACAGCTTTTGATAGAAGTTTGGCCCTACATTAGGAAATCGAAGGCGATCATGTCGGTTCGATACACCAGATTACAACTCGAACCAAGCCCGACTAAGAATATCGAATTTATTGTATCATGGATTGGCTACTTCTCGTTAATTCAGAAAATTTTGAGTTTCTCATATGACATATCAGACATACAGCTTTAGCTAAAGATTACATTTCATATAATTTAGCAATAAGTCTCTTTGCAAGCTATTTTTGTTCTATGGTCAAAAAATTAAGTTTCTGGGATCCAAAAAAAGAAGTGAAAATTGGGCTTAAATGTAGAATGTGAGAACGACTTTCTAAGAATTCTTTTAAATATGTACGAACATTCAAACGTCATAACACCAATACAAAAATTTGTATGTTTGCAATTACGTATATTGTAAAAAAGCAAAATGAACATTAGTATACATTTTTTTGTTTGAACCAAACCATTTTCAACTTTTTCTTTTGCCCCCGGTCAGGTTCGGGCGTAAAACAATTTTCTGCTCTGGTTCAAGTTCGGGTCGGACTTCCCGAAAATCACGGAGTCTCCGAGAGCGAAACGGTTAGACTCCGTACCCGTATGCAACCCTGATAAGAATCATATTTAAAACATTTTATTCTAACTTCTATAATATTATATCGTTCCCAGAAGTTAATCCCACAAAATCAGCGGCTTTTTATCTTAACTACGCTTTGAAAAACAAAATAAAACTCTGTAGTCTTAGCCGTTTGGTCTGGGCGTTGTTGACTCAGTCAGTTAGATAAAGAAATTTATGAAATTTCTTAATTTAAAGTAATTATGTACTATATAAAAAGGAGTTTTTGTAATCAAATTACTCACCTGGTGGTACACCACCCAAGTAATACACCGCCTTGGATAAATCGGGTAACATATGACTATTCACAGGTAAAGTGGGCGCCCCGGATATGGGTCGATCGTTATTCACACGTAATATGCCATTTTCAGTGCTACGCTTGGCTGAGAACTCTCTAGCTGCCTCAATTTTAATCCATTGACCCACATTATACTTCTTGGTGGTATTAATTTCCAGCTTGGACTCATCGCCATAATCAATGCGGAACATAATGCGTCCTCGACTTAAGGTCACCGACACCGAGCGGTTCTAAGAAAATAGAAAAAATAAGCTCATCAATCAAAATCAAAAACCTTCTCATTGGTCGTATACTAACATTTTTATCATCCACCGCCAAGAAAAGCAAGGCATTCTCATCTAGAGTACGGAAGGTCATCTGCAGTGCAAATACATTCTTGCGATAGGGTCGTGGACGCATCTTCTGCAACTGTGCATAACCCAACCCATTGAAATGACGTGCTGTAGAAGAGGCCGAAGATTCTCTGGCTCCTATCATGGCTCCCCCACAGCGTCCCTCACTGGCCACAAAATTCCACAAGCCCAGCGGCTTATTATCCACCTCCACTTGATGTACTACCACATTTAGGCCTTTGGTCAATTGCAAGTCCTGAGAGGCAAATCCTCCTAGAAAAATGCGCTCCTTTCTTGTCTGATAGAAACGTGTGTGCTCCGCATTCGTAGAGCCGGTTATGATGACTGGGTAGGCTGGAGTCAGTTCGCCAATATTATTCATTCGACGCACTAGCAGAGAACCCAAATTGAGAGTTCTATTGGCCTCCACATGATACCAGGCATCATCGAATTTGGGATCACGAGTTTGTACCACCAGAGGATGTGTAATTGTGGCTGTGGTGCCACCCAGATTCCATACCAAACGTACACGACGCTTATGTAGCTCTAGGGTAATATGTCGTCCTTCGCTACCTTCAACATGGATCAGAGGAGAGCTCTCAATGTGATTGGAGAGAGCAAAGCTAAGACGTAAATTGTTTGAAGTGCTCAGACCATATGAGGCAGGTAAGTAAGAGCGACTGCATTTTGGTCCCAGAGATTCCAAAGAGACTTCGACCTAAGATGAAGTGAAAATGGGTTACTGGGATCTAACCGAGCTTACCGCAAAGCAAAGATGTACACAATTGTCCATCTTCCCTTAGAATTTGTATTCTCAAGTCTCACTTACCCCCTCCGCCGCATGCCTAGCCTTGGCTATTAGATCCCTCAGTTGTTGTAACTGCCTGGCCATGGTATTGTTCCAAATCTCAAACACTTGCTGATCTTTGACAGCCTGTTGTTCCACATAACTCAGTGAGACATTGGCCAAACGCAAATTCGTTTTAGTCAGCGATATATTCTCCTCGGCCATGCCCAGTTTAATTTCCCAATCGGGCTCCAGCATAACAAAGGATTTCCTCATCTGATGAATGGATTGTTGCAATTCCTTGGTCTTGCGTAGCTCGGCACGCATTTGTTCTCCCGTGCGTTGTGCCAACTCCAAACTGTCTTTGGCATTACGACGAGCCGCTGCCGTATGGGTAAGAGTTTGAAGTTGACTGGAAATGTTGTTAGTCCGTTGTCCCGACTCAATAATGGTGGTCTTGATACCCTCCACTTGTTGCTCTTGTTGTTGAAGTTTCTGCTTAAGTACATCAGATTTTTGCATTAGTTTGAGAGCCTCTTGCTGCAGTTGCTGGGAGCGATGCAGCGAGTGCTTGGCACGTTCAATCATGGAGCTACCATCGTTGGGATATAAGGTGCGTTGAGCCTCATAGACACGCTCTTTGGCCAGAAGGGAGGCCTGGCGTGCATCATTAATGGCCTGGGTGATGTTTCTATGTGCAGAGCTGAAGCAAGACAGAGAGATTTTAGATTAATCTAGTGGTTCTTGTTCATTTATCATTCATTATTTATAATATAGCATTTATGACTTATGATTTTTTATTTATAATGTATCATTTATGATTTATGACTTATGATTTAGATCTTAGGACTTAGGACTTAGGACTTAGGACTTAGGACTTAGGACTTAGGACTTAGGATTTATCATTTATCATTTATCATTTATCATTTATCATTTATCATTTATAATTTATCATTTATCATTTATCATTTATCATTTATCATTTATCATTTATCATTTATCATTTATCATTTATCATTTATCATTTATCATTTATCATTTATCATTTATCATTTATCATTTATCATTTATCATTTATCATTTATCATTTATCATTTATCATTTATCATTTATCATTTATCATTTATCATTTATCATTTATCATTTATCATTTATCATTTATCATTTATCATTTATCATTTATCATTTATCATTTATCATTTATCATTTATCATTTATCATTTATCATTTATCATTTATCATTTATCATTTATCATTTATCATTTATCATTTATCATTTATCATTTATCATTTATCATTTATCATTTATCATTTATCATTTATCATTTATCATTTATCATTTATCATTTATCATTTATCATTTATCATTTATCATTTATCATTTATCATTTATCATTTATCATTTATCATTTATCATTTATCATTTATCATTTATCATTTATCATTTATCATTTATCATTTATCATTTATCATTTATCATTTATCATTTATCATTTATCATTTATCATTTATCATTTATCATTTATCTCACCTGGCTAGCATGGCTATTCGTGCTCCATTTCGTGTGGGTTGAAATTGTCTTGCATATTCATTGGAACGCTCCAGCAAATGATCGGCATGCTTCTCTGCCTTGGGTAACCAATGACGATGCACTTCCCTTTGTTGTTCCTTTTGTACGCCCAGCGTCGTATTTAGTAGCACCACCGAGTTATCCAATTGATTTAGTTCCTCATTAAGTCGAGATTGTCTTTGTACGACCAAACGCAACAGCGATTCCCCTTGTTCCACATAACTCTGATTCAAATGTTGCCCCAAACGCTCATTCAAATCTTGTAGCTCGCGATGCGACTCCTTGACATGACCACTTAGATTTCTAATATGCTCGAGTATATCCTCCGCCTCATTCTCCACCTCCTGTGTGCGATCTATCTGAAGTCTCATATCGGATACACGATAATTGGTTTGATTTAAATCCCTCCAAAGCATCTCCAGTCGTGCCTGCTCATCAAAAGCTGCATCTGAGGCATTGCCTGTGGCATAAAAGTGTCGCCAGGCGCAATCATTGGTCTGGCGTATACCCTGCACCAGTTGATCATGATGCTGTATGGCCTCCAAGTAGAATTTAGCCTGTTTGAGAGCTGTTGGCAAGCTTAAATGTTGCGCTCCCTGGCCATAATTTTTTAGATCGTACAAAGTTTTCAGAATATTCGCCCGTAGTGTACCACCAGACTGCTGTTGCTGCAGGGCATCCTCCAGCATAACGTCCAAGGCGTGATTTCTTTTGCCAATGGTGGCCAGAGCTTTACGTGACTGAAATTTGCTATTTTCTGCATGGGCATCCAGTTTTAAAAGTCCTGCCCGGTCATAGCCCAAAATAAGCTGTTTGGCTTGAGTGAAATCCTGATAACGTGCTTGCCAGGTAGTATGAGCCAGTTCATATTCCCCTAATTTCAAATAAGGTGCCGGTATACCCGTTAAATCCATATTATGCAAGCCACGTCGCAATTTATGACCCACTAGCTCAACATAGTCCAACAATAGAAGCGTACAATTGTCACACACTGAAAAGAGAATGGAAGCATTAGCTACTGGTTTTAGTGATCTACACTTCGCTAAATGTTTGCAAGCGTGTTTCCAAACGAGACATTAGCGAACGAGATTTAGCTTAAGAATCGATCCAACTCTCCAACAAACATTTTGCGGGCTAAAATCGAACTTTAACACAGTATTAAAGAGCTCGTTTATTGAAAAAGAAGGTTGTCTGTATAGCTATTTAGGTTCTTCAGTTAATTTGCAACCTTCGACGAATTTATTCATGCAAATTTGTTAAGTAAATGGAAAAGCTATACAGATAACCAGGAGTCTTCAGAAACTTGTTAGGTTTTTCAATCCCTACTCACCTCGACAGCCACCATCTTCCACCACATGATGTCGCTCAGCCACACACTTTTGACACTTAAGGCCAGTGACACCTTCCCGGCAATAGCATTGTCCTGTCTGGGCATCACAACCCTCGGCACGTATTCCATCTGGATGACATTGACAGGCTTGGCAAGTGCTATTCGCATACTGCATGGGTTGACCAAAGTAACCGACTTGACAACGTTCGCATAGTCTACCCGTATAACCTGGCTTGCACACACAACTCACTTCGCCCTCCCAGACATTACAGCCACGTGCAAAATTTCTATTGGTTTCGGGACAGGGACAGGCCTGACAACCATGCGGGGAATTGGGATCACCATAGAAACCTTCAGCACAGTGCTGACAATGCGTTCCACCGCTATTCTCACGGCAGTGCTTTAAGAGTATAAAGAAATTATAAGGATTATAAAGATAATAATGGCACAAATTTTTGTTCAACTTTTGGAGAGTTGAGATTGAATATTTCATTTTGGCCAGACATTCACTTGCATCTTTGTGTTTCCTCAATCATTATTGTACACTTTTCTACAAAATTTCACTCACCAAACAAACGCCCGTTTCCCGATCGCAATCATTGCTTCGGCCATTGCAGTGACATGGAGCAGCTCTGCCTATCAGATCCTCTATGAAAACACTGTCCACATCGCTGGCGTTGCGCCAACGATAGAACGAACGCCCTGGATCCTGGCAGGATAAGCCATCAAAACGCTTGGGACACTTGCAATGTTCCACACCCTTGGCTATTAAATTGGTAGAACCCCGTACATAAATCGCCGCATCCAAATGTACGTTTAGGAGACTGAAAAACAGAAATTTAATTCCCCCCACATAATCTCAACTAAATTCAATTAACTCACACAACTTGCTGGAACTCTGCGAAAGCAAAAGCCCTTAGGAATATATGACGCACATTCTGCAGGGCAGCCATTAGGGTACCACGATCCACTGCCTGATTGTTGTGATGATACTTCCAATAGGATTCATGTAGCGGCACCCGATGTGTAACATTCAAAGCATACTCAAATGCCTCATACTCATAGAAATCCAAAACCAATTTGGAATGTGCATGCAACTGAACCAAAGGATATTGTGCCAGAATTTTGCGCTCCAACGGTGTATGTGCGCCTTCTGTGAGTAGCGTGAAGTAGAGATAACCTCCATAGCTGCCTGTGCGATCTCCATAAAACTGGGGTGGCAATTGAAAGTACAAGGGTTGATAGAACTGTCCATAGGCTCCAATGGACACATTGCCCGTAGATCTGGGCACTAGATTTAGGTCATTCATACGTTGTATTTCCGCATCCTGGCGATGATAGATGCTGCCCTCCATTTGTACCACCACAATATACTCGTAATCACCACCCGTGGCATGCTGAGGATTCAGTTGTTGTACACTAAGATTGCGTGACTCTACCATGCGTATGTGACCCCAGGAAAGTTCACTCTGTTCGCATTCTCCGGATCTGCCAAAGCAGAAACAGCGGGTACAGCCCTCGGGATTTAAGGAAGAGAGTCCAAAAGTGCTTTGCATGCAGGTGTCGCACTTAAGACCCACCACCAGACTTTTGCAGGGACATTGACCATTTGCATCACAAGCTATCAGACCATCGGATCGTGTAAAAGAGCCATCTGCATCGCAACCACAACGCCTGCACTCCGGATAACCAAAGTAACCCACAGCACATGAGTCACAACTTCTACCCGCATATCCCTCCCTACACTCGCATTGTCCATCAGCTGGCAAGCAATACTGTCCTATGGATCCTATATGATCACATTCACACTCTCGACAACCCAATCTGTGCTGCCAGCCCCAAGTGCCCGGTACACATTGACCACAACCCAATCCGCGTGTAAATTTGGGACAAATGCAGCGTCCATTATGTGAATCACACACTTGTCCCTCCGCCGTGCAGGCAGAGCAACGCAAACATCCCTCGGTGCTGAAGCCATAGAAGCCCTCAGTGCATTCATTACAGTGCTGACCACCCACACCAATCTTACAGTCACATTGCCCCGTCCAGGGATTGCATTCGTGTCCCCGCGAGCCATACGGATCGCACTGGCAATCGTGGCAGCCCACTTGTTCGGTGAGATTCCAATGCCCCGATTTGCATTTGTCACAACGTCTGCCCGTGACATTCTCTCGACAGGCACATTGTCCCGACCGCTTGTCACAATCCGAGGATAGGGAACCAATCACACTGCAATGACACTCTGTAAGGAAAAGAGAATAAAAAGGGAACCATTAGCCATTTTCAAGGTTAAAACTAAACAGAAACTTTGCCTTCTTTACGCCCAGGTTACTGGGCCACCTAAACCATTGCCAGCAGCAGCACTAGCACCCAGCCTAACTGCACCTAAATTGCTACTCCAAAACTCCACCATTCAGCTAGTTTTTAGTTGTGGGTTGCGCGTAGGCAGCGCCCACATTTGCATAGAGTTTCCTATTTGGGCGACAAACGACAAATGCGACGACGGCCCAAACGGACGATGGACAAGCACAAAGAGGTGGGAGACAACGACGATGGAACGAGCCAGACAAGTCTACCTAGCCAAGCGTATGTGGTTTAGAGCAGGAGGAGGAGTAGTTGGCAGGCATATGCATATACGAAAATAAATTCATTCATAAATCCGGTAAAACCAACGCAAAAATTTTCAAATTGATTGCGCGATGTATTAAAAAAAGAAACGAAAGAAAAAAACCAAAAACAGAAGTTAAGTTGCTCTGTAAAAGATTAGAGGCCTAAAAGTTAAGATGTTGGGAGTCTATCTGTATTGGAAGAGAAAGCATAACAAATAAAGGAACATTCTGGGGAAGGTTTGGACTTAATTTCAAAATATTATTTAAGCACGACTCGAACACGATCGTTTACAAGAAGTATTGATTTCTTTAAATATTGTATCAAGTTGATTAGCTAGATTTGCGGCTATATGAGAGTCGAATCAACAATCTTTTCGATTTAGAGGGTCTTGTTTGTCTGCTTTAATAAAAGAAGTGTATTAGTAAAAGTTTCGTGTAGATTCGTGCTGGGTTAGCTAAGCACGAAAACTCGCCCGCTCTCATCTCTAGCTCCAGTCACTCATAAGATCACCATAGACTTTGACCTTTGTAAAATGACTAAGTATAATACGAGGGCTACTACTTATATGACGAAAAAATGGAGAAAAGCTAACTTAGGCCGAAGTTTATTTACAACTGCAGCTCTTTTAATTAATATAAATAAAGGTTTTAAATGTTATTCATTCAACAATTTGAATTTCGCCTTGAACAATGTTAGCCGAGTGATATCTCAAACTCAGCAATGGACTTTGACCATTTACTGGCCAGTTTGTTATACGGCAGCTAAACGATATATTCATCCGATTTTGATCAAACTCTCCAAAATTGTATGGAAACAGATAATATTCATAAAGCTGCCTTTACAATTATCATATTAGCCGGTTGTCAAAATTCTTTAAGCAGAAACTTTTATCAAATTGAACAAACTTTACAGAATTATTTGGAAGCATCTAGTATTTATTAATATTAAGTTTGAGAGCGTTAGCATTGAAAACTAAAAAGTTTTTCTTACTTAGACTTATTTTCAGACCTATCTTTTCTCTGGCAGCTAAACTATATTGTTCTCCGATTTTCATCAAACTTGGTCAAATTATGAAAAGGCATAGAAAACTAATAAATACGTGGTTTGGGGACGTTTGCGTTGAAAACAAACAAGTTTATCTCACTAAAACTAGAATTGCCAAGGGAGTCTCGAAGAATATGAAAACGAATTAATTGGCACCGCATGGAATAATTTTGCTCTAAATCTTGGGTTGATTTTTAGATCGCCTTACAAGATACATATGCAGTTTTATCAACGCGAAAACTGATTGTCATAAAATGGATACTTGAGACTCGCAATGGGCAGTAACTCAGAATAATGTAACCATTTTTCAAAAAAAGCCTAGAATCTTCCAAAAAAATTTAGGGAGTTCACTGAATATGTGCAGAAATTAAATTTTTTTTGGGATTTTTAATGGCGATGGGTGTGATTGTTAGGTAGTGTTACTCCTACCGCCATAGGTATATTTAAGAACTTTTCTTCGAAGTTGTAGCGGTCTTCTTTTTCCTTTTTAAATCCTTCCTTCCTCTTCTTGTGTAATTCGTTAAATGTAATAGATGCACCACAGACGAAAACAAAAACAAATCTGCGATTTTGCACGATCTTAATAAACAAATATTAAATGATCTTTTGCTCAATTTGAGTGAACTGCTACGATTGACTCAAAAACAGTTTTCCATGATGAGTTATTCGCTGGTTTTTATCCTTTATAAGATGGAATATTACTTTATGGCAACTTAATTTAAGCCTCAGATTTTTGTTACTTTCTCTACATGGTGTACTTGTAGTCAAAAAGATCAAACCCAAATTGGGGTTGTCGATATTTCTCAAAAAATCGATATCGATCATATCAAAAATCAAAATTTTCAATATCGATATTTGATATATCGGGTACAAAGATTAAGAAAACTGCTTTGAGCGATCGGTTTCACCATAACACTACTAATGACCATTTATTGTGGCCTTTATATCTTATCTTATCAATTAAGATTTCAATGACTGAGTCTTCTGAAACTAGACTATACTTTAGGGGGGTGGAAACAAGTCAACAAAGCCTATAGCTAAAACCAAATCTACGGAAAACTCTAAGAAAATATCTCCAAGAAATCATGGCTCTATAATAAATTCCTAGCCATCGGAAATTGACCTCAAATATGTAGTAACAACACTTAAAGATTTTGTTTTTTCCAACAGGACAGGAAAAAAACATTTTTATTATCCTACTTAGAAACCGTACTTTTACGAAGTAAATAGGGTATTGGTAAAAAAAATCTTTGGCTAAATTCCGTAGCGTAATCAAGTTGAATGGAGGAATTTAGTTTTGACCCATGGTTTCTGGGTGATATTTTTGTTAAAATTTTCCGAAGACTTAGGTTTTTATATTTGCAATTACCATATTAACTTTTTCTGTTATATCATTTATTAAAATATCGAAAATCGCCTATATCGGTACAAAAAATATCATATCGAAATGACCCTTGTCGTCCAAAAAAATATCGATGTATTGATAAAATATGGACAACCCTAATCCAAATACGAGCTTAACGCCCATGGGCTTTAAAAGGCCCGGAAAAGTTCCGAGTTATATTTCAATGTTGTGATCAAAATTATTTGTACCTCGCAGTACTGGTTCGATTCGGGTGTTTTTGGTCTTTCTAACCGGATTATGAACGGAACCTTCTAAATCTATAGCCTCCCGAACCTGAGCCCGAAAAGGATCCTCTATATATACATAAGTATATACATACATAAGTTTCGTTTCCAAGATGTTATATAAATTTATCGATAATTTAGTGGGATAAAAAATATTGTACATATAATTCTGGATGGTTCGGCGCATTATCTACAGAAGATGCGTTTTATATATCATATAAAAAATCAAGATATTACAACTATGAAAAGGGAAACAGGGCAAAACCAACCTCGCATATTTTAGGAGTTGTCCCTTCGGCTTAAGTGAATTCTCTTTAACATAAATAATACAAGTAGGTTTTAATTTGTTGAAATTCATAGAAATAGAGATTAAGATGCCATGCCCAAGGCTCTAACCAATAACTTAGGTTTGCTAATTCAACAAACCAAACCGCAAATATACTTTAGGATGCAGAATTTTGAAGGTTTGCAGCCTTGCCATTAATCTTAATTAATGAATCTTATCACCAATCAAGTTATTTTCATGAATGCGCCGAATCTCGCTTGTTTAATATGATCACCAAACAATCTAACTTAGTAGTGTATTTAATTTATATAGTAAAATGCCAAACAAATATGAACAAGTCAAGCACGCGACACATAAAGAAGGTTTTAACTGATAGTAGTACGTCGTTGTCTGTGGAGTAGCATGAGGAAACTGCGCCTTGAGGCGCTTGACTGGCTCTGGCTGTCAAGTGGCTTGTCCGCCTGTCTGGAAGATTTGCATTTTCATGAATGGAAAGGCTTCAGACGAGAGAGAAAGGCCTTCTAATAAAATATTGAATCAACTGACTTCAATTCAAAAACTAAGCAAATGATGTCATTAAAATTTACAATTGAGAATCACGATTCCCTATAAAATGCGTTTGTCATGGTTACACAGTTTGAAAGTAAATACTAAACCCAACTAAATTTATTGCGTGGGTCTTTCTTGCTTTTTGCATTTGTTGCTGTTGCTTTTGGGTATTGACATTTTTGGGCTTTTTACAAATGATCACGTTTTGTTTTGGTCAAAGATGCCAGTCGTGTGGGCAACTTGTGGGCAGTTATAAGTGCACTTCCGTTGGCTTAACGGTTCCTTTAACTCGAGTGTGCGTAAAATTGTAAGGTTTTTCGTATGGGCGTCTAAAGTTTGGATTGATAGATGGCGAGTCGAGTTGTTGATTGAGGTGGCAATTAGCGTAAAGAAGGGTTACCAAAGCAATTTGATCTTGGCCTTAGGCGCTGTCCATTAGTTAACCATGTCTGCACATTTCAACGCTGTCACAAAACAAATCAAATGCTATAAATTATCAATTAAACAATAATATTTCTGCAAATACCAAAAAGAATTGACAGTTTAATTGCAATGGAAAAATTTGGAGCACGTGTTTTGTAGACTGACAACTTTTGTGGCTCTCGACATGACAAAATATTGATTAAATGATTTATGTATCGTTCACTCGAGTGCGTAGAAGCAATGCAACATTGCAATAAAACTATGGTCAACTGCACCAATGCAGACAATCAATTATCATAAATCTCAAATCAAGCCAAAAGCTACCAAAAAGAAAAAAATTTAATTTTTTTTATAAAGCGACTAGTTAATACTCTGCAAAATAGGGGAAAGCTAAGGTTAGGAGATTTAAATTTTGAAGGGAAAAGTTTTTGATTTTACTATAATAGAGAAAAATTAAGCATGGGAAAAAATTTTATGATTAGTTCCCTTCAAAGCAAACCAAATTTCCTTTAAAAAATATATATGAAAGATATTTGTTAGCCAGTTATAGCAGCGTCGTCCTTAGATCACATCGTTCATATAAGAAATAACAACGGACACCAGGCAGACCCAAAGAAACTTGGAGGAGGACTGTCGGTAGAGAAGCGGAAAGCATTGGGAAGAGCTGGGGAGAACTCAAAGCGAAGGCCATCAACAGAGTTCGCTGAAAGATGCCCCATGTCTCACACGGGATTGAAACTAGAAGAATGTTATTTTAAAAGAACTAATTTATAGCATCAACTAACCAGAAATTGTAAAAAATAACACATATGAAAGGGTGTAATTTCCAGCTCAGAAATTAGCCTAGAATTAGTCGGTCTTGAAGTACGAAGATATCTGTTACAATCAAGCAACTCTTTAAGCAATATATTACTTGACGCCTCATTTGACAACGCAGCAAAATATAATGTAAAACAGTAAGTTAAAAAAATCTAAATCTATTCGAAAGTGCAAAAATCAAAGAAAAAAGACATTGAAATTCAGAAAAAAAACAAATTGGTTAGAAAACTATTAAGAATGTCAAAATCAGAGGTGCCCAGAGGCAGCTTACGGCGGCATAGACTCCAATACAATTAAAGAAAATATTTCTGACACAACAACAACAGCAAGAAATAGAAAGAGAAACCGGATTATTGAGTGTGTGTGCTCAAGGCTGTCTGAGCCACACGAAATCATGAGTCGCCAATAACAATATCTATGCTGAAGCCGACCAAGTCCATCTTTACACGTTGAAGTTTACTTCACGAAGCTCTCTTTGATTTTGTTTTGAAGCATCTTCAAAGTCCCTCTCGCATTTACACCATGAAGTGTGCTTAATTCAGTGTTTCCTTTTGTTCGTACATTACGACTACTATCTCACTGCATCCCTATTATTGGCAAGTTTTCCATAGAGAGCAATCTGTTATTTAATAATATTAAAGATGAGTCAAAAAGCAGTAAAATTAATTAAGGCTGCAATTGAAGTCATGAAAAGACTTTAGGAATCACGGACTTCGATACTACGGATGAAGTGCAAGTTGTTTTAAATTCGTTGAACTGCTGTGACACAATTCAGAAATTGCCGCGCTTGTTCGAACAACTTGTGTTATTGATCGACTAAAAACTCAACACTGGCCAACAGAAACTATCGAAAAACTTCATTGCCAGCTTGCCATGAAGCTTTGCCTGCTTTGACTGCCCCCCTACACCTCTTCCCTATGAACAAAAACTTCATGAGGAACCGTGTAAATGCGGACTTATACATTTTTGTTGTTAGAGGCCACGTTCTTGCGAGATTTGAACAGTGAATATATAGTTTATTTTTCATTTCTTAAAAATAAAACTGTCTATAAACAAGGCAAAAGGTTTTAACTCAAAGTATCGTTATTTAACAATTTTGGGATAATTATTTATAATAAATAATATAACAAAAAGGTTTTCTAAAAGAGGGAAATTTAAAGCAGTAGTCAGAAATAAACGTGGAGAGTGTTAAATGAGGATTCTAGGTTGAGTTTTTGTTCAATTTAATAGAAATCGTTTGAGGTTTTTCCATAGTTCAATCACACGTCTATACCCATTCAAAGCTAGAGTATCTTAGCAAATCTAATGCCGATTGCTTATTGAATATTTCCACAAGTAATCAAGCATCAATTATGCCTCTGTAGGCAACTACGATAACAATCTGGTGGCAACACGCTGACTGACTGACTGACTGAGTGACCAACTCTACCTTTGTCTCGATATATAAGTTGACATTTGAAATGTCAAAATTTGATGAATACAAATGTAACTGCCGGTTAACTGCAGGTTATTGTCTCGTTAACCGCCCACAGTTTGACCCACATCGGACAGGAAGCAGACCCAAGGAGAGACCACCCTGACTTAAGTTAGTCACGTAGCCGGAGCCAAGCGTCGTTCCAAATTATTTTTTGTTTCGTAGTTAATTAACCCGTTTGCATAAATTTTATTTTCAGCCTGAAACCAGTTCCTCCTGTTCCTCCAGTCGGGACTTTATTTATGCTTTCTTTGATCGAACTCGGCTGCGGCATGTCATAATATTCGTAGTGTCTTGGAAATTGTGTTTGACTTCTCTGTTACTCCTTCTGGTGCGCATTTGTGCAAAATAATAGAAAAATTAATTATAGCATTTTGTTTGTTATAATAAATGGTTTTTGGCTCGGGTGTTGGATCAACGGCGGCGGCGGCGCCCCAAATAAGTGGCGGCGCGCGTCTGTGGAAGTGGCAACATTAAGGTTTCAGATTGTAGGCAATTTATTATTTAATTTATTTTTATATTTTTCGTTTAGATTTGAAATTGTCTTAATTTGGATAGATGGATGGGGGCTAAGTGGAAATCGTGATTGAAGTGGGCAGTAATAAAATGTGTGGCATCTTTTAAGGAAAATAAAAGTGGCAAAAGAACATGAGAAGCTTTCGTGGTTCTGCCAATATTGTTTGCCCATTTTAGAAAACGGTAAAGGTTTATTTCTCTCAACTCAGCAGAAAGAGCAAAGATGAAATGGCTATACAGATAACAAGCTCACTTTTTGGTCCTGCAGCTTAATATCCATAACAAAAATATTTTAAAACACTTTTTTTCATCAATTTGTTTGTATTTTCGGTTCCGTTTCAGATTCGCGCTGTTCGGTTGCGTAGCTTGTTGTTTTTGGGTCTTGGAAAAAGTTTACATTCTCTGACTTCGGAATCCTTTTATTTTCTGTAGTTTCCTTTTTTCCTCTTTTTTCCTCATTCCCTTACACCTCAATTTTCCAGACTTCATCTTTTGCCCGTCTAATCCAACATAATTCCATGTCTCCATAATTTTCTTCGCCAAATCTCAAATGATATAGTTTATGTGATCATATAGTCGCGCGTCATCTAACTTATGCTTGTCTAGACTTCTTTTTTTTTTTTTTGCACTTTATTTTTAGAGCTCAACTCTCTGGCCAAACGACTAGCATTTGGCTGGAGATTGGAGTTACTGCCTGTCTCTTAAGACAAGTGGCAAGTGGCCATAAAATGTATAATCACAAAATGCAAATGTGCTGTACAAATTTTGGCTAGGCTTTTGACCTTTGGTCCAATGCTTGTCAAACTGTATGCTGTGGAAAATGATGGATTGAAGTTGTGTTAATGAATGGCACATTAATTTGCATTTTATAAATGTGTCCAAAATAAAAAACGTTATTTCTCGCTTGTCATTGAATAATGAGCATAAATTTTGCCAACAGGAAACATAAATTACACCACAACCAAATAGATTGGATTGCAAAAAAAAAAAACAAAAAATGGCCAAAAATTATGAAAAATATTTTGTAAATGTCACATTCACATGCCCGAGAAAAATCTCCGTGCCAAATTTTTAGTCGCGCCCCCAAGCATTTTCATATTTTTGGAAGTGTTGGCGGCATATTTGGTTTTTTTTTTCTTGTGCTCTGACAGTGCGTGAAAATTTTATGCCCATTAGTTTGTGAGTTTGAATTTCAAATCGACTATGCGGCAAATGATGATTTGAAGAGGTTGGAGTCTCCGACTTTGTTGGCAAATTGCGCGTATTTGCCAAAGCCGAAAAAAAACTATAAGTAAGTGTTCGTCTCAAGTGTTTTGCGGTAGTTTTTGATGATTTTTGTTAATGGGCTACGTGAATCGTTTAGATTTTGGAGAAATGATAAGATACAGAGACATAGAGAGTGAGTATAAGTGTATGGCATTTGATCACGTAAGCTTATGATTGAATAAATTTGATATAAATGGAGTTTTTATATGCAATTGAGAACTGAACGGACAGATGCGGGACTTATGCTTATCCTGAAGCTAGTTCCTAAGCTGTGAGCTTAAATTAAACTGAAATCAATCTGCAATCCTCCACTGTCTTTTTTGGTTCACTCCTCGTTTTTTGCTCAGTTGCTCTTTTGGGAGTAAAAATTCGAGCAACAGAGCTTAAAAAAATTAAAGATGGTCGGGAAAGGCGTGAATTTTTCCCGTTCCGCAGGTACCGAAATATCTGCTCGACCCGAAATTCTGTTAGAGAGAAGCTCTTTTACGGACGTTTGACTAAAACTAGAAAATTTTTTGTCTTTGCGACAGATTCTTTTGTGTACGTCTTGTCTTTGAATTTTGCATATGTAAAGTCAACCGATTTTACCACTTGCCGTAGCAGCAGGTGGGTTGTGTGTTTGTGGGTGTGTGGAGTGGGAGAGTGCGAGGGTGGGAACTGAGTTAACAGTGACTAAATAGTGACTAAACTGTGACTTAACAATGACTAACAGTAACTAATCAGTGATTTAACCGTGAATTAAAGGTGACTTAACAGTGACTAAACAGTAGGTCAACAGTGTCTTAACAGTGACTTAACAATGACTAAACAGTAACTAATTAGTGACCAAACAGGGACTAATCAGTGACTTAACAGTAACTAAACAGTGACTAAATAGTGACCAAATAGTGACTTAACAGTGATTAAACAGTGACTTAACAGTGAATTAACAGTTGAATTTACAATCAGATTTACCGTCGTAAAGGGGTTCGCTCGTACCGGGCGTCCCACGACACCCACTCTTTTTATACTTTGTACCAAAGGTACGCAGAGTATATTAAGTTTGTGAAAAAGTATGTAACATGGAGAAGGAATCATTTCCGAACCTATAAAGTATATATATTCTTGATCAGCATCAACAGCCGAGTCGATATATCCATGACCGTCTTCCATCTGTCTGTATGAACGCACAGATCTCAGAGGTGGTAAGACATAGAGGTTTGACATGTATGGGATTTAAAATTCTTAAACTTGCAGGCAGATTAAGTTTATTTTACATTTTTGCCACGCCCCCTCCGTCATATCTCCCACAGTTTAGTAGATAGATGGTTCATACCTTCTAGAGATATTTAGTTGTCAAGATTATTTATCGATTGGACAAAGAAATGATAAAGATCGGATGAATGATACTCAAGTTATGACCAAAAGAAAGTTATTTCCCTCGCCCTGGCAGTAGTGGAGTCATCTATTGGTCGGTTTTCAAAATCCCTCATTGTTCAGCTGCTACTTCAGGTACACAGTATATTACAGTCGGGCTTGACCGACTTTCTTACTTTTTTTTTTTTATATGTAGTACACATATGTGTATGTAGTACATATGCCATACATCTAGAGCAGTGGTGTCCAAAATGCCAAAAGCCTATCCCATGGGATAGGAAGTCATAATTCTGCCGGCGTCGCAGCCGACACACGCATAGAGAGAGAGAATACGTGTGTTCTATAAATCAGAGTTCCCCAAGCAGAGAGCGCGAAAATGTGACTGTGTCTCTCTCGAACACACAGTGATGCATGCCTTGGGCAAGCATTCGATGTGAATTGGCGAGTATGTTCGTGCCCCAGGGGCTATCGCTGGGGAACTCTGCTATAAATAGCACACTTGGCGGCTTGATCTCGTACGATGCGCGTGTTCGGCTTTGTGTTCTCTCACGAGACATTTGTATGTTTGTTTGTTGCTCGTGTTTCGCTGCTACGCACACATGCGCAATGCTTGCTTGTGTGAGTTTGGACACCACTGATCTAGAGACAGGACTTACAGAAACTTCTGCATGCTGTTTGTATGCCTTTTTATGCCTGCATCTCCGGTCCTTACTGTCTATAACTCTCGGCTTTGACTTTAAATAAAGTGTTATCCAAAAACCAATATGCGGAATTTTACTTAACAATTTTCCTTTGTTTTTCTTTACAATAAAGTATAAAAAAATTCCTATGCTTGTCACGTTCGTAGATGTGGAAATGTCCATATATATAAAAGTCTAAACCGCTGAACCCATATTTACGAAATTGTCATAGTATTTTCATGTCGATCAGGAAAGATTCATAGGTTACGTCTTAAGTAAACCGGTTCGAAAGCGGTTATCTTTTACTTGTACAAAAATCTTTTAAGGGTTCCGACGCTTTATAGTAAAAAATTTGTTACAAATTCATATTTCAAAGTATTGTCCATCGCTAGCTTCAACGAATCGATCCATTTTTGGAGTTCTTCAAAAGAGCGAAAGTGGTAATCGTCAAGGGCATGCGTTATCGACGAAAACAAATAGTTGCCGAAAGGGGCAATGTCTGGCCTATACAGCGAATGAGGTAGGACTTCCTATTTTAGCGTTTCAAGGTATGGTTTGACCGGCTGCGCAACATTTGGCCGAGCGTTGTCATCTTGCAAAATTACCTGGTCGTGCCTTTGCTCGTATTATGGCTGTTTTTGTTTCAATGCTCGGCTCAAACGCATCAATTGAGTTCGGAAGAGTTGCCCAGTGATGGTTTCAGTCGGTTGTAGCGCTCATAGTACACCCCGCCCAATTGATCCCACCAAATCCAGAGCATTACCTTGCCACCGTGAATATTTGGCTTTGGCGTCGATTTTGTAAGCTTCTTGAAACATTCGATGGAATTTAGCTGCATTTTTCTTTAATTGAAAGCAGAAAAGTTAACTTTCCCGGAAATTGAGTTTTGTTGGCATAAAAGTTGACATACACAAAAACAGTGTTGTTTACACTTCAGCAAAACGACACATAACGAAAAAGAAAGCCTAATGGTGAGGCTTCAAAATGAAGTAGGTTGCAACATTGTCCGATTCGATTTAATACAAGTGACGCCATCTCTTACAAAAATCCTATTAAAGATTTTTTTACAGGTAATAAAATTGTTATTTAAGCCGTTATTATCGGTTTCCAACCGGTTCAAAGGTGGCTAAGAGCCATATCTTAAAAGTTATTTAAGAAATGAACTTGAAATTTAATCTGCAGGTTGGTAACTTGGATTAAGATATTTCATTATTTGGATGTCAAACTGTATCAACTGTAAACTTAGTGTGAATGTATGTACATAGTTTTAAGATATTTTAGATATTTTCTCGACTCCGAAACAGCCAGTTGAACCAGTTCAAAAGTGGTTGGTTATTTGGAAAATTGGTCTATAGGTCTTTAATGTGAATGTTGGACATTTTACATATCTCAGAAATTATATGAACTGGAAATATGGTGTTTGTGTTGCAAATATGTAGTTTGATGCTTTTCCAATTCTAAACTGCTTCCAAAAGTATAAGTGTTTAAACTGATTTTATAGCTAGAAAACAAAAACAAACGGTCAATACACATATGCATAGGAGTCAAAGTAGAAGCTAAGAAGTTGAGTGATTAACCTATATTTTTGTTGTTTTTGTTTTCTATATTTTAAATAAATTTTATAGCGTCATTGTTGGCGATGTATTAAGGCACTTACCCACACTTTCTAGCACCTTTTTTTGCAGCCAATTAAAACTGCTTGCATCGTTTTTTTTTTTTAGTCAATCGAAATTTAAACAACTTTCACACTTCCCCATTTGCAAGCAATTGGATGCAACTTCTCACGTATTTAGCCAAACTATCTCCACATGCCATAAAAACGTCAAATTGAATTTTATTTCAATTAACGAAACTATTTGGCCCCTCCACTAAACCAGATACACTCAACGAATTATGCACGCTATCAAAAAGTAACAAAAAAAAAACGACAGAAAAACTCTTTAAGCCCGAGGCCAAGCTGGAGCCGGGCAATGGAAAAACCAAACACTTTGGGTACTTTTGTTGGGGGAGTTAAATTAGAAATACATGTCGCTAATAAAGATAAGGCCCATCGCACTAAAATATACCAAATTTTTGGCTTAAAAGTTAATTAAAAATGGCTAAATGGCTAGGCGGTGGCTATCAAAATATAAACTGCAATTAGATTTAAGTACATCGAAACTATGTGGAAGACATAATGCACTTAGCCCAAAGCCGATTTTCAAATACCTTTTGGGGGGTCCGTCCTAAATGGCGAAAAGCATAAAAATAATAACCATTTTTTTGTTGTAATTTTTAAAATTAAAGATTTTGTTTAAGTTTGTATAGACATGCGAACAGCATAACTCTTTTAAAAAAGCTATAAATTGAAGTAAAGATAATAAACACGCCTGCAAATTGGTCAATTTTCCATTTAAGAAATTTTAAGGAAAATGCCAGACATTTAAGCCCTGCTATAAACCCCTGTCAAGCTCCTCCTATGCAAGGTTTTATAGGGAAAATGCATAAAAATTTAGTTTGGGGTAAACGATCAAATTGCGGGTACTTAGCCGCTTAGCCAAAGATTTTAATGTACAATAGCTCGTTTGACATGCAATTAATGTATTATGATGATGCTGTGAATAAATTTTTAGTACAGTTTTTTTTTTGGAATTTTTTTGAATTTCGAAAGTTAAAATTTTCCATTTGTTAAAAAATTCTTTACTTCATTTTTATGTAGAAAATGAAAGGGATCAAAAGATTGTTTATGGGAACTGCACTACCAATGCATAAAGAATCGTTTTGTAGCTAGGTACAAATTGCGATACCATATAAATCCATACTTAAGCCAGGGACGGTTCCTCCCGACTGAACCATTGTGACAACTTTAAGAATTTCAGTAGAGACCAAATCTCTATCTCGGACACTATCGAGAGATTACGTAGAAAGGGGTGACTAAGAGTTTTGAGTCGCCTTCTACGAAGAGCTGAATAATGGCAAAGAAAATGAAGTAATGTCTCCCACCTTCCTCCTCATTGCAGTTTCTACAGAAGTCGTTGTGAGCGACGCCCAAGCGTGCTGCGTGCCTGCCGATTAGGCAGTGACCCGTTAGGGCCCCAATCAGAAGTGAGATGTTTTCTCTACTTTAGCGCAGCAGACTATTGGTTCGTTTCAGGTTAAACGAAAGACACGTGATGCTAGCTACAGCACAAACCGGTAGGTTATTCCATCGTTCCGTATCCAGACGCCATGTTTCATTCCTTGTGATTAGCTTGTATAAGGCTAACGGCATCCCCCATCAAGCTCTTCTCCGGGAGAAGCTGAATGGTAGTACCCTGTCTTGTCAGTTTGTCGGCTGACTCGTTACCCTCAATGTTACGGTGTCCAGGTACCCAGATGAGGTGGAAACGAAGATGCTGAGCAATCTGATTTAAGGATCTACGGCATTCCTTGAGGGTCTCGGCATTAGACTGTGCAATACAAAAAAGTTGATCGAGTCGAGACCAAAAAATTCTGAAACGGTATGATGGTAGTACAAAAACCTTCGCTGGGTTTGGTCTGGTTAGCTGCCGTTTTCTTTTTATTGCACTTTGAAGTAGCTTAGACTTAAATAAAGAAACGATTGGAACATACTAACTTCATTTGATTGGTCCTTCGTATAGTTACGGGCCCTTATGCATTTAGAATTGGAACCAAAACTCGAAAATGGAAATTTTTGGTACCAATTGGCCGACACAGTCAAAAATTTCGATTGTTTTGTATTAAATCAAGAAAATAGTAAGAAAACATAACTTAAAAACTGTAAATAAAAAAATTATATTATATATTTGTACTTTTTTAACGAAAATGTTAGTTTTTCGAGTTTTTATGACAGTTGTACGTGCTTCTGGGCCTATAGCTATATGAAAGAGTAACTAAATGAAGTCGGGTCGTTCTAACGGTTTGTTTATTTTGGTCTTAGCTACAACTTTGTGCTGTATTACTTGTCCAAATTTGAAACGGGTTTCAAGATGAAGTTGAAAAACTGCAGAAAAAATAATGAGTGGGCTGAGGTATTTGGCGGCCCCCTGGATGGCCACCAGGAATGAGATTTCCATATTTAGTTCGGTGGAGAAAACTCCCCCTCTTACTTTGTCATCGAGCTTAGATCCATCTGTGGGGCAGGTTATCCCAGGATATTGACGTCATAAAGTTTCTGGAATGACGTTGTGGGTATGCAATAGTCTGTAACTGCGGGAACCGGGTTTTGACGATTTAGTATGGTTGATTGTCTTGAATTACCCATGTTCCAGGCTTCAGACTCTCTTAGTCTCAGGGCTGTAAGGCCCGCTAACTGATTGACATCAAGTCTAGAGGAAAAAGATGAAATATGGTGTTTAGTGCTTCCGTTGAGTTGGTTCAGAGGGCGCCGCTCATACATATTTCAGCACTTCTCGGTTCTTTGTATAAAGTGGTCAGGACTAACGGTTTCCCGAGTGCTGGCCACCATACTAGAACTCCGTAATGTGACGTACTACAGCTGTGTATAGCAAGCGAACAATTTACGGCCTATCGCCTGCTTACATGAGAAGACGGCAATCGATGCCTTCTTCACGTGCTCAGTAATATTGTCGTGCCAGAGTAGTTTCCTGGCCAGTTCGACGCCCAGATACTTGGCAGTGTTTTTGAATTCCAAACTTATATTGTTTAGTTTGGGAGGGATAAGATCTGGAACTGGGTATCTCCGTGTGAAGAGAACTAGTTCAGTCTTTTTCGGACTTACACCCAGGCCGCAAGAAGACGTACACTCAGAAAGTGTCGCCAGCGCGGTCTGCATGAGGTCACATAAGGTTTGTGGAAAACTTCCACATTTGAATATAGCAATGTCGTCTGCCTAAGCTACCACCACATGTCCCTCCGCCTCCATGAGGCGCAGTAGTTGGTTGACTGCTACGAACCAGAGAAGCGGGGAAAGCGCGCCCCTTTCCAGGGTGCCTCGGTGTACGAATATACGAGCGGTTGTACCATTAAGAATTGAATTCACCGCTCTACTTGAGAGCAGCAGGTTGATGAATCCAACCAGTGGCGCATCCACTCCCATATCCTTCAAGGCTGATCAATAGTATTCAAATACAAATAGTTTCGTTTTGTGTTGAAACTAGGAATTGAGTTTCTTGTGAAAAGAGCTTATTATTTCGTCCGTCTATTAAAATAGGTTCTGATCGACAAACTATCGCACGACACGGTATGCAACGAGTGGCAACGCTGTGACATCGATGAATATTTTTCCTTATTTAAGTCAAGGAAAACAGATTGACACCTTCCATATTTTTGTTAATTATAAAGCCGCCTTCGACACACCGTTAAGGTCAAGGTTCTTTGAAGCCCTTTTTACCTTTGGTATACCAGCAAAGTACGTTCGACTTTGCATGATGACAATGAGAAGAACGACAAGCTACTCTCCGAACCATTTGATACCAAAAGAGGTTTTAGGCAAGGTGATACCTTATTGAGTGACTTCTTTAATCTGTTGATGGAGTATATACTGCGCCAGTGCCCAACAGATCGGGCACCTACTTTGGTAAAGATTTAATGCTACTCGCATATCCCGTTGATAAGCGGTAAGCAGGGCGTTGTCAGATATAGAAAAGCAAGCCTGTGGTGTCCAAAATGCCAAAAGCCTATCCCAAGGGACAGGAGCTCATAATTCTGATGGCGTCGCAGCCGACCACATATAGAGAGAGAGAGAGAACGCTCGGCGGCTTGCTCTCTTACGATGCGCGTGTTCGGCTTTTTGTTCTCTTCCGAGGCATTTGTTCGTTTGCTTGTTGCTCATGTTGAAATGTCAACATGTTTACTTCGTGTTTCGCTGCTACGCACATAAGCGCAATGCTTGATTGTGTGTGATTTTGGACCACACTGGTCTAAACTGATGGGCTTAGCGATAAACGCGGAAAAAACGAAGTACCTAGTATTCACGCGCTGTGGGTGTACGCGTCGTGGACAATCTGTTTCAATGGGAGCGTACAGCTTTGAGGTTGTAAAGGATTTTGTCTACCTCGGAACAATGATAACCAGTGCCAACAACAAAAGCATGGACATTAACAGCAGCGGATGAGGCGGCGATTGGCGTTTTCCAGGTAAAGATTCTTCGAAGAAGTTATGGACCTTTAAAAGTTGGCGATGAATTTCGCATCCGAAAGAACCGCCTACTGTACGAGCTCTATGGGGACACCAGTGTAGCCATGCGCATAAAACAACAGCGGCTGCGCTGAATAGGACTTGTTACCCGTATGGATGAACAAGCTCCAGCAAGAATGGTGTACAATTTCAAGAAGAAAGGCACGAGGGGAGGACAGAAACTGAGATGGGAAGACATTGCCAAGCTTGGTGTGAACAACTGGCGCCAGCTCGCACGAAACAGAGGCGACTGGCGGGCATTGGTAGACCGTTGAGCGGTTGTGATATAAATATCGGGCCAAGAAGAAGAAGAATGAAACAGAATAATGACCAGCCTAAATCGAAGCTAATTTAGCTAGACTTGTTTCACTTGCACAATACCTAGCTTAAGTTTTAAAATTATAAAGTATTCAGTAGATTTGTAATCCAGTCTAATCCGACTTATCTAATAGCAGAATTATCACTATTTTAACAATTTTTTGTAAGCTATTCAATTGCCATTCCATTCCAAGGGTATTCCAAAATCCGCTCATATATCAATTCCATCAGCGGATTGCTGTTCATATTTTGACATCATATGCCATGTAACAGTAACTGGCCTTAGCTTTATGGCTTTGGTGTTGGTGTTGATGTTGCTCTCTGTATTTGATCGGCCTTATGGCGTACACATTATCTACATCCAATGAGACACACCCACATGGGCAATCGCAGAGGCTGTAGCCCGACATACATGTAACTTTGCATGTCTCATGTGTGTTATTCTGTGTTTTTTTTTTCTTTCTGTTTTTGGGGCAGCCACTAGACATTCAGGCAGGCTACAACTAAGATCTGGGCGACATGAACACACCCAATAGGCCAGAGAGTGTGCAAGCGGCAGGCTGGCAGCAAAGTGACAGGAAATGCAATTTGAGTGCGCCTAAACTTTTTGACTGCGTTTAGTTTTTTTTTTTTTTATAAGGCGAAAGTACTACGTATATTGTGGGTGTTACCTCCTGGGTGGGCGTGGCCCCAAGACAAAGAAAAAAAATCTTTGATTTTAATTGGAATTGCTTAATTAAGCGGTTCACCAGGAGAGCTGAATTAAGTGAACACGAAGACCGAGATGCTGATGGATGGAAATAAAAGAGGAAACTACACAGAAAAAAATTTTCGTTGGTTAATTAAAAACGTAGACGGATTGCGGATTTTTGTTAGGCTTAGTATTTATGAAAATACACAAGTCTTTTTTAATACCTGAAAAAAAAAATCAAATGAATCAATAACCTTATAGGGTCATCCAGAGCTTCTATTACTTTTTAAACTTCCCTAATTTTAATTTGTACATTATTTTTCAGTTTGTGATTGATCAACTGAAATTATCAAATTATCTCGTACTCTCATTTTTTTCATACAAAACCCAAGACTTAACTCGAATGTCAACTACATATCTTTAACTCCAAATTATCTTTATTCATTAATCTCTCTAAAAAAAAAGCATTTATTCCAACACTTTGGCAATCTTTTCAGCTTCTGAAACATTGCTGCAATTTTCAACAAATTTTTGTTGTTGTTGCTTTGATAATATTTATTATTCAATTTTCATTAAATCTGATTATGGAGAACGAGTTTTTTGGGAGCGAGCCAAGCGAAAAATATAAAAAAAATGCAAGCAAATTATATTTCTGACGCTTAAATTAAGCATTAATTTTGCAACGACCACAAAACACTATCATAAATATGTTTGGAGAAACATATTTTTAAAGGTGTTGCTCTACAGCTTGTTGTGACAAGATAGAAAAATCTTGAACAAGATCTCAAAATGTTGTACGGTTAATTTCCTCCATAAGTGTCAAATTAGTCAAGCAGCTGGTCGGCAGAGGAGAGAAAAGAAATGAAAAACATAATAAATCAATTTCCCATTAAGACCCAAAGACCGGAAATCTGAAACCTTCATTTGTGGTTCGTTTGGGTTTAGGGAATTGAGGTTAATCAGAGAAGAGAAAAAGAGGAATGACAATATGGAAATTTCACTTTTTAATGAAGCGCTCAAAATTGGATTTAACATTTTAGATTTATGCTTTAATCCTACATATCTGGGGATTTGCGTTCGTACATAACGTGTGCCGGGTTGTCTGAGGTCAGAGACAACAGCAAACGCGAAAAAAAAGCAACAAACTCCACACCGCTTGGCGCCTGCCTCGGCCACTTTGATCTATGCACTTCAAATGGTTATTTTTCTTCTGTTGTTTCTGCTGATGCGTAAACAACGAAGCGGCAGTTTAAATGAAACGGCAAAACAATTTTTTTTTGTTTTAGTTTAAGATGAATCGGCAAAGCAGTTGGCATATATGTATGTACGAAGCGAGTGTGAGGAGATTGCAAATATTTTTGCAATTACAACAGGGTCTGGTTAATGTCCAGCCTTTGAAAGTGGAAAAAAAGATGTATGGAATAATTACAGTTATGGGTTAGCTTCTGCCAGATCTGCATCGCACACACTCGCTAAAAAAAATAAAAATCAAGTTTTGAATCAAGGAAATTGTGCAGTATGTACACAAATACTTGATTCAAGTATTTTTTACCCCATTTACGCTCAAGCAGTTCAAAAGTAATGAGAAGTTTCATACAAAAATTAGCTGTGAACTTGGACAGTTGTGAACTTTGAACAGTTGAACTAACATTGACGCCACTCCATGTCACGTCGCCCTTTTTGTACTTTCAAGCTATCAGCGAGCTAAAGTTAAATTAAAAAAAGAGAGGCCAAGCTAACTTCGTCTCGTGCCGAAGTTTTTATACCCTTGCAAAAGCTGTTTTTGAAATGACAGAGTTTAAGAACGCTTAGATAAAAATCATAAATGACTTTTGTCGAGCCTAAAATCCATTTTCCGTCAGATGAACATCTGATTTCGACCAAATTTCGCGAATCTATTTTGAAAACATATCAAATTAACAATCGCCAAGTTTAAGAACGATAAAATTGAAAACAAAAAAGTTTTTCACACTAAGACTCATTTTCCGACCGATAAGTCCTATGGCAGCCTGAAGATAAGTCATCTGATTTCGCACAAAATTTTTCAAATTAGTTTGAAAGTGTTTAATATTAATAATCACCGACCTTAACAACGATTTACTAGAAAACAAAAAAATTTTTGGCACTAAGACCCATTTTCTCGACCGATTAGTTCCTATGGCAGCTATAAGATATAGTCATCCGATTTTGACCAAAGCTTTGCAAATCTGTTTGAAAGCATATAATATTAATAATGACAGATGTTTTGGGAACACTTAGCATTAAAGAACAAAAAAGTTTTTCTCACTAAAACCCATTTTTAGACCGATGGTTCCTATGGCAGCTATAAGATATAGTCATCCAATCCGGTCGGTTCCGACATATTAGCAGCGTGCAGTAAAAAGAAGACTATGTGCAAAAAAAAGCTCGATAGCTTTAAAACTAAGAGACTAGTTGGCGTAGAAACAGACGGACAGACAGACGGACAGACAGACAGACGGACAGACAGACAGACAGACAGACAGACAGTCAGACGGGCAAAGCTCAATCGACTCAGCTCGTCGCCCTGATCAAGAATATATATAGTTTATGGGGTTGGAAATGAATATTTCTATGAGTTGCAAACTTCTGGGCAAAATTATAATACCCTTTGCAAGGGTATAAAAAATAGAGGAAAGCTAACTTCGATCGAAGTTTATATTCCCTTGCAGCTTGTATAATTTATATATATATACGATATATTCATCAGATTTTGACCAAACTCCATAAAATTGTGTGGAATGTTGATAATATTCATAACTGGGAAGTATAAACTTTATACTATAAGGACGCAACCTCTAGTTTTTCTCACTAGAACTACTTTTTCGACCGATCGTTCCCATGGCTGCTATACTCTAAAGTCACGCGATTTTGATCGAACTTCGCAGAATTGTGTGTAAGTATATAATATAGATCAATATCTAGTTTGGGAGCGATAGCATCGAAAACAAAAAAGTTTTTTCTACTAAGAATTTTTGTCAGAACTATCTTTTGTATGGCAGCTATACTATATAGTTGTCCGATTTCAAAAAGTTTTTCTCACTAAAACTACTTTCCGACCGATAGTTCCTATGGCAGCTATATGCTATAGTCATCCGATCCGGCCGGTTCCGATAAATGTGCAGCGTCTTTGTACCAAAAGACTTTGTGCAAAGTTTGGTTATGATAGCTTTTAGACTGACGGAGGAGAACCTATAGAAACATACGGACAGACAGACGGACATGGCTATATCAACTCAGCTCGTCATGCTGATTAAGAATACATCTACTTTATGTGGTCGGAGATGCTTCCTTCTATGCGTTACAAACATCTGGGCAATTTTAATATACTCTCTACAAGGGTATTCAAAATATTAGACGTTAAGTCTGGTCACATTAGAAATTTGTTTCACATTTATGAAATATGTGACAAAGTAAGCTTAATTGCCGTAGAGTCCCATAAAACATAATAAGATTATTTTACAAAAGCACAAAATATTCTTCATTTAAGATGATAAAAACATGTATTTCGGCACAATCAGGCATGTTCTCCATTCTTTTCGGCAGTGGAATTGATTCGTGTTCTCGCAACACCAAAACGAAAAAGTTTTTCGTTTTTAAAAGTATTGCTTTTTGGTCGGTAGAATGAAAAGTAAATGCCAAGTACATAAAGTGAATTTTTTATAATTCTGTAATCAATTTAGCAATATAATAATTGAAATTGGATTTGCATTTAAGTCTTTAATGTATCTACATAAATGTTTTTTGCTTAATTTATCCAGAATTTGGCAATGCCAGCAAAAACGAAAAGTGAAACCTAAAAGTCAGCCCCTCTCATTTCCGAATGTTCCGTTTTCGATCGTTTCGCTTGAACTTGTGGTTTCTTTCTTGTGTATTTAGTGCAGAGTTCCCCAGCGATAGCCCTTGGGGCACGGACATACTGCCCAATTCACACCGAATGCTTGCCGAAGTCATGCATCACTGTGTGTTAGAGAGAGGCACAGTCACATTTTCGCGCTCTCTGCTTGGGGAACCCTGATTTAGTGCCAGACTCACCGGTGGTTTGCTAAAAGTAAAAAGAGAGCAATTTCATTCGAAATTGAGAACACAAAAACGAAACTGAAGCGGAATTACTTGTGGAAAAGTATAAGCATTCCCAACAAAAATTTTCTCTGAACAAATTGTGCACAGCTTGCTCGACCCAGACCCTGTCTATGAAAAGCAGGACACTTGTGCCCGACCAGTGTGTCTATATTTTGTTTAGAGTATTTGGTATAATATATATATATTTTTGGAGAAAGCGCAAACTTTAAATGAACAATGTATGACACCCAAATTTATTATAATAAATATACTACTTCAAAAAGCAGAAATTTTTAGACAGAGATTTCCAGGAGCGTATGTAGAGATGTCAAGTTGCTGATTTGTTCAACGTAGCGAACCTAGCGTTATCCTGGCTTACTACGCCTCAAGTCGATTCGCATCTCCCCGTTGGTGATCCACGGTAACAGAGTGATGCATCCGCGGTTCCACGTTTATTCAACACAAAACAAATTAAACATGAACAAATTCAAAACAACACAATTATAACACAAGGTATTTCAACATAATCTATTTGATCACAAAACAATTGAACATCGCCAAATTTAAACACAGTACAATTTTAACGCTAGAACAATTTGAACAAAAATAATTTTATCAATCCTACAAGTAGGAAAGTAAGTCGAACTCGACTGTAGTATACTCCGTACCTGCGAAAATGTATGCACATTTGTAAGTACTGCACCAGCAGCAGAAAGCAGCGCTGCCGGAGGTAGCATTCTTTTGTTCATAGCTTGAACATCGTTTATCCGAATGCAGGCGTTGTAAATTTGTTTGTGTTTAATTTGTAATGTGTTGAAATGACGTATGTTTAATTGCCGGGAATTAAATATCGGGAATTTGTTTTCGAAACGGTGTCGGATGCAGGCGAAATGAATATCGTAAGAAAACTTTCTACACTTACTTACACTTATTAAATTTAAATTGGTTTGTGTTGAATTGACGTAGTGTTGAATTGTTGTGTTGGGTGAAATGATATTGTGATATATAGACGTGTGTTGAAAGTCTTCTGAATTCTTCGAATTGTTGAATTGCTGTGTTGAGTGAAATGACTGTGTGTTATATAGACGTGTCACCGTTTTTTTACTAATTCAATATTAATTTTAATTAAATTATTCAAGCGTTAAAACATAAACATTACGATATAAATTGTATCCCTTTCAGAGCTATGTAAGCGTACTTTGCGGAGTGTATTTGAGTTTAAAAAAAAAATGTCACTCCTCTCGCAACTTACAAAGAGTCATTAACATTTATACAAGCCATATGTAAGCGACAAACAACAAACACAACCAACCAACCGGCTGGTTTAGCAGCCGCAAATATTGACATTTCCAATGTCTCAGACCCAATTCACCAGATAGAGACAGACGCCTACAATGGTGTTCCAAAAATCTTTCTCTGGGCAACATGTTTACGGTTTTGTCGATTTTTTAATTACACTGAAACGTGCCAAAGAAAAACAAACAATGCGCTTGCTAATTGCACATAAGACTCAACCAAAAAGCAAAAAACTTAATATACAAAACTACAACAGGAAAAAACAAAAAAAAAAACCAAGTAGAAAAATAGTGTTACAAATGGACAGGCAAACAATACAAAGCAAACAAACAAACCAAATGAGGCAAATGGCAAATGCAAGTGTCAAACTTTGTGGGCGAATTACAATTCCAAGTGATTCTCAAACTGTAAAAATATTTCAAATTTCAATTGAAACAAAATATAATTGCCCGGTCCACCATAGTTTTTCACTTATGTAATCAACAAATTTGCAAGCAAATCAAATTACACACACATTAAAAATGCAGCTAATAAAATAACGTTTTACCTAGGCTACTGCCAGCATAAATATTGATAGATTGTCTTGGTTTGCCTGGGACACTTGGCGCCTGTTGCTTTGGTTTTGGTCAATTAGCATTTTAGGGGGTGGGGGGGGGGGAGAGACATATGGCCCCAAACGAGCACGAAGCTGGCATTATACTTATAGAAAGAGAGAGCCAACCAGTTGGTGGTGGAGTTTTTTTTTTTTTTTTGGTTATTGGTGTGTAAAGTAGCGCTCAACGGGGAGTCATGATGACATTCTGTCCCAAGGGGGTCTGGCTGTGTCGTATGCTGTTAAGAGTCTGGGCAATAAGCAAGAAGGAATGACACCAAACGTGGGACACTAATATGCTAACAATTTGACAGGCCACATGGTACACTAAATTTTATTTTAAAATATTTGTGGATCTAGGATTTGTGGGTTTAGGATTTGCTTAAGCATAATTTTCTAAAAATAAACCCTTATCGTGATAACTAGTGAGGACTCCTATTATGAAAAATTAAGAAATCATCTTGCTCAGATTCTTGTAAAGGTCTCTACGGGCAAGTGAAGTAATGAGAAGTTTCATACAAATATTGAGTTAGGAACTCACTTAACATTTTCCATGCTCGCTTAACAGCACATTTGTGGATTCTATGTAACTGGCGGTAGGCCTCACTTTCCTTTGAACAGTTCAACTAACATTGACGCCACTTAATGTCACGTCGCTCTTCTTGTACTTTTAAACTATCGTCGATCAACTGTGGGCCATTTTTCTTTTCAAAACAAAATTCGGTTGAGCGAGTCGCTTGACTCACCCTCAGTTAATTGAAAAATACAAAGTTCTTAAAATTTCTGTTCTGCCTGCCTGACATAATATTTGATTAATTAAGCTAAATTACTTCCTTCGCAAGTCCTTTAAGGCCTTGCATATGCATCTGTTCACATAGAACTTAGACAACATACCAACTAAGAACATAATTGAATTACATTTCCATTTTATACCATATACCCCCTCCCCCTTCCACAATTACTGCTCCAATCTTCCACTCTCTTCCAATTAGCCAAGCTTTCTATCACAGACTACGCCGCTGGGGGTAATTATTGGACATGGTGTTGAAGGCGCCAGCAGTCGCTTTAGAGCTGCTGTTTAACCATAAAACGTTGTGAATGCAATTTTTATTAGCGTAATTAACACCTTTTCCTCGCCAAGAGAGGGAGAGAGATAGACAGACGACAATTAAATGGCTAAAAGGAATCATGATGATGAAATTGGCCGCTTACCCCGTTGCCTGGAGCGTTGTGTTGTAGTGGGTCGCAGTGGTATAAAGTGTTGCTGTTGGGGATAAATACGCACACCACCCGAATTGGTGGAGGGCAATAAGCCAGGAGGACATGGCGGTATTGAGCCCAAATTGCTGTAAACTAAAATCTTGCTCTGGCCGGGATGCACAAAGAGATGTTGCTGCTGCTGTTGCTGCTGTGAGAGATTGCCCAGCAATTGTTGTTGTTGCTGTTGTTGTTGGTAGTAGGTGGGTACCAGGGCAAAGCCAGCTGCCGGCGGACGTGGCGTAACGTTCACTATATGCTGCTGTTGTTGCTGCTGCACACCAGCAACATGCTGCTGTTGCTGTTGCTGGTAACTGCCAAAGTTAAAGTGTTGCTGTTGCTGTTGTATCTTTGGTATCAATGTTGTAGTTGTTCTGGTGGCATGTGTCACATTTTTGTTATAGGGACGCATTAATTTCCGTCTTCTACTTAAAGTAGAATTTTTATTTGCTGGATAGCGCCATTTTCGTCGAAATTTATGTGGCCGAGGCGTCAGGGTGGTTGCCGTAAATGTTGCTGCTGTGTAGGTGGCTGTGGCTGAAGCTGTTGCTGTTGCCGTTGCTGTCACAATTTCATTGAATTTGCTGCTTACGTTGATATTTACACTGCTATTTACACTTGTCTGTGGATGTTGCTGCAACATGTTGCTGTTGTCCGGCAGCGTCCAAACGTGTTGCTGTTGTAACGTTTGTTGTGTTATGCATAGCAAATTGAGGCATAAAAGTAGCCATTTTAAGTTTGTGGTTGTTCTTGTCATTTTGTTTTGTTTTCTTACATTTTTGGTTAAAATTTGTATCTAAATAGAAAAATTTGTTCTTTTGACAGTTGCAGCATTTTTTTTTGGTTTTTAGTTTATTGACAATTTGTAAATAAACAGTTTCATTTCAATATCCCATACACATATGTACAATTTGTATGTTTATGTATGGCAAGCTAATTAGTAAAGACAAACAAAAATAGCAAATTTCAACAAATGTGTTACAATTTGTACAAATGACTTGCTTGTTTATTTTTGAGTCAGTCAAACAATTTAGACAAAAAAAAATTATAAAAAAATGGGTAATATTAACCCCCAACATAAATTTGCTGAACAAAACCCATAAACTTCATGTTGAAAACTTTATTTAAATCTTAATTCCCAAAGCACCGCATTTCAGTATAAATATTTTCCAGGAAGCCCAGCTGCAAACAAAATTCGCAGATACATATAAAACACCAAACAGACAACAAATATAGAGAAGAGCAGAGAAAACGCATAAACTACAAAAGAACTACGAAACAATTCCTAAGGCAAACAAATAGGCAAATGGCTATCATGATGTAATAAATTTGTTCAAAAGCAAAAAATCTCAAATGCCCAAAGCTTTGTCGATCGTAAATAATCAACTATACGAGGGTAGTTTGATTATATGTAAACGCTAAGCTGTTTCTGTCAACTACCAACTGTTAATTTAAAGCAAGCTGAGACAAGCTCCTCCTCCTGGATTCGATCCCGCCTCGGACTATCTAATAGAAAAAGTTTTTTCTTTCTTTACAAAAAAGCTTTTACACACGTGGTCATCTTCACCAGCTACTGCCGCCAGCTGTGAAGTAACTAGCCATGAAAAAGCAAAAATTCTCTAACTATTGCCGTTCGGATTCGGTGTTAAACTGTAGAATTTAGATTAGATAGATTGAGAGAAGCCCTCCTCGATTGATCGCTAAAGTACACCACACCTTGAGGAAAGTGGACGAGCCAGATTTTGGGAAGCTGATAGAAGATGCCTCACAGTGCCCAAAATATAAGATGGCAAATCAAAAAAACCATTTCAAGAACAGTGTTGCCAAAAATACCCGACGAGCAGATGGCTAATATGCCGAGCAAACTAAGCTTGGCAACTTCAGTATGTTTGACAACAGACGGCTGCTGGACTTCCCTCACAAATGAAAGTTACTTGACTGCAACTGCACATTTTATTGAAAAGGAGTCATCGGGGCTCACATCCTACATGGTTTGCATGCTTGGCGTTTGACGAGAAGCATACATCCATTAATCTTTGTAATTTTTTGAAAAAAACCATAGCCGATTGGATGATCGACAATAAAGTAACACCAATAGCTTCAGATAACTTCAGATAATTGGGCCCATATTCCGTGCTTTGCGCATACGTTGAACCGTATCGTTCAAAGAGGTTTGGAGCAGATTAACTAGGTCCGCTTCAAAGCGAAAGCGATTGTGGAGTACTTTAATCGAAGCGCTGTTGCCCAAGTTCAGCTGAACCTACCAGATTCAATGTTGTGCCAAGATGTGACTAGATGTTGGAACTATGGAAGTTATGCAGAGAGCATAACTCTTGTTCTTGATCCGGCTGGTAAAGAACTGAACAGGTGAACAACTGAACAAGTGAACAACTGAAAAAGTGAACAACTGAACAGTTGAACAACTGAACAAGTGAACAACTGAACAAGCGAGCAATTTGAGTGAGTTGACTCACCTAGAAACAAAAAAAACAAGTGAGCATGTTCAGTGAAATGAACAACCCTTACCCAACACTACCCTGGATACATTTAGTCAGCTGTTCGCTATCACTTACGCTCTCTGGATACATTTGGGAATATGTCCGTCTTGCTCTAACCATGTGAACGCTTTTCTTTCCTCTCCATTTGCCCTGCCCTGGCTTAAACCACTGAAAATTGAGATGCAGCGCAAGTTTTATATTTTGCAGCGTCTAATAAATTGTTTACTCTCTTAGCATAAGTCTCGGCATGCGTTCGGCTCGTGTCGATATGAATAGCGAAATGTGTTCGGCCATAGCTGGCCAGGCATGACAATCGCTGCTTTAAAGGATTGTTTGCCGATGCAGATAATTACCGAGTTCGAAATATGCATTTATCTCAAAAAGCCAGAGACCAAGGCACAGTTAACGTTAAACCAGTGAACTATAACCTGCATTTACGTCGACTACCTTGAAAATGGTAAACTGATTACGGAAGCGGTCAAACAGATTCGTTGGAAGCAAAAATTAAACATTTGAATATGTTTTAACAAAAAGTCAAACTGCCCCTCGCAATCAACTATATATTATTGTTTATTAACCGACAAATAAGCGAAATGGTTTGAGGTATATATTTTGGTACTCTTTTCTCTTCTATTCACAAGTGAGAAAATTAGTTGAAGGGCGAGATACCTCTTCACTTTATATACCATAAACAATACAAATTTTGTCTAAAGTGAGCCAGCTTTTGTTTTCCTTTGAAATTTGGCGGCTTTTTGGTTATTTGATCTTTTTTTGTTTTCAACCTCCCAAAATAAAAGAAACATTTTTTCATAATTTTATCTTCCGCTTTAGTCATTGTCCACTCAAAAAAAGAGTGAGAGAGAGAGAGAGCGTGAGGCTGAGAGTCAGTTTTATTTGTTTTCAACTGCGGCTCTTGGCTACCTAATTTAAATTTCTCACATTACAAAACTTGTTCAACTTTTTGTACCATTTACCGTATGTGCATTCCACACTCTTGACAGTTTTTGGCTTCAAATTAATGTAATATCTCAAAAATGTCAGAGCCCGAGTGCGTATATAATTATGTCTAAAATTGAAGCTAATTAAATATGAAGCGAATATTTTGAGGGTCTGAACAGAATTTTGTATTTTTGACATGGGTTTGTCCTTTGAGTGAAACTGTAAAAGTAATGTGGCTGCAACAAGGTGGACAAACTTATGGGAAAAACTTGTAAAAACGAGAAGGTTAAGCTAACTTTGTGTGTGACGAAGTTTTTATATCCTCGCAAGTGCTTGTCAGAATTTAAGAGTTGCGAATCTGTTTGAGTTGTCGAGTTTAAGAACGATAGTATAAAAAATTAAAACGTTTTGCTCACTAAGCCACTTTTTCTGATTGATAATTCCTAAGGCAGCTATGAGATATAGTCATCCAATCCGGATGGTTCCGACATATTAGCATCATGCAGTAAAAGTAAGACTCTGTGCAAAATTTCAGCTCATCGTCATGATCAAAAATATATATAGTTCGTGGGGTTGGAAGTTAATATTTCTATTCAACCAACAGACTGTGATATTCACGCCCCTTGCACGACGTAATTTCACACAATAGCTCAAGACAAAACTTTTAAAACTTCCCTAGGAGTGGCAACAGTTTTAACTGCCTTTTTGGACTGTGCACTTGGCTCCAAAGTGAAACACCCTCTCCAGACGCCATACGAATCTCATGGTGTGCCAGATCAATAAAAAATGTAATATATTTTAATTATTTAATTGTTTTTATTTCATAAAAGTAAGTATTGCTGTGTAGTTGCTCTTAATCGGCATTGGCTCGAGCAAGCAAGAACTCTGTTACAGCTTTTCTGCACTGCGGATTGCTGCTGGAGCTGGAGGCTCTCCATGCTCTTTACTGCATCAAAATGATTTTATTGGTGAGATTCCAAATAATTACCTTTACCTCTACGGCATTTATCAGCGCAATTAATTCTTACTCATGGAAGCGCTTCAACCGATTTTTCCGCTCACCTTTAAATTTGTACTTTTTTTTCTCTACCGACCGTCAAAATAAATAAATTTAATTAGTTTGGGCGCTCAAACAAAACTCCTAATTCCTTCCACAAATTCAGAGCTTGTGGCAACGCCACGATGTTCGTATGGATTTTACTACCCGCCTGTAAGTTTGTCTCCGTACACAACGTAAAACGTTTGCCGTCTAACCTTTTGCGAGTGGTTTAACAACGTTTTTTGTATCAGCCATGCTCCCATTTTCGCTTTAGTAAAAGTTTGGCAAGTTAGAGTAAAAATTTGGTACAAAAACTGGTTTGAAATCGTAAAAGTTTTGCGAAAGCGAAAATGGGAGCATGGCTGTATATGGAGTTTTTCGTTTGCCAGCGCTATTTTCTTCAGTAGATAAAATAAAAGTAGTTTTCTTTGTATTGTTTTAAATTTTTCGAAGGAAATATTTTTGGTCGTTGTATTTAAACTACTTTACCGATTGGAAAACAATGTTTTACGCGATTATTCGAAACTTAAATACCTTTCTATTCCCATCTTGCTTGACTTCATTTAAAGTTTCTGATTGAGATATGGCTTAAAATGAAAATGTACCTACCGACAAAAAGAAAAAGAAAACGTTAAAAAGTTCCCATAAAAAAATTGTTGAAATCGATTTTCGAGTTCGGCATTCTAAACTATAGCTCAGTACGTAGTTGTTAAGCTTTAAGGTGGAACGTAAATCACAAAATAACTCAGTATATAGGTTAAGAACTTTGACTTTGAAGTATAGGAGACCTAAGCTCAAATCCCAGTATTTTTTTTGAAACAATAATTTTTAACTGTTAACTGTTTCAATTACAGCATCGCGCATTCGCAATTTATGAACAGCTGGTTCGCTTACGAACAACAAACAGCAAACAATTATAGATCTTTTTAAAAATGAAGAAAACATGTTTAGAACAACGTTTTGGGAAAGCACTATGGGTCTGAGACAAGGAAATTCAAAAATATTGAACCATTGACCACAAAAGTTTCTACAAATTCATCCAACGAAGATGTATGTTGCTGCCGCATAATTTTCGCACTGCAGAACGGGAGTATGTGTTTGATGGTGGCGATTCTATAGAAAGATCAGCTTTATATTCAGCTTCATTGCAAGGATATCAAGGTCGACAGAAGGAATTCGTAAGATTTGTACGAGAAAAACTGAAAAAATATGTGAATTTAGAGGACAGCAAACTTGCATGGCAAAATAGAGCTATATATATGCATAAACTAGCTTTATAAACCCGGAGCCGCTCGGATCCTACTAATTGTGTTGTTTTTTTTTATTTTTAGACACATCCACTGGCATGAAAATTTCACGAAGATCGGTAAAGCGGCTTAGATCAACGACTTGGCGCGCCAAATTGAGAGGACAGATAAGCAAAAATGTGCTTGTGTTGGTGAGCACTATATCAGAGTTGCCCAGCCACAGCCATTGGGGGCCGAACATACTCGCCAATTCACACCGAATGCTTGCCAAAGTCATGCGAAGGCAAACGGCAATTGTTCCATTCTTTGTTTTAGAATGTGAAAATTCAGTAATATTTCTTATGTAAGAATCCCGCAAACTACCTTTATCGTGGTGGGACTACCAGGAGGGCATGCTGTTTGACATGTGGATGGAGAACTTTCATTTACAATTGCAGACATAGCAATTCAATCAGCTGTTCTTTGTTGACGTTAGTGTGGCCGTGAACAGACTTCGTCAGTGGAATAAGGAAAATCCACTTTTCGAGAATGTGATTGAATGTTCGCCAGTGGAACAAGTGTATTAGAGAGAGACATAGTCCCATTTTGCTTACCGATTTACACAATCATAAGTTGGGCTCGCGTCCTAGTGACTTTAACCGCCGATGGCTGTGCCCTGGCCGGCCCTGGCTTAGACGCACTTTTTTTCATTTTTACATATTTCTAAATTTCTGAATTTTTGTACATTTTTATTTCTTTCTTCTTGTTCTACCAACTATGTAAAGTAACAATGTTCAAAACACTATTACTTCAGTTGAGCTTAGTAATATTAAATCCGCTACACAATTGTGTAAATAATAGTTAGCTTAACTTAATTTGTAGCTCTGTACACCGCAGTCAGTAAGTAATATATAAGATCCACTGATCAATTGTTGTCTGAATAACATAGCTTCCACTTGTAACCTAACAATACATGTCAGCTGCGAACACCCCAATACTAAATGTTGAAGTAAAACTTTTCTTTTGCTTTCTTTCCAGCATTTTTGTATGCAAATTATACTCTAACTCTCCTTACTTCACAATTGCGTAGAGGCCTTATACTACAAAATAACTCTAATAGAAAGCCAAGGTCAAGTATATTTTTCTATTTTTGTAAGTTCGTTGAGTCTTGTCTAATTATAATCTTTGGGACCAGTCCGAGAACCGAACCTTAGACTTTAGTTAGTTTATGATGGGTTCAAAGCTACATTCCGAACATTCTGTAAAACTTTAGAGGCTTGCAGTACGTAAAAATAAAAACGTTATTGCCAATGCTCAGTATTCACCACAATAAAACTTTTGCAAACAATTTTGGTAGCAGTTTTATTAAAGTGAATACTGTAAGTCTATTTTGTGACTAATTCATTCTATGACAGTCTGAAATTTTCAGCAATCGATCAAGATGCACAAAACACAACCAACTGCAATATATTCAAAATGAACTGCCTTACGCGGAATATGAGATATATTTCAGTCTAAAACTTCCAAAGAAGAAGGTATTTTAAAGGAACAAAGACCATTCGCAGGAGATGTAAGGAATCAGAAATACGGTGAAATGTTAACTACATCATCGCACTTTGCTTTAGAAGGAAATTGGAAAGACAAGAAAGATCAAATCGTTTTATGGTTTATAATACCAATTTCAAAACTAACAAATATCTGACATCGGAATCTATATTTTTAATATTTTGTATACCGGTATTCGAGAACCGATATTCTTTGAACCGAAAAGAACCGAAACATTGTACCGGTGCAAAAACAAGACCGCAAAGATGGCACTTGGTTTTGGCGAGACCAGTCTTTTTAAAAATATTGCATCCTATATTCTTAGACCCTCATTGAATGTCATGATAACCATTGAACAGAAATGTACTTGTGTTATCCATTTCTGTTCAAGTGAAACCGAATGAGGACAGCAGCTCTGGCACAAATCCGTTAGCTGAAAGTGGAGGCTAAGTCGAATCATAAATGTATTTGTATGAAAAAAACAGGAAAATACAAATAATTTAGTATTTTCACAAAACTGTTTAATGACATCAATCACTGACGGAACTATACCCCGCAGAACTGGTTCGGTGCGGGTTTTTAGGGTCCATCGAACCGGACCATCTACCGGACCTCCAAAATCTAATATGTTTGGAAAAACATTTGGTTTAGAAAATTATTAAAGTCGACTTTTATAAGTTTATTTATCATTGCTTAGTACTTGGATCGTTTGGTGCATTATCTAATGGAGATCAGTTTTGTAAGTCATATCCAAATTTGGAATATTCCGACTATGAGAAGGGAAATAAAGTAATAGTATAGTTGTAACATGACAATTTAATTTTTTCATGTCTATGTACGAGTACACATTGGAAGAACCAGGGACGTATGATTGATGGCGTTAACCTTATTTAGATGGATTTATCAAATAGTAAGTGAAATGTGTGTGAAATGTTCAACAAAAATAAGGCCAAGAAGGTTTTAATTTTAACCGATTTGCTGAAATTTATGGAAAATTGAGTCAAAAATGTTTCAAATATTTCAGATGTTATGAACCAAGGTTCGAACCAAATCCTCAGGTTTGATAAGTTAAGGAACCTAATCTTATACTTCACGATGGGTTCGAACCTCCGGAGGTTCCTGAGCTAAAAATGTTTACAAAACAAAGGAGATGAAGTTAAATGGTGGTCAGTAAACTTGAAAAAGTTTCTACAATTGAGTTTATGTAAGTCTTTGAAAAGGGCAAATAGAACGTTTGTTTACCGGTGTGTAATTATTATGTCTTCGCAATGAAATTGGGTGGACGCAAAATCAATGCCCGATCTTACTTTATATTTTAATGGTTCATAACGGTACGTACCGGTATACCGAAATACTATTCCAGGTACCGATACGGAACCGAATATCGCAGTAATGTTAGAACCAAAACAGAAACTATTACCGAAACATAAGTTTCGGTACGTACCAGAACCGGAACCGAAATACGATTCGGTTTGAATCCCTGAACACAATAAAGAATTCACACTTTGACCTGGAGAAGGTCTAATTCTAGCCCATCATCAAGGACACAGGTACCTGGAACATAAATGAGCTCACAAAGTTGCTGTGTAGAAGAGCTGCTCAAATAGGATGGAAGAACATTAAAGAACAAGGTATATATGGGAATATACAAAGCAATCATTGCAGCCGGATGGTGATAAGGCCTGAAAGTATTTGGTATTGCAGCTACAACGAATCTACACTAGATCGGTTTCCTAAAAGCCAAAGTACTGCGCAGAATATCGGGAGCGGCCTGGTACATGTGCACCAGAAGGCTGGAACAGGAACTAAATGTCCCAATGATAGGCGACGTTATTGTCAAACAATGTGCGAACTACATTAAGAGACTCAGAGGACACCCAAATCGGCTAGCAAGGCAACTATTTCCCAGAAGAAGGATAAATAGTGTCAGAGCCAGAAGAAGACTTTTGAGAATCTTCCCTTGACAACTTCCAAGACGACGTATCTGAAAACTGCCAAAACATCTAACATCTAGCACCAATCCAAACATAAATTGCAGAATACGAACTAAAAACTTGTCCACTACATCGTAAGTTGCGAGAATTACTTTCAGGTTAGCAAGTGATTTGGGGGATTGGTCTATATATATTCTCTCGACTATAAATTCAGGTAAATGACAAACAGTTCTCACCATAAATAGTTTTTATAATTATCTACATTTTATATTTCCGTGAACATTTTATTGAACTTAATACTTAGAAATGATCCATTTTCCAACGATGAGATTTCAGTACAATCATGAAATTTTGAAATGTACCAATCGAATGTCAAATTTGAAAATTTTGAAGAGTTTTGAGTTTTCTATAAAGTTTTTATGTGAAGGCTTTCGAAACGCTGTACCCAACGTTATTCAATTTATATACTCTGTACCGAAGGTCCGTCTGTCCGTCTGTATGAACGCACAGATATTAGAGATGGTAAGAGATAGAGGCTTAACATGTAAGGGACTTACATACATTTCTTATACTTGCAGACAGATCAAGTTTATTCTTAATTTTAGCCACGCAGTTTTGATAGTATCTTCCACAGTTTTGATGACAGATTGTTCGTTCCTTTTGGAGATGTCTAGTAATCATTTATTATTTATCGATTTGCTGAAGGAATTATAAAGATCGGATGATACACAAGTTATGAGCAAAAAAAAATATCCAAGCCCCCCACCCTCACCCACCCAGCCAACCACCGCTGTATTCAAACAAACACACTCTTTGGGAGAGCGTATAATAAAAATATTGCACGATAACCGCGTGACTCCTTGGATGTATTAAAATATTATAGTCGGGGGCAAATGAACTGCTACAGAGTATGTTATAGTCGGGTTTGACCGACTTACTCAATTTTTTTTTTTTTAAATTTTAATTATATAAATTTACCTCATTTATTCATCAATTTAGAGTGATCACATAGCTCTTCGAAAGTCATAAATCAGAAACACATTGGCCCCACTGCCAACAAATCGTTGTTATTAACCCCATTTTCCCGGCCTCAAATTTCATTAATTTAAACCTTTCTCCACAGCTCCCACAGATCCCGCTGTGCCAAATGTATGTGCCTATATAGTACATGCATGTCCTACTTCATTTCCATTTCCCCCCCACACCTGACTTTCATCTACACAAAAATAATAACTTCATCCATACAATTTATGGCAAATACTTGTAGCTCAAATCGGCTTGCTAATCCGGTAGTCCATGTGGCTTTAAATCAAATCATTAACACTGCCTCAACGAAATCGAAATCCAACAAACAATTCAATTGCAATTATGCAATAAAGATTGGAAAACCAACAAGAAAATAAAACCACGTCTATATATAAGAAGCAACATGTGGCCATGTCCAAGTGGAAAGAGGCACAGACTGTTCAAAACGGGCCAGCGGGTGGTGCAAGCGGTGCACTGCAACATATTCAAATAGTTTATGAACCCAACTAAGTCTGGGGCAGTTTTCTTGTATGATGAAGGCGTTAAAAGATGAGTGTTCCCTGGTTGCCAGAGTTTCTGTTAGTGTGAAGTGAACTAGGAAAATGTGCGAAATGTACGATATTTATACCCGTTACTCGTAGAGTAAAAGGGTATACTAAAGTCGTGCAAATGTATGTAACAGGCAGAAGGAATCATTTCCGACCATATAAAGTATATATATTCTTGATCAGTATCAACAGCCGATTCGATATAGCCATGTCCGTCTGTCCGTCTGTCCGTCTGTCCGTCCGTCCGTCCGTCTGTATGAACACCTAGATCTCAGAGACTAGAAGAGCTAGAGCAACCAAATTTGAAATGTAGACTCCTTTTGTCTGCACGCAGATCAAGTTTATTTTCAATTTTTGCCACGCCCCCGCAATTTGGAAAAAACGTCATATCTCCTACAGTTTTGATGATAGATGGTTCGTACTTTCTAGAGATATCTAGTACTTAAAATTATTTATCGATTTGCTGAAGGAATGATAAAGATCGGATGAACGATACTCAAGTTATGAGCAAAAAACGGTCAGTTAACACCCACCACCCACCCCACCCATAACCTAAGCATTGCGTTCAGCAGCAATCTTAGTGAGAGAGAGAAAGAGAGAGAGAGACTTAGAGAGCGCACTGCGTTGTGCGTTGTGTGTTAACTGGCCGCCTGACTCGTGACCAAATTCGAGCTGCGACATTAAGGGTGCAGAGTATGTAATAGTCGGGCTTGACCGACTGTCTTATTAGGAAAGGTGATACGTTTTCAAAAGTTTTGTTGTCTGATCTGTTTATCGTGATGAATTTGGAGTCATTTATGTTGGATTTAGTAATTGCCAAATGTCTATTAATATCTGGCGGATAATAAATAGCCGAGTTAAAAAATGTTGCATACTTTTCGGCTGACCCACCTCAGGTGGACAGGACCCCAGGAAGGCTATTAAAAATTTGTTTCCATGAGTAACGGGTATATCGAAGTCGGTTAGAGCCGACTTTAACTTACGCTCTCGTTTTTTTTTGAAGTGGGTTACATTTAATGAAGATATGTGGCAGGTGCATCGTTTTACAAACTTTGTGTGTGAAGAATGCGGAAGGTATGAAATGAACTGTATTAAGGAAGTGAAAAAATTAACCGCGAACTCAAAATGAATGATGGCAGAAATGGACCTAAAGTTAAAATATTTTTATACATTTTTAATGTTTCTCAACTAAATTCCTATGGGTCACATATGCCATTCATTACTAAACATTACCTGAAATGACGTACTCATCACATAAAAAAATTCTTTTGTATTTCGCACTTAGCCCTTCACTTTAAAAATCCCGCTTAAGTGTCTATTTGAAAGACCCGAAAAGTTTTACGATTTACTCTAACCCAAGGTTATTGTTGTTTTTATTTCCATGCATTTACATAGGTGATTACCAACAACTAATAATAATCTTAATAAGCAGCTTTGAATATCATTTGTTTAACTTCAGTTTAAGATCGCAATAAAATGCTACTTAATTAAATGTACCAAATGATCCTCTCACCCCACCTCAAAGAGATTACGCAAAATGCCATAACTCATTAGTGGAAAAGCCCTCGAGCTTGACTTAGTGATGATTGGCTTTGGACATCATGATGATTAATGGGCGGCAACATGGATTTATAGATGAGCCAGAGAGTTGAACTTGTTTTCTCTTGTTCTGGGAATGCTAATAGAGTTGCAAGCAACACCCAGAGATGCAGTTTCTTTGGAAATCTTCAACAGTAGTTGGCTCTTGTCTGTGTAAAGGTTTTGTAGTTTTTGTTTTGTTTGCCCTACAAAAAAGATATGTGATGTGTGTGTTATTTGTGTTAAGAGATAAGTTAGGAATTTTCGTTTAAACAAAGGTAGAGTTTATAACCAAAAAAGTGTTATGATCTATGACTCAACTTGTACTCGCCAAACCAAAATATAATCAAAAGGCGGTAATCCAATTAAATGGTTCGCAGTCCTCATCAGACCGGCTGACCCAATTAGACCCGCTGTTGCTTCTCTCGATCAATGATCGTCATCGTCATCGCATTGAACTTGAAAGCGGCGCCTGGGCCATTGTTCTGCCAAAAACAAGTTCTAAACTCCCTAAAATAAAAAGATCAGATCGGTCTACAATCTAACGGCCGCCCTCCCTGTGTGTAGTCGTCTCTGGCTCGGCATTTCAAATTGTAGATCAAAGATCAAGCAAAACAAAATAAAAAAAAAAAGCTTAAATTGGCATACCAAAACGTAAAGGAAAAAGCCTGCGGGATATCGAAGATTGGGGTACCCTATGATTTCGGATTTTTGTGGAGGAGGAGTAGGAGATGGTAGAGTGATCGAGAGTTAAGTTGGTGCAAGGCTAACTTGGCTTACAGATTTAAATAAAAGAATTCCAAATTTTTTATTTAAGCAAAAACCCATTTTTATACTCAGCACCAAAGGTACACAGAGCATATTAAGTTTGTGCAAAAGTACAAAAATATGTAACACAGAGAAGGAATAATTTCCGAACCTATAAAGTATATATATTCTTGATCAGCATCAACAGCCAAGTCGAAATAGCCATGTCCGTCTGTCTGTCTTTCCGTCTGTATGAACGCACAGATCTCAGAGATGGTAAGAGATAGAGGTTTGACATATATGGGACATATATTTCTTATTCTGGCAGGCAGATCAAGTTTATTTTCAATTTTCCACAATTTGGAAAAAAAGGTTATCCCTCCCACAGTTATATAGAAAGACGGTTTGTATATTTCAGAGATATTTAGTAATCAAAATTATTTATCGATTTACCCAAGGAATGACATAGATCGGATGAACTATACTCAAGCTAAGACCAAAAGTCAGTGCCAATCAAAGGTCAGTTTTGAAATGGTGTGGCAGCTTGAGCCACACTAATCATCGTTGTCACGCATCAGCGACGTTGTGCAGCTTGCACGATCCCTAACGCGCGATCAGTGTCTGTTTTGGCTTCCGCCGCCGCTGGCGGCCGCATCGGACTCTTCAATCATCAAATAAGTAATATTCAATAAAGTTAGTTACAACTATCTAAACAATTCAACTAAAGTGGCAACTAAAACAAAGTCCACAACAAGTGGCAAACAAAGTTCACAACGAGTGGCAATCGAAAGTCTCTACTCGGGGTACACTACCCTCTGCAACCTAAACCCTGTTTGGGCAAACTTGCTTATCGACGCCCACTCGGAGCAACGGCTTCAACGCGAGGTTACCATCGACGCAACTTCTCCAATCTGTACTCGGTGCACATGCTCAGTACTACGAATTTATCAGTTTCCACACTCATCGGAAACAATTCGTCGACTCAATTACGACACATTTATCACAGCGATAATACGCAAGCTTGTACATATCCTGTAGATGATCATCCCGGATATTCATTCTAGACATACATCCCAACTAGACTCATAACTTGAAGTTCATTCGTTTCCACATGGCCTCTGGGGAGTATTGTGGCAGCTCTGGCCACACTTTTCATCGTTCTTTATAATTTTGAAAACAATTTATTGTCGCCCGCTTAGCTTGATCAAATTTATCAAAAAGATAAGCAGCTAAAGCTTTATACCAGCGATTGTCATGGCTTACATTTCGCTATGCACAACGACATGAACCGAAGGCTTGCCGAGGCTTGTGCCAAGAGCGCAAACACCTTTTCAGTCACTGGCTAGAGGTCGATGAATTAGGACAGAGCTGGTTTGCGTCGATTTTTTTTCGCATACGAACAAATACACTATCACTTGTTGGACTCGCTCTTACTGACAAACGTTGCTTTACACAGGGAGAGAGCTATTTGTTTGTTTATCTATTCAAGAGTCGTCCTATACTCTCGTCTGCAGATTTAGATTTAGAACCGATTTCTCTTCTACAATTTACTCTGTTATTTCTTAGTTTATGTGACAGATAGCTATATGTAGAAGAGGTGAGATCGGCCCTTAGACTTACAGACATTCTAGAAAATTTTCAACAATAACCTTCTTGTAAATTTTTTGGGCCCAAATTCGTAAAAGCGCCGAATTTGGCATAAAAAGGGTATGCTATATCCAAAATCTTCTTACTTTTCCTAACTCTAAAATTCAACGATCGGCAGTTGCTTTGGTCTTCGGCCAATTCGAAATACTATTTGAATTGTCTGATTTTAACTTTGTAAAGCTTACGGAAGAAAATATATCTGACACAACAACAACCATAGGAAAAAGAAAGAGAAACCCGATTATTGTGTATGTCTGCTCGTGGCTATCTAATGCACACGAAAGACGATGAAGACGACTTATACATATTTGTTGATGCGTTCGACTTAGCAAGAGGCATAAGAGAGAAACAGAAGAGAAGAGAGAAAACATCCGAAATTGTGGTTGCAATAGACTTCAGTTGGTGCTATGCGTGAGTGCCTATAGGCGCGGCTATCGCTAAGCGCAAATCAACACCGAATGCGCTATGTGAGCATAGTAAAGTAGTAATAGTAAGTAAAGTACCTATATGTTGTGAAGCATCTTTTAAGTAGACTTTTGCCATATGTTCAATTGTGTCCCAGAAATCTCTAGAGGTTTTCGTATAAACGTAAAGCTGTTTGACTTTATATATGAAGGGACACAAATATGCAGGGCTATTATATTAGATAACGAAAGTTGATCGATTTGAAACCGCCTGCTCTAAGCAAAGTAGATTTAATACATACGGCTTTCATTCCATATGATCTAGTATCCGGTCATATTCATGTCACTTCACAAAAGTAGTCCAAGTTTAGTTTAAAGTGCAATAGATTTTCCTCAGTTCCTCAGAACTTTTAAGGAAATATATTGTGAGAGTTTTTGAACCGGAAAATGTAGACGTCCCGCTTCGAACCGGACCAGTACTATTGTGGTTCTTTGTTACTTTCAGAATAAAAATATACATATACCTTGAGCTAGCTAAAAACAAAGCTTAATTAATTAAATTTTGTTTTTAATATAAAATTTGCCTATGTTTTCTAACTATAAGGAGATGACCCTCAATGTAAAGGGTAGCTAAATATTATTGGCTCTCTTAATATCCTTAGCATAGTCTTTGTTCTACCAACCTCACCAACAAAACGTGTTGCTTCCTTTTAACTAAAGAGCACAATAAAAACGTTTTTTTTTTCCATCTACCCAATTCAAGTGATCGCTTTAAATTCCTCTGATCGTATCACTCTTGAATCGATCAAAGAGACCTCCCACAAATTTAGCACAGCGACCATAAATCTAAATTGCTGATCATTTAGTTTTTTTTTTTTAAAACTTTTGACACACATCTGGAATTTGTCATTGCGCAAAGTAAACTATATATAAACTTATTATTGTATTTTTGGTATGAAAGTTGGCAGATGTTAAGTCGATTGGTCAGTCAAGTGCATTCAAGCTCTGATTCATTTGCATATATGCAGTCATATGAGTGCCACTTTCTACGCTCTAATAATAAATGAAGAAGACTAAAAAGACCCTTTCCCATGGCCCACACGACACACACGATTAATCACTGGAGACACGATCATTGATCGTTATCCAAAAAGGCATAAAATTGACACACAGAGTCAGAGTCAAAGTCAAAGTTAAACAATGCAACTTGTTTGAACTTTTCGACTCGTTTCAACTTGGCTTGACTAGACGACAACGACGACGACGAGGACGAAGATCATGGTGTGTGCGATCTTGACAATCAAGATCAATATCTAGCAGTTACAATGTACAAATATTTTGCAAACTTTTCTTCTCTGTCTCTCTCTTGGTCTTTATCTTCTTCTGGTCAGACAGCGTTTTGGAAACTTTAACTGCTTGAATTGCCTGGAGGGTAGAAAATGAAAAAAAAATGAGGCTGGAAGATAAAAAAAAAAGTTATGAGCACCGTCTTATACTCTATAAGAGAAAATATGAAGAAGTACCCTTTTTTTGGCTAAGCCTTAGACTCTGTGAGATCGATCTTATTAAGCTTATTGAATTGAAAGTTGATAACGATGTCAATTTGTTATGAAAAATTCCATTTTCATAATCGCAGCGTCACACCATGACGTCGTATAATGAAGCAAACTAAAAGTTCATAGAAAATTTGAATTTCAATATATTATAGAAATACCAAACACCACTAAGAATTCCATTCAAATAAAAATCCTCAATTATATTATACCTATAACAGTGTTACCAAGTAACAGAAAGAAACAATTTATCGATTGGAAAAACCAAATTAAAATATTCGAAAATTCACCATTTAATTTGTTCACATAATCATAAATGCGAGCTGCGTCTACGGAGGAAAAAATATTGAAAGTTTACGAAGCGCAAAAAATCTACGAAAAGGCTCAGTATAAAAAAAACTTATTCAGTTAAATCTACGAAACGAAAAACTTCTGATTTTACCAATAATAGTTAGACAGTGATTTTAGGAAGACCGGTTTTGTTATGTGCTCATGGGTCATTCGGTTTCTGGTGTCAGAAACCACACTTTTTATAACCGCATCAAAGCGTTCTGATGACACGGGGCTTCCCGGTGTAATAAGATAAGACAATGCCAAGTCAGAAAGCACTGGCAATGCGTCTTTCACTTCCATCCAAAACTTAATGGGGTCCCGATCCTGGGTAAATAACGGTAAATTAAAATTCCCACAAATTCCCAGAAGTCAAAATCAATTATATTTGCATTTACCGTTTGTTAAGATGGGCTGCATTTGAAGTGCGCCTTTATATTAGTTGAGTTGCCACTGGTCTTCACAATTTTATTGCGATTTCTGTGCATCAACTTTAATTAAATAACTTTTAAACATTTTGCTTTACATGTCCAGAGACAAGCTTGAGCACAAGAAATAATTATTCGCAACAAAAAAATATCACCGAAAAATTTCACCAAAAATTTCCGATACATCGCCTCGGAAAAATATGCAATAATGATATTTGTAATTTTGAGCAAAAAAATAGATATTTCGATATATCGGTAATATTTTCTACATCCCTAATTTCAACTCAAACGCGCAAGATATTAGCTCTCATGTGTAACCTGAGATCTCTTGATCCCTTGTGTCAAATATCCCGTCAGTGTGGGAAGTAATGCAAGTATAGCCAACATTTGAATTTAATTTGAATGAACCAGATGATTGTTTACTACTATTTCGTAAGAAATAGAACACTATTAAAGCCGTCGAGATCTGCTTTTATGGATCAATCGAGCTCCAATTCGTGTCATCTTAGTTAAATATCACATAACCGTTTTCAGAGTTTTACTGGAATTGTCGGCACCGCCATGCGTGTGCTCGATATTGCAGCGAGTTTGAGTCCCAGACGAGGAGGGAAAAGTTAAATATACAAATTGTTATAAGTTACAAAGATTAAAATATACAAATTTTTTAAGTAAGTATTTTTTCTGAGAGAAGAATGAGAGGTGGACTCACCAATAAACCAACAGAAAAAATCTAAAATTTTAAACGAACTACAATATGTAGACCTGAGGCTTAAGAGATTCTTCAGTTGACTTGGCCCCACGACAAAGAGTTTTAAACAAATTAAATATACAAAAGTATTGAAAAAAATGAGAAGTTTGCAAGAAAATTTAGAAAAAAATTGCTAAATTCCAAGAAATAGTTATAGAGATGGAAAAAAATATTTGTGTTCCATCTAAGGAGAATAAACATAAGCCGAACTAGTATTACGTGGGTTGAAAAGTAACCTCCTTGACCGCTAGAGTGCGCTGCTATTGCAGAAAAAATTATGGTGCCTTATAGTCCATTCATATTTAGGCACACATGTCAAATTTCAGAGCGATACAGCTCTTAGTTTTGTTTTGACAACTGATTGTTGACGTGTATCGTATCAAGATGAGTATGGAAAAATACGATTTTCGTTCTCTCACAAACCATTATTTTTTGAGAGGCAAAACGGTTTTTCAAACAAAAAAATTGGTTTAAAATGTTGGGGCTAATGCTACTTCGGATTACACCATGAAATATTGGTTTCGAGAGTTTCATGGTGGCCGAAACTCCAGCGGTCCACCAGCGGCAGGCCCTCCGTTGCGGTTACACAGGATAATGTCAAAAAAATACATGAAGATGCCACAAGGATAAGTACAGAGCGGACGCCATATTTTGGGCGAGATTCTGCATATTGAAAAGTTATTCTGGGTGCCGTGCATGCTGACTCCGGACCAATAACATGAACGCTTTAGTGCTCCATTAGGGCTCAATTAAGGGCTCCAATTGCTATTATCTCTTCTCAAACCTCAAAACATGGCTCATCAATAAAAAACCAGACCTTTTGGAAAATTACTTTTCGTTCGAGATAACAAATTGGAAAATCGCTGGAATAAGTTTATCGACCTAAAAGGGGACTACATTGAATAAACTAAAAAAATTTGTTTTTACTTTTTGCTTCACTTAGTACAGATGCAGACATAAGACAGAAAAGCCACTGAAGTTTTCCTAGCCCATTCTTAAAACGGTGGGAAATTTTCTGTTTCTTTCAAAATCTAGTGTGGTCTCTTATATTTCGGAAATAGCCAATTGTTAGTGTGACCAGGTACGATTTAAGAAATTTGCATTTCTGACTTTTGCTTTATTTCCCCTCTTGCAGTCGAAATAAACCATAGGAGCTGGGTTTTCAATAGACAATGCAATAAAACTTTCAAAATATTGAAAAACTTTAGAAAATTGATTCAAAAAGTAACTTATACGGAGGCCTCACGGAAATCTCTTCCAACCAAATTTCAACCCAAAACCAGTTCTCGGTGTACCAGAAATATTTTTCGGTTGGTTTGAAGTCTCTCGCGTTTTATTGAAAGATTTGGCAAAATTGACCACTTAAACAAATTGGATAAGCAAAATTAATTTAGGAAATGTAGACAACATTATTTTTCAGGATAGGTTGCATCAGGTGAATTTAATTTTTAATTTGTTTTAATATTAAAATTTGCGTTTAAATAGTTGTCCGCAAAACCAACTCTGTGGCTGTTCCAGTTCATCCAGCTCCAATCCCAGTTCCAGTCATAGTTCCAACAAGTTTGCACATGAATAGCAACTAGTTACTCGATGGAAGTTACTCGATCTTGCATCTCTAACTTACTCAACTCTTTGCATTCTGTTAAAATCATTCATATCGGTAAGACGCACTACAATAAACCAAACCAACAAGGGCTAAGGATTGCCAAGTCATATTTCATGCCTGGCGAGAAAATATTTTTAAATTTTTCATTTTATTTTTGGAGAATATGACTTAAATTTGAATTGCATCATCGCAATTTGAAAATGCATCATAAAAAAGTTTGAATTAAACATCAAATTAACTCATAATTAGAAAATGTTTAACTTTTTTTTGAGAGATGCAACCCTGTTTTAGAGTTGTAACTTTATATTGGACAAAAATAAAAGAAAGAAGAATAAGAAAATGAAATCTCTTGAGCGTTTCGCAAACACACCGTGGTCAAAATCTCTAAAGATATTCAGAACACCCCCAAATAGTACGAAATTTTTGTAACTGAACCTTCTTCTTTGGGTTCCAGGGAGCCAAAAAAATTGTTATCTTATAGGTTCTAAACAATTTATTTAGTAGCATTAAAAATTGTCTTACAAACCGTTCTCCCTTATGCCCCAAACCTTCTCCTTTAAGTGTATATCTCGTAAAAAGATGCCAATCAACCAACTTGTCTTTATGAGGCAAACCTCCAAGTAGTATGTTAAACAAATTAGCCTCAACCTAGACCAAGTTGAATTGTGGTTGTTTGCCTGAACGGAAAATGCTATAATTATGCAATTCCTCAAAGGCACTGACGGTGGTCTCCCCCCCCCCCCCCTTTTTTTTAGACATATATAATCTGCAAGCGATTCGCGTTTTGGGCGACTCAGAAATTATTGACTTGCAGTGCCCCCCGCCAACCCTGGGGTAAATCTCTATTTGTGCAGCTACTTAAATGGCCCCTGCTTAGGCATTGGAGGTTAACAAGCCGCCAGCGATTAAGTCATTTCTTATGTTGGCTCATTATTTTGGTTTCTTCGCCTAGGCATGCGTAGCTACTGGGCTTGTCCTCCCCACCTCGTTGTTATGCATTAGCCATTTTTCTTGTGTCTAAGCCCAAAATTTAATGTCTAAAGCTGAAAACGTGTTTTCCCTCTTAGCCTAGGCCTGTAACTTTGTTAGTAAAATCATTTTTCTTGTGCATTTTTTTTTTTCTGTGAGCTTTTATCTTGACAATGCGTCTTGTCTTGAGTGTCTGAAGTTTTTCCGTATTTATTCTAATTAAAAGTGACAATTCTACGTAATTAGCTGGCGGCTATTTTTAACACTTGAATGAGTTTTTTTTTTGGTGGAAAGGTTTGGAAGATGATATCAAATTTCTACAACTTTATTGATTCGGTTGTTTAGTGAATTTAATTAATGAATTTGGACAGTTTTGCTTCTGTTTTTTGTCGGATAAAATTTGAGTAAAGTTAGGCTGAAGACTGAAAATTTAACTTATATAGGTAAGTGGGTTTGCTTGTCATGGGACACATTTGCAAATGTGACTTTGAGTTTATTGGAAATTTAAACAAAGGTGCAAAAGCAAAGACAATAAGAAATCTTTGAAAGGAAAATCAGTAAAATATAATATATTCGGGTGTGTTCGAGAAATCTCTAGAGATTTTCGTACAAACGATTTGATTTGGAACTAAGCTAGGATAACTTTATAGGTAAAAGGAGAAGAATAAGGTCGACCTTATACTTTCATTAATTGTTTGCAAAACCAACCGAAGTCTGCCATATTAACCAAAACAAATTTGACACTTAACCTCAGCTGGCAGCCATCTTTAGCTACCTGGTTTAATAGGTGTAACTAACTTTATTGTATATAACTTAACTGCTAACAATTATAATTGAGTTTAACAGACGCTCGTAGCCGAAGTCAAGCCAGAAACTGATTCGCTGAAACAATTAATTGCTTGTACTCTTTAATATTATCTTCGGTAAGATAGAATATACATTACTAGGAGTGTTCCACAAAATGTCACTCAGACAACAAACACTCTAAAAAATGCAAAGAAAACAATAAAATTTCGATTAAATGTACATTTTTAGCTTGCTTTTGTCCACTTTACAATGCACAGTGGTTTTTTTTTACCTTTTTTTGCCATAAACCCCAAAATTTTTCTTTTTTCAGATTTCAAATATTAACTGATTTTTAATATTTACATACTCCTATTAGATAAAAAACAAAACATATTCAAACTTTGTGGCAACACTGTTTTGTTGACGGGCTGTTGAAGTCAGCTGTTTGTGTGCCACGTGTTTTTTGTGAAATTGGCAGCAATATTTTCCAGCTTTTAGTGCGTCTGCTTAAAAAGTTAGAAACCAAATAAAAATTGTAAAAATGCAAATTTTTAGTCCAGATATTTAAGATTATAAGTTGATAACGCGTTTGTCATTTTTGTCTTCGGTTGCCCAATTGTGCTGCGTGTTGTTAATATGTAATTTTAGCTTGACCCTAACTAGTGTAGCTGTGTTTTGTGGAATAATAGTTAAGCAAATGCAAAGTTGTTAACGAAAGTGTGCAGATTTATGAGTAACTAACACTTCTTGCTAGAACGTGCGACTTTTCGAGAAAATCGTCTATATTGCAGGTGAGTTCGTGCTTAAGTTGAAAATATTACATGAGAAAGAAATAAAATTTTTTTTTGCTTCGTAACGTCAAACACAATTATGTTTTGTAACTCGTATTTAGAGCTAAAAATAAAATTACAAACCGAATTTCAGCTCAATAGCGTAAAATACCACAAAGTTGGAGCAAATCGGACAGATCAGTTATATGGCAGCTATATGAAATAGTATGCCGAATCGAACCATTTTCGATAAGTCACTAAAAAAAATTTGGAATACGTGTTTGAACCGAATTTCAGTTCAATATCTTTAAAACCAACTAAGTTGGTGCATATCGGCCAGATCGATTATATGACAGCTATATGAAATAGTGTGCCCAATTGAACAAAGTTCAATAAGTCGCTTAAGGAGCTTAAAATACATGTTCAAACTAAAATTCAGTTCAATAGCGTAAAAACCAACAAAGTTAGCTCAAATCGGCCAGATCGGCTATATGGGAGCTATATGAAGCAATGGTCCAAGTCGAACCCAATGTTGTAAGTCGTATTAGAAGCAAAAAATACGAGTACAAACCGATTTTCAGTTCAGTAGCATAAGAAACAACAAGGTTGGAGCAAATCTGCCAGATCGGTTATATGGTAGCTATATAAAATATTGGTCTAAATTGAGTGAATCCTTGCAAGTCGTCTTTGGGGTCCAAAATATGCGTTCAAACCAAATTTGTGGTCAATATCTTAACAACTAGAGATAATGACAAAAAAAGCCACAAAAAAACCAATGTGCAATGTCACGTTCGACATCGAAAAAGATCATTTGCTATCATTGGGCGTGTTCAGCAGAATAATTGATCCCTGAGCAGGTATCAGAAAAAAATTATGCATCGAGTACTTTCTGCTATTGGAGGGGACAGTATCACTTTAAAGTAGCGTTCTATTTCTTTGATACATTTAGACTTGATCAGGGAGAAAGTTGTTCTACTTGTAAGTAGTGTTCTTATTTTATGTTTTTATGCCGTTCAAAGTTGGTCACGTTCGACATATTATGTATATATTTGTATACCTAAAATGAGTTTTTACTCACAATACATCTATGGTTCTTAAGGGCGTTTAAAGCCCTGAGCCAATCTTCATAAAATTCTTAAAGTATTTTTAAATCGTTCAGGAAAGAGTTATGGGTTATGTCCCAAGTCTGTGAAATGGTTCGTTAGCTCCTAAACCCTGTTCAAAAGAGGTTTAAATTCATATCTAAAAACTATTTAAGCTTTCAACTTAAAATTAGTATTTTATGTTAAAAATAGAGAGTTTATTTATTTAGTGTATTTCGCCAACGAATAATATTAACCTGGCTACTAGAATAAAACTTAAAATGAACAATAAAAATTAAACTAAAAGAAAAAGTCCCTAAGTAATTGCTTAGCAATAACATTGTTGCTGCTAAAATCGCACCGCATGCCAACTGGCAGTGCTCTAGATATCGGATCATTAAGAGCATAGTTGGCCCTATGAGTCCCCACTCTAAATGGAACCATGTCACGTAAAGACCTGGGCGGAACATTAAATGGAATTTTGCCAAGTAGTATAGAACAATTAATATTGCCGACTATAATGTCATTTAAAAATATTAAGCACACAATTGTCCTCCTATCCTCAAGGGTAGAAATATGCACGAGGCGACATCTACTCAAATACGGTGGCAAAGGCTCTAAAAAATGTAAATTTGCAAGTGCAAATTAGAGGAATCGTTTCTGCAAACGCTCCAGGCTGTTTACATGAACGACAGCTTAAGCATTCCAGATGAGCGAAGCACATTCAATCCTTGAACGCACTAAGGCAGAGTACAGGCTTAGCCGTGTATAAGTATCATTGAACTGTTAAGAGTTGCGCTTTACAAAGCCGAGCATTGAATAAGCTTTGTGGAGGATATAATTTAGATGCCCAGAAAACTGAAATATAGGGTCAAACACAGCTCCTAAATCCAAGGCTTGTCGACTCAACGCGTGATGAAGTTGGAATCGCGTTTTCCGAATGTTACATAAAAGCACTTCAAAAAGGCAGTAAATTCAGCGCGCACCAATCGGCAACATAATTCAGATCACATTGAAGAGCTTCAGAAGCTCTAAGGTTTTTAATAGATCTAAAAATTTTAAAATCATCAGCGAACATTAGTTAATGCGAATTAATTAGGCAACCGATGTCATTAATGAATAGTGTAAATAGCAACGGACCTAGTACACTCCCTTGAGGCAGGCCAGATGTTGCTACGTAGGGACTAGAACGTTTGCCATTAATGAGGACTTGATACGATCGGCCATCAAGATAAGATTCAATCCAATTGAGGATGGAAGAATGAAAGCCAAGCTTAGAGAGCTTAGATAAAAGGTCATTATGACAAACTTTGTCAGATGCTTTAGAGAAATCTGTGTAGATCGCATTGACTTGACAACGATTTTTAAATGCAGAAATGCAAATATTGCTAAATGCTGTTATGATTTATGTTATGATTTTATGTTGGAATTCAACCTATTTAAAACTGATTCAGAGCCTGATCTCAGAAATTATGTAAGCTATAAACTTGAAATTCGGTTTGTAGGTTGGAAATATTGGGTTATAAATTTTTTTGTTTCCAAAACGGTTCCAAGCCAGTTTGCAAAAGATTGGAAATATGACGAGAAAATGAGCCGAAACTGATCAGAAAATAGAGTCATAAACGACTCTTCAAGAAGAGTCGCGGCTAGGGTACCATTGGCCGTGTTCAGCAGAACAACTTGCTCCCTGATCAAGTATAAATTTGCAATAATCTTCCTACTGAACTCGGGAGATGCGGCATCATTATAGCCAATTTGAGGTATCATGATACAGAAGCATGTATAAAAGAAATAGTATGCTACTTTAAAGTGATACTGCTCCCTCCCATAGCAGAAACTATTCAATGCAAAAGGGTTTTCTGATACCTGCTCAGGAATCGATAAATCTGCTGAATTTACTCCATTTATTTGAATTTACCATTTACTCCCGATAAAAGTATCATTTATGATCAGAAAACGAGCGCATTTATGACTATTTTAATCAGACAGACGACTCGAAAAAGACTCGAATATGATGAGAAATTTCATAAAATGTTGACTGGGTTCCTATTTTGCCATTTTATTGGAAACCGAATTTCACTTGCTATTCACTTTACCACTAATTAAAGTGCTTGCCGATAGAAAATTCGTTTTATTTTGACTTTTTGTTTTCATTTTTAATGTGTACGACGGTCACGTTCGACATAAAAGAAATGCCCATATATATTATCGATAAGCTAAGCTGAAGCGAGCTTTGCAGTGTATTAGAGCATCGGCACATACGATGTTAGCTTTGCCTTTTCGATTTCCTGAAAAGTTTTGTATGCAGGAATTTGCAGAATTTTTCAAGTGTTTTGTATTTCTTTTTGTTACTATTTGGTAAACTTAATTTTAGTTTAATTAGTTAAGCCTAGTACTGAGGGTGTTCGAATTTTCATTTCGTTACAGTATTTCATATAAATAGAAACACTCTCTAAAAGCACAAATCAAAGCAAAGCCAAGGTGATTCGAATTATATGAAATACTGTGACGAGAGGAAAATTCGAACGCCCTCAGTAATAGGCTTTAATAAAATAATTTTCCTTGATCAAAAATTAAGTCAAGTTCTCCAACTATAGTAATATGAGGTTGATTTTTTAATGTTTTCTAAGCGACAACATTTAACCAAACCAATTAAATCCGAATTAAGCTTGTTCTGACATATCGTCTTGGATACTGAATGAGTCTGCATTTCACGTAAGTATCTTTTGCTGAATTTAAGGTGAAATATGTTTTTTTTTTATTTCTTTCATGCATATTTCCCCAGAAGTTTTAAGGCGAAAATGTTGGTAAATAAAATACTCAGAAAATAAATTTCAATGAAAACCTCAATAAATTTTTTCATATTAAAATATGAACTTAATTCATTTTGTGCTACTTAAAGTTATCTAAAATTTATTTTTTTTATTAATATTATTCAAATCCTCGAAATGCTGCAACTATCAATTTCGAATTTTCCCACCTTTATTACAACACTATTTATGTTTCACATTTGGGGGGGTTTTTCACTTGATCTTCACGATTTTCACATTTTACTTTTGTTTGCACGCCCAAATATAATAAACACCTTTGGCATATATAATCAATTTTGTGGGCGTGTCAAGATCAAAAGATCTGGCTTGCAGATGAGCGATCATCAAATCAATTTTCTTTTCTTTGCATTGCAAATTTTTTCGTTATCAACCTGGGGAAATCAACGACAACAACAACGACGACGACGACGCGTTGCACAAATCAACATAATTGCCCCCGACTCCATCACCAACTGCCAACTCCAACTGGAGTGGAGCGCCAGTCACGTCGCGAACGCGCGGCGCGTGCGTCGCAAATCAAGTGCAAAAATAGATCAATCAAGCAATCAATCCAATCGCTGTGGCAAATGAAAAGGTTTTTCTTTCGTGGATGCCGCGTAAGGGAAATGCATTCAAAAATTGCTGATGCACTATTGTCAATTTCCGAAGAATTGCATAAGGATGATTGGGTTTCGGCATAAACAAATTCCCACACACACACACACACACGAACACACACTCGCGGGAAATTCACAAAGATCGCCGGCGAATTTCCATTCAAACCGAACGCACGCGTCGTCTTCTTGCAACTGATTTGGTTTCTGCTGGCCCAGCTCCAAGTTGGGAGCCCCCAAGTTTTGTGTCTTGGTGGAGAGCGCAAACAGAGAGAGAGAGTCAGCTGAGAGCACTGAGGGGGATACGGCCACACTTGACGGCAATTGACATAGAACATGTTGCTAAGCTTATGTTGTGTTGGCAACATTTGGAAGCAAAGCTCGTGTTGGGGGGAAAATTGTATTTAATTGATGAATGTTGCCCTTGCTCGACTGATTTGAAGTGTATTTTGTATAAATATTAATTAGGCCAATTAAAAATGTTAGTAGTTATATTAGTAATTTACCGTTGAAGTCATTAGCGTAGTTAGCTTTTTGCAATGAGGGGAATTGAAGTCTAAATTTTATGAATTTTTTTTGGTTTTTGAAATATTATTTATTATTTTATTTATTATACAAGATTATCAGCTATGCCCCCATTTTCACTTTAGCAAAAATGTTTGCGATTTGAAAGCCAATTTGTTCCGAAAAACGGTTTAAAATCGCAAAGTTTTTGCGAAAGTGAAAATGGAAGCATGGCTGTATATTGTTTTATCAATTTTGTTCTCTGTGAATCTACGATTTTGTCTACGGTAATTCCGCTTTTTAAACTTACTGGTGGGAGGGGGCGAGCTTGAACCCCTTATTCCCCCTATCGGTATAAATAAAAATTGTTAATTGAAATTTCGTAAGATCTTGCTAGCGTTGACAATGCCGAATATCGTAATCCCTGGATTTTCCCAAAACAGAGGGCGATAATTATAATTTTAGTCCATATTGGAACTTGAATATCGTAAGCCAAAAATTATGATTACAGTGAACAAAATAAATATTTTGTTTTTCATTATGTGTCTGCATGTCTTGTATTTAAAGTACAAATTTAAAATATTAAACCGATGAACGAAATCTGAATATCGTAAGTATCGAAAATTTCTTGAATCTGGAAACAGTTGGGTAAATATTTGGAAATAACTGATTCTAAATGTTGTAGACTGCTTTGTAAACACAACGAAAATAGATAAACCGGAGCAAGCCCAATGGTTACTATCCCTGGGACCCAAATTCGCCCTTCCCGTAACGAATAGAACCATATCAACAATCCATGTGATTGCGGATCTGGAACAGGGTATCCAGACAGTGGAAGATGAAAAAGAAAAGGAGACAACAAGAAAAAACCTTACAGAGATACTGATTAAATACAAGGGAAACCACAAAACAAGTGAGAAGGATTGATTGATACTAAAGATTTCCGAGGACACGCAACAATTACTAAAACAACATAAAGAAGACCTTATAATAACACAGGCTGACAAAGGGAACAAAACAGTGGCTATGTATAGGGAAGAATACACAAAAAAGATGAATGCTAGCGGACAGAACCACATACAAGACAGTAAGAAAGGACCCCACTTGTCAACTGTTAAAGAAAAGCAACACCATCATCAATGATTTGGCTAAACACAACCATATTGATATTAAACTTAAACATCAACTATATTGCTCGGATGGGAATGTTCCGAGAATTTATGGATTGCCAAAAATTTACAAAGAAAATACACCATTAAGACCCATAGCATAATCAACCACCGTGCCATGGTGCTCATTATAAAAACACAGGGAGCACATCCTGAAAAACATAACCCCAAAATCAGAACATTCTTAACTCATACCAACTAAAAAACAAATTACAGGATATACAAGTTGAGTCTGGGAAAGATCTCACCAATTGCTGTTGGAGAAAGTTGTTAGCAGAGGAAGAGACTCTTTTCTAAGCCAAGCCAGGCAAAGTTTGGTCACGAAACACTTACAAAAAAACTAGAGCTGAATCTGGAAACGCTCAACTATTTTTATCACCGTTATGACTCTCAAGCAATCTCACTTATATGTTGGGCACGCTGTGAGATGCTTAGTCTCAACTACATGCCGCACTGGAGCTCTGTTAACACAGATTGTAGCCTCTGTAATTTGCATGCAACTTGGGGTATTTTACCTGAGCTATGAAGCGCCCATCTGGGAAGCCGTTTCCTATCAGAAGCAGACGTCATAAATTGGCTAACTGGCCAGAACTGGACAACATTATCCTCCCTTCTACAACAGGCACTAAAATATAGAACCGCTATTATAAATGATTATTTGTAACTTTTCTGTAAATTAAATTAAGTCATATTTCTTCCTTATTTTTTGTCTTGGTCAATGCTTAAATCGAAAACTATGTTTCTTTGTTTTAAATTTTTGTTTGTTTATATCGTTAACAATGTACAAAAACTCTAATGCTATGGATGATGTTTAAAAATCAAGCCCAAAATGTATATTAATAAATATCTACTACTAATTCTACTACAAGGTTGAGGCTGATAAAATGATGGTGTCGTTTGATGTCACATAGACATAGTTCCCCACACTAACATTCTGAAATGACAGTTTACATGATGTCAAAAGTTCAAACAAAGCAAATTTTTTAAAATACTAAAACTCCAAGTGCCGATTGAAACTAAAGGATGTGTCTGCGCTTGAGTAATTATACCCGTTACTCGAAAAGTAAAACGGGGATACTAAAGTCGTGAAAAAGTATGTAACAGGTAGAAAGAATCATTTACGACCATATAACGTAAATATATTGTTGATCAGCATCAACAGCCGAGTCGATATATCCATAACCGTCTGTCTGTATGAACACCTAGATCTCAGAGACTAAAAGAGCTAGAGCAACCAAATCTGAAATGTAGACTCCTATTGTCACGCTCACTCCCGTCCCCACAATAAAAAATGTTGAATAACTCCCACAATTTGTAAGATATCGGTCTCAAATTTAAAACTTACATTAATGTTCGCTTTATCTATAATCCCTCATTTTCATAAAGATCGGATAAGAAATAGCTGAGTTAAAAAAATGGTGCATACTTTTCGGCTTCCCCCCTTAGGAACACAGGAAGGCTATTAAACATTTCTTCCCCTGAGTAAGGGGTATATCGAAGTTTTGCTGACTGTAGACAAAAGCCAAAAAGGCCGGCTCAAGGAAGGGGACTCTGCTTGAATGTTTTCCCAACTTGTGAAAAATCACCAAGTCGAAGTGGAAATATTGTTAATCGTTTCAATATCAAGATTTTTCCAATATCGTAAATTGGACTCAATCTGAATATCGTAAAATTTTAAGCGAAATTGAACGTAAAGTATTTGGAATTGAAAACCATTAAAATTTACATTAAGTTGTTATTTGTTGATGGTTCTGAATATGAAATTTAATCTAGAGTCCAAATATCGTAAGACTGCTTAAAGTAAACCCGAATCTTAATATTTTTAAACTATTGAATGAAAATTAAAATATGTTGTCGCAAAGTCAAACTCAATAAAATTAGCCAAAAATCGTAAGATTTACTTATTGCCACTTTGGGTAAATCAGTCAAACATAGCTAAGACAATTAGATTTGATAAAATGGATTATATTTCAATAGTGTTGATGACGATATTTAATATCGTAAATTTTTGTTTGAATCATTTATTTGAGAACATGGGAAATCTCAAATCTTGACTGTCAAAATATTGTTATCAATTATCACTTAATTTCTAAACCCTCATCTTCTCAATCAATATTCTGTTTTCCTTTCGCTGTGATGCAATTGTAATAAGTAGTAGAAGGAAACTCTTTAACATCCAACACAAAAACCGACTCAAGGAAAACATTGAACAATTTTTCCATAATCAGCGAGGTGAGCTACAAATAGCTCTGTTGGTTTTGTCTGCATATGGGCACCGCACCTTGCTACCAGCAGCGAGTGCAATCCGCACCAGACATGGCCAGACGACAGGCCGACCAGTGAGCGAAGCCTAGGCCAGACCTGGACGAAACAAGCATTCCATTCGATGTCACAAATGCAGTTATTTATGCGCTTCAGACATTTCTGACTGCCGGCAGTCTCTATTTTTTCTCTCTATTTCTGACATTGTCACATGAACATGTCGCGTTAACCTTTCGCGCGATCCAAAAACAAACAGCAGGAGGCCCGTCGCTGCTTTATGCATGTGCGATCTTAGACAAAAAACTTATTATTCTTCACTATGGAAAAACTGTCAATATTTTAATTGCCAAGAGAGCCGGTCCAAGTCCGATTTCAAGTCCACTGCGTGTGTCCGCATTCTGCGGGAAAATCGTTTTTTTTTTCAGGTTGCTACTTTTTCCAATAAAGCAAATCGTCTTGGAAACGTGCCAAGCATTTTGAGAAGCTTTTGCGGCATGGCGAGTTTTTCGTAACCTTTTTGTCTCTCCCAATTAGTTAGTCTCAGATAAGTGAGCTATAAAAATGTCAAAAACAAAAAAACTCGCTCGAAATTATGGCCTATAACGAGACGAGCAATGCATAATGAGAAGCTTATAAGAAAATGTTAAATTTCTTTTCTTTTGAATTGAAATTAGAAAAATTAGGTATGCAAAACTGTGACGGGGATGGGGAGAAGACCACACACTTGAATCAGTCTACGTGATTGAAGTGCAGCCAAAAATAAAGATCCTATCAGCACATTTCAATTAAAATCCATAAATACAACTGAGCAGTGCATTTCGAACGAAACAAGGCCAAGTGTGGCTAGAGATACTGGAAGAGCAATTGAGTGGAAGAGGGTAATGGAAAGGGAAGTTCAGAATAGAAAAATATTTTATAAAAATTTTCAAATGTGAATTTTCTTCTAAGCTGAACCAACAACTTCAGCACTTGGCTTACTTCCTCAAGCCACCGTCCAATGTACGTTGTCAAAGTCATAAGCCCACAAGAAATACCTCTTGGAAACCTCTGACTGCAAACTAACAATAAGTAAATGCATAGATTTAAATCAGCCACAGATTTGTTACGGCCTCAAAAATAAAAGAAGAAAATCTGAGAAAAAAAAAAAAAAAACTTTAAACAGAAACAGGAAATCCTACACACACACACACACAAATAACGATTTTCTAAGCCGAATGTGTGCAACAAATTATCAGAACGCCAACATCTTTTTGACAAACTGCGAACGGCTGAGCCACCCCTCCCTCCCTCTGCCTCACCTTCTCCTGGGTCCCCTTTGGTGGTCCGGAGAATCGCATTTAAGACAAACTTTTTCCTCTGATTTGTGGCGATCGCAATCGGTTACGGCTTTTTGGTTCCATTACATGGCTTGTTCCTATAGAAGATTGACGTGTCTTACTGTAATTTTTCAAGCCTTACGACTTTGGTCGTCATTCAACGCATCGTTGACCTATTGAACCATAATGCATGCGCACATGTGCCGCAAAAGGATCAGAGACCGGCACTCCTCGGTGCACTCCGCCTCCGCCGCCACTATCCCACAAACCAAGTCACGTTTCGGTCTTTGGCCATTTAGAACCTGTTCTTGCCGCTACTTTTCTCGCATGAATCATTATTTGTTGTGCTAAGCTAAAGATGCGCGCGCGATGGTCATGAGGTTGGAGGGGCAGGTGATGAGGCAGACAGCTGCAAGTTTTGGCCAGATCAGAGACCCTCTGGGTGCAGTTGCAAACAGACTCTCTCGTTTTGCGATCATTTGTGATTGATACTATTTATTGGTTGTTTTGGCTTGGGCCTGTCCAGGAAAAGATACGCATGGTTACATCTACAGGGTTGTCGAGCTGTGCAAAATTGGGAATCATCTGAAGAAAGTATGAGTTTTTCCTTGTCTAAAATATTTCGATGAAAAAATATATCAGAGTATTGGAAACAGTTTTATTAATGGGTGGAAAAAAGTTCAAGATTCTGTAAGATACTGAAATTTAAGCAGTACACTCTTAACAGAATCTCCAATTAATAGTAAAATCAAGCTTTCAGAACATTACTTTTATATCACTTTTACAGCTTTTGTTGTGTAATTGATTACACCATTTCTGTCTTTAACGGATAGAGATGATACGAAACTGGTATATCTCATCCCGCTTCTCGAATTTACACAGTATCGGTGGATAATTATATTTCTACACTGAGGAAAAACTAGAAGGAGTAATTTAAGTACGAACGCTCTTGAATTTTTCGGAAAGGCAAGCAAACTTTGAGAGAATAGAGTTGAACACGCTCTCACAGTTTCTACTGAGAGGAGAGCGCATGCGCAGAGAGAGCAGAACATTGTCGTTGTCAGATGTGAGCAGTCGGCCGTTAATTCATTTAATATTGAACATTTCGAATGTGAAAAGGTAATCGATTAAAGGATTGTATAAAATAAAGACAATGTTAAAGACACTTCGAATGTCTACCCTTGTTGCTTAATGAGTGGCAAAATACCAACTGCATACATTCTTAACAATGGTTCCGACGCCACGTCTTGCCTTGGTCGGTCGTGTCTCTCCCTCCCACCCTTCAAATCGTTTTTTGTAAGTCTTTTTTGATATTTTGATCAAACGAATATTCTAGATCCAAGTATGAAAATCTCTTTTTTTTTCTCTAAGTGTAGTTTTGTGTAGTGTCATCATCAATGACAGCTATGGGCAGATGGTGGCACGAAATTTGAGTTTGGGAGCAGTCCAACAACAACATCAACAGAAAAGACAACCGTTATCAGCGAGGCTCGATCGCGCACACTGCACCTGTTGCGCCTTCTCCGATTCGCATGGACTTGGTTATTGATACACACTTCGAAGCAAGTCAATTGCGACGTATCTGACTGATGGCAGCAAGGGCGTGCCCACCGCTGATCTAAAACATGAATTAATCTTCCCCACCCAACCAATAATTGCAAAATACATGTTAATGAACTCATTCTTTTCGGATTATAAGAATCGCAGCTATCGGCTTATCAGTCCAGGAGGTGTCATAAGTGAGCGCATGCTGTTAACCCATCATAATGTGAAAAGTAACTCCACCCAAGGAACGGTTATAATAAAGTCTGAAATGGCCGATTTTAGCTTAAGCATTACCTAAAAGTGGCTGCAGCTGCTCAGCAACACACACAGATGGGGTTTTCTAAAGTAGTGTTGCCGAAATAATTTTTTTTCATCGAATTTGCAAGTCCTCAATATGCTCCAATGTTATGGAAAACCGTCACTTATTTTATTTGTTTTGGCCTTAAGCTTTCGCTCTCACAATAAAAGAATCAGCGAGCTTTTGCCCATAAAGCAGTGTTCCCCAGCCATAGCCCCTGGGGGCCGAACAAATTCGAAACTCACACCAAAGATTTACCGAATGCATGTATCACTGAGTGTCAGAGAGGGAGAGAGACAGTCAAACCGTCCTCTCTTCTTGGAGAACACTGCCATAACACTCTTTCACAATAGAGCCCACAAAATTCTAATCAAACATGCTTGTTTCCTATTCCGAAATCGATTAATCAGAATAAGTAATTGGGCGTATTCAGCAAATAAATCCGATTAGCGACTAGCGATTTACGTTTTGCGATTGCTGATGAGTCTCTGCTAAATGGAATTGATTGGCGACTTTAAGATATTCTGTGGCCTAAGTACTTTTAACCAATGGAAAACACTAACACCAAATTGTTTGTTAACTAGAAAATTTCATATGAATGTCTGCACAAAGATAGGCTGACCCAGCAATCGTTAGCCAATCATACGTTTTGTTCGATTTCTATTCAGCAAACATGATTGTCAAATTTTCCAATCCCAATCGTCAATCAATGTATTCAGCAGGTAAAATCGGCAATCATAAATCACAAATCGTAAATCGGAATTAGCTGCTGCCCTGAATGGGCTGCTGAATGTTTTGTCAACAAATACATAACAATAAAACTCAAAAAATTTAAAATTTTAGATTTTGTTTTAAAACTATTTTGCATAAATGAAATTTTTAAGTTTGAGAGCGAATACCTAAACCCTTTTTCAAAAACTGTACAAATGTATCAAGCACAAGTTGATCGAAATTGAAAATGGGAACAGTCCTTTAAGACAGGACCAGCCACCCAGTAGCCATCGGTGGCCGAAGACGCTCGTGTTTTTCACACAGACGCGAGCCGAACTTATGAGAGAGTGAATCGGTGAGCGAAACAATCAAGTAAATCGACTGAAGTTTTTTATGCTTACCAACATAAGCACATTTTTCTGTCCTGTTTAAGATGACAAACCAATTCTGCCAACCTTTGATATTCTGGAAAAGGTTATATTTTAAGAACCCGTTTGGAAGTATTTAAATTATAATACCTAGGTTTTGGTTTGTAGATTGGTTCATGTATTCTTAGATCCTTAAAATAATTTTTGGTAAAAAAAAAACATATTTTTGTTGAGAAGATAGTGTGCAGCTTACGAAGCTATTAAAAGCGTTAATTAACACCCGAATCGATCTCCATCACGGCTCAAAAAAGTGCCTGGGTTTTAAAATAAAGAGCTTGCCTCACCTTCTATGTATATAAATCAGATTTTAAAACCAAAACGAATAACGGTTAGGGTTACGGTTACAATTTAAGCCGTTAAATTACGGTTGTGGGATATAGGTCACGGTACGGGTTACGATTATTAACCTTGTTCTCTTTCGGGTTTCGGTTATCACTTTGACAAATCTTGCAAACAAAAGCGGCCCCATTTGGAATCTCATATATTAAGTAAAAGTACTAAGCTCAAATTTGTTATTCAGAAGTATTTTCGCCTATTTTAAAGATTAACTTAATAAGTTTTATTTTTTGTTTAAGAAACAAATCTAATGAATACGAGAGCGTAAGTTGAAGTCGGCTCTAACCGACTTCGATATACCCGTTACTCATGGAAACAAATGTTTAATAGCCTTACTGTATGCCTGAGGTGGGTCAGCCGAAAAGTATGCAACATTTTTTAACTCGTCTCTCTCTCTCTCTCTCTCTCTCTCTCTCACTAAGATTGCTGCTGAACGCAATGCTTAGGTTATGAGTGGGGTGGGTGGTGGGTGTTAACTGATCGTTTTTTGCTCATAACTTGAGTATCGTTCATCCGATCTTTATCATTCCTTCAGCAAATCGATAAATAATTTTAAGAACTAGATATCTCTAGAAAGTACGAACCATCTATCATCAAAACTGTAGGAGATATGACGTTTTTTCCAAATTGCGGGGGCGTGAGGGGGCGTGGCAAAAATTGAAAATAAACTTGATCTGCGTGCAGACAATAGGAGTCTACATTTCAAATTTGGTTGCTCTAGCTCTTCTAGTCTCTGAGATCTAGGTGTTCATACAGACGGACGGACAGACGGACAGACGGACAGACGGACAGACGGACAGACGGACAGACGGACATGGCTATATCGACTCGGCTGTTGATGCTGATCAAGAATATATATACTTTATATGGTCGGAAATGATTCCTTCTGCCTGTTACATACATTTGCACGACTTTAGTAGACCCTTTTACTCTACGAGTAACGGGTATAATAAGGTTGTACATGTAGCCCTGGTATAACGTTGCTTAGGTAGGCCTGGTGTATATCGATACTCCCGAGAACCCTGTTATCGATCAAGGCTACACACGAGGCTTATCGGTATCGAACTCTGGTCACACTGATTTAAGGCGTCATCTAATAAAAGTTGTACAAATTAATCTTAATCAACCCGAGTTTACATGAAGAACTGTTTTATTTTCGGATTTTTTTGCACGTGACATCAAATAAGCGTCTACTTCACTTCAAATTTCCGACAAACTTGTTTTTGGACTCTTTTCCATTGATAAATCAATCAAATTAATGTTGCCCAATATTCGAGTGTGCAGATTTGATAACAATTTAATAATGTTATTTTTCTGCTCTGCAAATAAAGAAACATTATATCTCGGATTAAGAAATATTTCGCATAGGTTAGCATTACTCTCGAAATCCTAAATCCTATCTCGCGAGACAAAAGTGTGGTCAATGCTGAGTTGCTTTCGATTTCAATTTTACAATTTTTTTTACAGTTCGCTCTGCATTCTTGTTGTTGCAACTTTTGCTGGTGCTAAAACTGGTTGCCACATCTAAGGATTTAGAAAACAAATCAGAACTAGCTGCCGCTTATTTGAGCAGATGTCATGCATATTTGGGTCGGTTAAACTTGCCAGCATTCGAACAAATTGACAGTGTTATATCACATATGTATAAAGAAAAATGAGGAAGGTAAAGATTTTGGTTAGCTGCACTCTCTCTTGCTCGTTCGCTCTTTTTGTCTTAATTGTCTTAATGTAAAATGGCCTTTAAACATTGGACCGTATCTGCCTTGAATTTGTAAAAGCTCTCTGCCTACATTGCCTACATTGATAGCTCAAAGATATATTAAGAGTAAATTGAAAAAAAGGAGTAGAACCTGACAACCCTACTTGGACTACACACATCTTAAGCTAGGCTTAAATACTTGACTATCCCCCCTTCGCATTTCTTGCACTTGCTGCCATCTTAGCTCACCTCGCCATCTCCCTTTCCATTCAATCTTTCACCCAAAAGCGTTTTTAGCGTCTTTTGATGAAAGAATTTTGCCAGCGGCTGGCACCGTTGCCGCTTTATTTTTTTATTTTTTTCAATTTCTAACTTTGTTGGGTCCAGCTGCATTATTATAGATTAGACTCTACACTGCTTGTATGTATTACCTGCCTACCATGTTTATCTATAAACATGTATCCCTAAGCCGGATACGTCGCAGAGCGTGCGAAAAAGTGGGCGTTCTCGGGTTAACGCAATCTTCGACCTTTTGATCTTGTTTCTACGCGATGTATATGTTGTTGTTGAGATGCCCAAGGGGGGTATGGGGAGTGTGAGTGTGGCAACTTCCTTTGCGTGTCAAGTGCAAATGCATTAAATTTTGATGTTGACTAAAGGTTGTTGTTGTCTCTCTCTGTTGGCTGTCGTCTTGATTTTAATTGATTTTTTTTGTTTTTTTTTGGCTTGTTTGGCCATTTTGTTGCACTTGGCGGCAAAGTCTTTTGTTTTTGAGAGAGGCGAAAGTTGGCGAAGCCCAAAAGGAAGTTGGTTTAATCAGAAAAAAAGCCAGCTTAAATTTAGTATTGTTTGTGATTGATTCATAAAATTTCTTTATATTTTTGTTCTCAGATAAAATCTATCGAATTCAGTCAATTTTAGAGATTTAAATTTGTCTGAGTTGAAAATTAATTTCTGCTCAGGGCAGGGTTAAGCAAATGAGGCCTGAGAAACTCTAAACCAAAAGTGGCATTTCCTCTGGCTATGTCACTACTCCAGTTTCCCCCCTCTTCCGCTTGAGCATCGTGTTTTCATCTTAGTCATGTTTCGTGCTTTGGACGATTAGCACTTCCCCGTGCACTTGTATGTAGTTGTTGCATTTGTTTAGACTGCTGCACTTCCGTTTCGTGGCAGACAGAGTCATCTGTCTTAGGTGCTGCGCTCCAGCAACGCCAACCTACTCGAAACAAACAGACACAACACGTCATCAGCTTGACATTTAAATTGTTCTCTTGATAAAGTTGCCAACAATTTTTTTTTTTATGACAGAGGTGGGGTTTGGGGAGGCCAGTCACATTTGGCCAGCTGTCATATTCCTCTCGGTGTGGTCCAACAGAAATATATCACGCTAGGATAATTAATGTCATCTGTAGTGACAGCGTTTTTTTTCTTTCTTCAAAAGCTTTCACGTGCACATAAATTCAAGAGGCAATAACAAGGTGAGGCAAATTGAAAGAACGCTTTCTTTTTAGATATAACCACTTTAATAAGCAGCTAACAATTGTTGCAAAAGCTTGTGTCCAGGTAAGTCGCGAATTTGTGGTGGGCAAAAATAGGTGTAATCTCAAAAAGTGTTTATTTTTTACAGGCTGTCAGAAAAGAAGAACAATGAAAAAGGGAAGCGAAATCACATTTCACGAGAGTTTTCGCTCACTTCATGAGACACTTTGCTGGACAGAATCTGCCGAAAGTGGTGTCTTTTGCTCATGTATGTGTGATGCGCGTGTGCCTCAGTAAACTGCAAGTGTGTATGCGTGCTTGTGTGATATTTTGTCCCCCTTCTTCTTAAAAGCTTTGCCAGATATGAAATGTCTAATGCAACAAAAAATACTTAGCTTAACAACAACAAAAAAGACACTTGGCTCGTTTTGCTCAGTTGCTTATGCTCAGCTGATGAGAGAATGAAATTATCCCCATTAAGCAGTAATCGTAAGTCACCTTCGTGTGTTTCTCGCATCGAGAACTATGAAACAGAAAACACGAGAAAAACAAAATCAATTGTTCAATTTAGAGAGTGAGATAAATTTGATAAATAAATCTGATAAATTTGGCCCTTTCATTTCGATGTGCAGACAGCATAGAATAATTGGCTGCGATCGTTGATCTGTAACAGCAGAAAATGAGGAAAATTAATATAGAAATTAGGCAGCAGCCAGCCAGATCCTCAACAGAAACATTTCGAGGTTTTTTGGGCAAGTGTGCCGCACACACTCACACACACACGTTGACGACTTCTACAGCATACATACACTTAAACGCATTTTGGCGCATTCACACACACACACACACTAAATGACAGACAGACACATGGAACAGCACACAGCTTGTGATCATCGAGGAAGCTTCGTCCAACCAGGACTTGCTTATTCGCAGCCGGCAGCAGAAGCCAAGGTGTGGTTTTGAATATGGAGTTTCTTCTACAAGTTGTGAAACAGCAACGCCAAACACACATACGTTCAAGCTCTGCCAGCGACGCCAGTGCATACACTCAAATACAACCCACAAAGGGTGTTTTTTTTTGTGGAAATGACACCGATCTACTGACTGTAGCCCCGTGCCTGCATGTATCCAATCGTGCACGTCCAACCGTATGTATCCTACTGCAGGCAATGCCTTCTCCGACAGGCTGTCCACGTTCCTCGCCCAGCCTGCCTACACCTGCTGCTCACGCCTGTTTTTTACGTGCGCCCAGCCGGCCTTGCACCTGCATGTCCACAATCGCAGCATTGGTCAATCGTTCACCAATCCCGCCGATTTCACACTGCACTCGGCCGACTCTGCACCTAAATGTAACCGATCTCACGTTGGTTTAGCATCCGACCAATTTTTCAGATGTTACATTGTACGCAGCTTGGCAGACGATCGTTCCCAATTGTAAAAGTATAGGGTGGCTGATGAATATTCCTACTTTAAGAAACTCAAATAACTATTTTTTGGTGTATGGAAATATGTTTTTTTATTTATTCATGTTAAAGCTTATTCAATTAGTTCTAAAATTGATTGAATTTAAATGTCTCCCCCCCTGCTCGTTGAAGCATTTGTGGCATATTATCAAAGATTTTTTCAGGCCCGACAATATAGCTTGATGAAACTGCACACCACTCTGTGAGGCGAAGTGGATGCAATTCCGTCTCATGGAGTATCTGTGGGTTGGAAACACTCCATATTCGACAATTTTGTTTGTTTACGTTGCCATTTGGATCAAAATAGACCTCATCAGACATAACAATACAGTTCAACATGTTTTCGTCCTCTTCCACCATTTAAAGCATATTCCATCTAAATTCCAAACGAATCAACAAGTCTGCTGCGTTCAGTTTGTTAGCCATTTGAATTTTTTTAAGGGAATAAATTCAAATCTTTGTGTATAATTGTCTGCAATGACTGTCTGATGATACCCATTTGAGCAGATAAGCTCCTTGTCGAAACACTTGGATTGATTTGAATGGCAGTAGCTACAGCAGCGTGAGTTTCCTCCGTCCGAATTGAAGGGATTCGATGGAACGGTCTTCTTGCAACTGTCCCATGCTCGGCAAAATTGTTTACAAGCCTCATTACGGTCCCAGTTCAGTGTCCCAGTTATCTATTTTTGTTAAATCTAAAGATCAATCTACTAAAAAGTTATTAATTTTTTTGTTGGTAGCGACTTTTATCCCTGTACTTCGCGCAGCTGAATACGGATCTTTCATCATCGCCAATGTTCATGCACAACAATCCAGATCCAGATCCAGATCCAGATCCAGATCCAGATCCAGATCAGGTATGGATCGACCACAAGCAACCTGCTTCAACTAGAGACGCTGTTTGTTTGGCAATTGATGCCAGCCTGAGTCTACCTACAAGTTCTCGATCTCAAACGAAGCCCACAATAAGTGGCAAACAAAGCTCACATCATGTGGCAAACAAAGCATACCATAAGTGGGAAACAAAGTCCACAACAAATGGCAAACAAAGTCTACAACGCGGGGCAAACAAAGTCTACAACGCGTGGCAAACGAAAGTCTTTACTCGGAGTACATTACCCAGTACAATTGCCTCTGCCACCCTAACCCTGCTTGGGCATAATCACGCGATAGCGTTGTTGTCCATATCTAGCCCTAGCGAGTAAGCGCGGCAGTGTCTGGCTTGGCTTAAAAGCTCAGAATATGGAACTTTAAAAATGATTAATTATTACAAATTAATGATTCATTTAATTTTTGCAATAACTGACGAATCATTATTTGAACTTTTTAAGGAATGCTTCGGTATTGATCGGTTCAAAAGAGGATCGTATCCCTGCAATTAAAATGATTTTTTTGGTACCAATTTTTCCATAAAGTAATCATTTAATTGTTTTTTATTTACACCGGCACGAGCCGAACGCATGCCAAGGCTTGTGTAAAGAGAGCAAACAGTTTTCCAGTTGCCGGCCAGCGGTCCACCAATACACTCTCACTTTTTATACTCGCTCTTCTTGACAAACGCTGACTTAAAGGCCAAATCCGAACATTCAAATTTTCCAAAACAGCCCCACAAGTGCAAAGATTCTCCCTTTACGCCTAGCAACTCTCATCCAACAACTTTCCAGCCTTGCCTCATCTTGTTAGTTGCAGCATGCATAAATCATGTCAGCCAGCTAGGTCAGAGGTTTACTCGATTTTAGGTTTCAGTTTTCATGTACTTTTTGTTTACACCGTTACAATTTCTCGCTTGATTACAAATTGAGAGGCTCGTAAAACTGTGATTTCTTTTTGAGTCATCCCAGAAAGCTGCTGCGCCTTTAACTTTGTTTTTTTTTTTTTTCAGTTAACTTTTTACGGTTATTAGAAGCTTTGCCACACACATTAAAAAATCGTAAAAATCAAAATAGTAGTTGGGTGACCGGAAAACATGTCAAACGCATTTAGATAGTGAATGCATTTTTTAAATGCTTGTGGGCGTTGCCCAAAACCAAGCTCAATCAATCTCACTCTCTCTCTCTTTCTTTTTCTGTCATCTTTTAGCTTTTGGCAGAGCACGCAAAGTGGGTTGAACATGCAGATTCTTCAGCAACTTCCTGCCCCTCTCAGCAGTTTGTATTGACAAACCACACACTCGACCACGTAAATCCCAACTGCAATTAACAACTTAAACGACGAAGATCAGCAAGGCAATCAATTTAAAGTTGGCATAGCCGGAAATTGTTGTTTGCTCAATAAAAGTAAATTGCAATTAAACAAAATTGCTAATTTCAAATGATGACAGGCGCCATAAATACGTTAAAATGCGGCAAAGGGGAAGATTTGAATGTTGACAGTTGTGTGAACTGAAGCGAGTTTCTGAAAATGCGTTGTAGAGGCTCAGAGAGCTTACTTTTTAATCTGAACAAAATGTTTTTGGTAGATACATACCAAACACTGCTAAATTCAGTAAGTCTTTAAAACCACTGAAAATTTTCTTGCACTACAATAATCTACTTGCCTTACACATAATTCCGGATCAACACTTAGCTGTCATTATCAATAATAATGTAAATTTAATGGCAGATCTCCCCTCTGGTCATTTTACACTTCGCATCATTTGGCTTTTCTCCCCCCAACTAATCAGCGATTACAAAACACTTGAAGAAATCTCAAAATAAACACACAATCAGTTTAAAAATGCCACCCAAAATGAAAAGCTATAAAAAATAATCACTTTAAGTTTTAAAGGAAAAAAAAACTAATAATTGGAAAATAATAGTTTCAAAATAAAATATTGTGATTATATTTATAAATTTAAAATAACCTGAATGAATGAAAACGCAAGGCATTAAAAAGGCACAAAATAATTAATAAATTATTTCCAGTCAATAAACTTTTGTCTTGCAGCCATTGCAACACACGTTGCTTGAATGTGCGGGCGCCCCGCAGATGCACAAGACGCCTCTCTCAGCTTCACCATGTCAGTTCATTAGGGGGTCAGGCTATGAACACAGAGGGGGCAAGGGAGACGAGATTGTGACTTCGACTGTGGGCTGAGATTTGCTTTGGCGGTTCATTAAAATTAGCAGGCCATAAAATTAGCCAGAGAACAGAAAAGTTTATTTCACATAAAAATGCAACACGTTCATTCATTAATTGGATTTTTTTATGGTTTTTTAATTTATGAATGTAAAATCAAAGAACTTACTCGGACAAATTCTATTTTATTTGTATAGTGGCGGCAAGGCAGGTGTAAAAATTTGTTCAAATAGCATAGGAGGTGAGAATGTTTAGTTGCTTGTAAAGATGGGAAGTTGTTAAACTGGGGAATGTTCTGACTGAAAGAGCATTATATGAGGTAAATGGAATGGCAGTGTGAGTGACATCAGTTGTACTCAAGTGGCTAATATTTTGTTCCCATGGTTTGAAATCCCACCCAATCAATGCAAGAATTTGAATGTAATCAAACAGCACCAAAAACTTCAAAAGATATCACTCAATACCAAAAATTCCAAAAAATATAAAATGGTCCAAAAATTTCACAAACATCCAAGCTGAAAGAATTCTAAAAATATCTAGAATAAGGAATTCAGAAAATACCAAAAATTTCCATAATGCTATACAAGTACCAAAAATTTTTTGATCAATTTGTTTTTAAGAACAGGGAGCGATCTACACCATAGTTGCCTGGCAGTAGGTTTATCTGAATAGCTGTCCGTCTATCTCGTATGTGGGTATGGCCCATTACAGCTTTGTTTAGCTTATTGTATTATATTAACTACAGACAGTGCACTTATCTTTTATTTGCTATTATGGATCAGTACTAGAGGATTAGGAGAAACACACCCAACATCCGACGAGCATAGCGCAGATCATCGCTAGAGGCGCACGACCCATACCGAGTAATGATCTGAATTTACTCGGATCTAAGCTGAACGCTACATAATAAAAAAAAAAATGGATTTAAAGATTCCAAAAAATTCCAAATATAACAAGTAAAAGTTTTTCAACCTGCACAGGGTGGTCCATTTAAAAATTGGAATTTAATTTTGATATAAAAAAAAGCGGATCGATTTTTTTCAAAGGTTGAACATTTATTGGAAAGATTGGTTCATATCATTTATTTATGAAAAACAATTTCGGTCCACGGCTGACTTGGCAGTAGTCCATTCGATCCACCCAATTTTTGAGACCATTTTTAATTGTTTCGGCACGTATGTCGTATAGCAACTCGAATCTCGTTCTTCAACTCATCAATTGTTTCGGGATTGTTTACATAACATTTGTCCTTGGCCGCTCCCCAAAGATAATACGTTAGACTATCATGTCAGATCACAGCTTCTTGGCGGCCAATTCACATCACAATATTTGCTGATTATTCCATTTTCGAAGATAGGGCGCAGAAGATCGATTGTGGCGTGAGCTGTGTGGCACGTAGTGCCGTCTTGTTGAAACCAAATATCGTCCAAGTCTTCCGCTTCAATTTCCTCGAAGAACCAATCACTTAACATTGCGCGGTAGCGCTTACCATTCACGGTCACGGTGGCTCCTTCTTAATTTTCACAGAAAAATGAACCAATGATGCCTCGAGACCAAAATCCGCACCAAACAGTGACACGAGATGTGTGCATTGGCTTCTCGACGACGATATGCGGATTTTCTGTGCCCAAGATGCGACAATTTTGTTTATTAACATAACCACCGAGGTGGAAATGTGCTTCATCCGAAAAGATGATTTTCACCATCTTCGGCCAAACGACCTTACGCCCAATTTGCGAACTGTAGACGATGCGGATGGTCAATTGTCTCTAGCTGCTGCACCAATTGAACATTGTATGGCTTCATGGCAAGGTCTTTATGCAAAATTCGCATCAAAGAAGTGCACGAAATGTACAATTGTTGAGATCGACGGCGAGTTGACGTCGATGGTGGTTCACGCACATTTTCAGCAACCGCAGCAATGTTTTCGGTCGAGCGCACCGAACGAGAACGCACGGGTTGGTTTATCCACCAACATTCCAGTTTCACGAACTCGCTTCACGAATTGATCCACAAATTGAGTTTTCGGAACATTTTTTTTGTTAAATGTTTTTTTCAAATTTGGCACAGTTTGAGTCGAGGACTCACTTTGGAAATATGTTTTTAATATTTCCCAACTTTCTTCAAGCTAATAGCGACCCATTTCGTAAATGTCAAAGTTTTTACTAAATATTAGTAGCTTTTCAAATGACATTTGACGTTTTTAAAGTCAAATTATGAATAGTTCAAAATCCAAACATAGTTTTAGCAAACTCTTTTGATTTTAGGCAAAGTTTGTTTTAGCCGGCTCGAGGTCAACATGGTTAATTACATAGTTCTTTTTTTAAAAACCCTGCATAAGACCCTTAAAATATATGGGACCTATGTAAGCATTGCCTCATACCCAGTTTCTCAAATAAAGCCTCGGCTCGCGTTTTATGGATACTTTTGTACTTGCAACACACAGCGACAACACTTTTAACTTAGTTTTTAATGGCGTCAGATAAAAATCTGCAAAATTCAGCCCAGGTGAACAGAGTCATTGGGAACGCAATATAACAAATTCACTTCAATCGTACAATTAGTTAAGGTACCTCCAGAAGGATTAAAAACATTATTCCTGAATATTGCTCTACTGCCACAAAACCGCAATATGGAGTAACATTTTTAGACTCACCCACAAACCAATTAATATAGGCTATAAACCAGACTTAAAAATAGAAAGTTATAAAAATTTCAGTTATACCAACGAAGCCTTGGTTCGTGGTTTATTGACATTTTTTTTTTACTAGCATTTAGGGTAAAACCAGCTTCACCAAAATTATGTAATAAATTTTATGAGTAAAGTGCTACATTACCAGCAGGAATGCATATCATATCATTTAAATACTTCAGTTCAAGGCATCTTAGCGTATCGCGGTTTCTCCACCGATGGCAATTTTAATTGAAATTGTACTTTTTCTTGGTGGCAATGACGAATTTTACTCATAAAATAATTCCATATTCAGTCAATGTTATTTCAAAGACAAAATTGCCTGTAACCTGAGAACCAAAGTTTCCTTGGTGAATCTGAAAACACTGTTTGGTATATTTTTACGTCTGGTTTATAGTCCATATGGAGTGGTTCGTGGGTGAATATAAAATTGGTACTCCAACTGGCGATTTTTTGGCTGTCGAGTACCATCTCGAAGCCCATTTTACCATCATAAAAATCGTTTTCGAGAATCACCACAATTCTCTCATCAGTAAAATTGTTGGTTTTAACGCTTGAACAAACTGTAAACTTCTTTTTTATACAACTTGTATTGGCGAATATACACTTGGCGATTCCAATGGTTACTGCCCGAGATTATGCTATATTTTTTGAAGATTTTTGTTTACCAATTGTTGTAATTCAATCTCATTGTTGCATTGGCTGCTGCTAATGGCCGAAGAATCTGTCTAGGCCAATAGTTCTTGTATGTATACAAATAGGGTTTACCGCCTTTTTATACCCTGTTCCCATTAAAAATGGGAAAAGGGGATCATGAAGTTGTGCAAATGTATGTAACAGCCAGAACGAAGCTTCTCCGACCCTATAAAGTATATATATTCTTGATCAGCATCAACAGCCGAGTCGATATAGCCATGTCCGTCTGTATGAACGCACAGAGATAGAGGTTTGACATGTATGGGACATAAACTTCTTACACTTGCAGGCAGATCAAGTTTATTTTAAATTTTTGCCAAGCCCCCTCCCGCCCCCGTAATTTGAAAAAAGCGTCATATCTCCCACAGTTTTGAAGATAGATGGTTGAAATCTTCTACGCATACTTAGTAATCAGTATTATTTTTCGATTTGCCAAAGAAATGTTAAAGATCGGATGAACGATATTTAAGTTATGACCAAAAGAAAGTTATTTCCCCCGCCCTGGCTGTTGTGGCGTCATCTATTGGTCAGTTTTGACAATCCCTCATTGTGTAATGCAAGTAGTGGAGCCATCTATTGTTCAGCAGCGCAGCTTCCAGGTACAGAGTGTATTACAGTCGGGCTTGACCGACTTTCTTACTTGTTTGTTTTTTTTAAATTTTTTTGTGCTCCGGTTTGATTCGGATCCGGGCAGTTAAAATAAGTTTTGTCCGGTTCAGGTTCGGCTTGGACTTATCATAAATTTCGGATACTTCGACTTGGGCCAATTTTGACCTTTCAACACTGATTGTACATCTATACTTTAGTTCAGCAGGAACCTTCAAAACCAAATTTTCCAGACTTTCTCCAGCTTTACCTTTTATTCCTCAACATATTTCTCTTGTCATGTTTGAAAAACTTTTTCTAATCTAAATGACAACACCTTGACACTTTTCTTTCACCAAAATATTTTGCATCTTTGCTGTGTTTTATTTTTTTTTTCTTCTTCTAACAGCACCTTGATTGATTACAAAACGTGCGCCAAGCATTTTCACGGCAGCCACAACAAGGCCTGGCAATTGTTTTTACCGCGACGCGATTTTTCCACAATGGCATTTTCTTCATTTGCGCGCCCAACAATGGCAACACTTTGTCACGATTTTTGTGGCCCGAAAACTCCTAACAAGACACACTGGCAACATGTTGCTTAGATTCATAGTGGCTGCTGTTGCTGCCGAGTTGAATTATCACCCAGGCGCATGTGTGACTAACCTCCTGAGGCGGTGCACAACAAAAAGCCCGCTCGCTTTTTCGGCTCCAGACTTTTCTCTAGAGACCAAGTCCAACCTGCTAATGTGGATGCTGTGCTGCTTAAGCTTTAGTCATAATTTTTACTGCCAGACGACGACGACGACGACAAGAGAGATTCCTTTTTTTTTTTATTTATGGTAGCACTGGCTACTGTGACCATCAACAGCGGCACGTTAATGATCTTGTTACCCCTGGAGAGATAGAAGTCGGGGCCCTTTTTGCATGATGCTGGGGAAGTTGTGAACGAATGAACCATTTGAGGCAGATGAAGGTGTGCAACAACCAACTAACGAGCATTGTTCTGGAGGGTTTTCTTTTTTCGTTGCGAAAGCCAAATGATGAATTAGTGGGAATCATTCATAGACTAGAAGCATATGCTGAGTGAAGTACTATAAACTATAATATACCTAAGAAAATCCTAAGAAAATCAACCTTCCCGTTTTGAATTCATTTTCTAATCCATTCTCTGGCTACTCTACCACCTCTAGACATATCCGGCAGGCAGACTTTCCACCCACCTAATCAACTAACCTACCAAAAAAAAAAAAAAAAAAAATCAACCATTGCATGCCATAAGTCTTTCCACCAAAACAAAAACCAAAAATTGGAACATGTGCCTGGCTATAAATCTCAGCCTTTGTCTCCTTCGTAACATAGATTTGCACTCGAAATGCGGCGCATGCGCGACGAAGAACATTTGTAAGAGCAATTAAAATCACACCACGACCAAAAAGGAGAAGGAGACGACGTCGTCGACTTGGACGTTGGCGATAGCAGCAACATGGCAAACAGGCAGGCAGGCAGGCAGCATTAGATATAGATACAAGTCTCCCAATTGTAGCGAAAGTCTCGCTCGACTATAAATTAGAAAATCAAAATGCCAAACTCTTTCAACAGTTTGAGAGCCACTGTACGGTACATTGGCAATTGTAAACAAATTGTCATTTTGACAATTACATTTTGTTGATCACATTCATTAGTGTCAAATGTTTGCATCTTTGCATGCATCCAACCATTTACCGCTTCATGTCAACACATTTTGTGAGAAAATTATTTTAAGATTTATGACCATGAGCATCCTCCTCTTGCTTTTGCTCCATTTCATATGATGGCCAAACGGTTGACAACTGTAATGGTGGTTGCTCCATTTTGTCTTCTTCAATTCTCGTTTGTCCATAAAGTTGTCTGGCAATTGTGAAAAAGATACTCGGACAGTAAATGCGAATTTGTTTTTCTTTTTTTTTTGTGTAATTTTGAAATTGTTTGGCCTAGTTGGGAATTGAAGCAGCTCAAATTGTTTGCACATGTGCGAATGAATCTTTCACTGGAGACGATATATGAGCAATTTTTTGGGAATAGAAAGTGAAAAATTGAAGAAAAACCAATTAAGATTAGTTAAAGATATAATTTTTATAAAGACCTGGAAGGATTTAGACAAATTTGTGTTACAAATTTAAAGTCAAGTCGACTGGGGAAACAACTTGATAAATATTATTTCATATTCATTGGATAAGTTTCTATTGAATTTCAAAGATATTGTATGATTTTTGATTCAAAACACCCAAGCTTGAAAAGATGCTTGCTTTATATAAGAGAGCGATGCAAAAAGTAGGGTTACAAATCAAAGAAATGAAAAGTGAAAACTGAGCTCAGAAAAATTTGTATCAATATCAATTTGGTACGTCAGTTGATTTTTTTCAATTAACAATTTGATATATCAACTAAAACTGAAACTAGCATATTTTTGTTTTGTATCAATATAAACCTAGAGAATATCTAATTGATATTTTGGGTTTTATTTTGATACTTAGAATATTAATTTGATACGCAAAAGTATTAATTTGAACCCAAAAAATGTTCAATATCAATTAATGTTAGTTCGAAATTCGAAAAGTCATGCTGCCAATTGTTGCAGCTGACGATGCTTGACGTGTCACAGTTAGTGTTTTGATTTTAGTGCAAACACATCAGTACTTGGTTAAAAGTAAATGATATGGAAGACACTTTCCCAGACGACTGTCTGATAATAAATTAATGGATTTCAATACGGAGCTCGAAATTCTTCGAGTTTTCACGTCAAATTGGATATCAAGTATCCTGTTTAAAAATTAAATCTCCAACAACAAAGTGTGCTGTGATAAAGTAAGCTGACATCACCAGCCCAGTCCCAGGTCATGAGATTAACAGTGTTGATAAACAATTAGTTTACTTTTAGAAAAGATAAAATATAAATTAAAAAGATACTTTTGAGTTATATAGTACATTTAGCTGTCCCCTCTGTTTTGGCAGCAGTGGTGTTGGGGTAAGGTATGAGACTGAAAGTCAAACAGACCTGGGTTCAAGTCAAGGCACGTACTTAAAAGTTTTTTTTTAGTAAAAAACAATTATTAAGTTATCATGATAAGCACACAAAAGAGTGTTCACTACAGTTGAAGATTAAATTAAATTTTTAAACAATATCTATATATACAAGGTAAGCAGCTAAGCATACATATTTATATATGTTGTTGTGATCGTTTTTTGCATAAATATGTAAATAACAAACGTAACCCTTTAGACAGGACATACATATAACACGCCATAATGCTACTGTGGCCGTTTCTGCGCCATTAGAGATCTACATTTATGGGTTCAAGTATGAGGCACATCCATACAGAGACTTCTGATTAATCAACATCCGTTTAGACACAGAGTATGCAGAATGAGAGAACAATGAGACAACAAATGTCAACCTGATACAAGTTGGTATCAATTTGATAACCTCGAAATATCATTTTAATACTTTCGAAAATATCAACTTGATACTTGGAGAATTAAGAGAATTTGATACTCAATAGTTTTAAATTGATGAGTCATTATAATGATAACTTTTTTTTAGGTGTAGGAATATGAATAGGAATAGGAATGGGAATGGGAATGGGAATCTGAATTTGAATGGGAATTTGAATGGGAATAGGAATGGGAATGGGAATAGGAATAGGAATGCTAGAAAAATATCCAATGCGAGATAGCAAGTAAGTATAACACTCCACTCAGACCATCGTCAGACACAGTTAAAAGAATGTTTCATTCGCAAATATTATGCACGACTCAAGACGACATGCCCTTTCTGATTTTTGGTTTGAAAAATTAGTTGTAATGGAGGCCAACATAAATTTAGTGGATAATATAAAATTGTAATTATTTTCAAACAAAAACCTGTAAGATTAACCATTAATGTGATAGTTGGGCTTATTAGGTTACAAAAATATACATGAATATTTCAACATTTTTCAAAAATTCCTCATAGTTTCAATAATAGTTTCAAATTGATGATTTAATGGTCATTTTGATGATTACTTTAATTTTTTGGCTATTTTGCACGAGAAAGTGCACAGTTCTAAATGTGGTTCTAATATACTTCAAGAAAATCTTACAAAACAGTTCAAACAAGCCTAAAAGTTAATATTGGCAAAATAATTACTCTAAGCCACAATTCAAGCTGATGTCTAACAAGTTGAACATAATTTAGGACACATTTCTTATACTCAAACTTATTTGCATTCTCCTCTTTGACTTGGTCATTAGCCAAACCAAAAACAAAAACAGACCACAAACAGTGGCACGTGTGTGTTGTGTGTGTGGTTTTTTTTCCCCGTTGTCTAATTTATAACCCACGCATTAAAATTTGCAGACAATTTTTTTTTATCTCAGAAAATTAAGCAGCAAACTACGAGATACATTTAGCCGCTGGTCATATTTTGTAATCAGTTCCATTTGCAGCTCACCGAAAAACCACAAGCACAGACACAACACAGAGTCACAGTCGCAGACTGCATGGAGCCAAAAAGCCAACAAGCTCTAGGAGAGTGAGATGGTTGTTGTCCACATTTGAAAGACCAAACCAAAGACACTACACATATAGATACCGCATCTCATACAAACTTTTTTATTTATTTTTTTTTGGGATCGTTTTATCTTTCACATGCGTCATAATATCTATAAATCTTTGTTCTCAGCCAATACCCATTTATTAAAACTTAAAGCTAAATTTCAATACATATATTTCTCGTAAAGTCAGCGAGAAGCAAAAATTGGGATCCAATGTCAGCTCCCAAAAATCGTTTTTTGTTTCACATGCGTCATCTATAATATCTATAAGTCTTTGACCAAACCCAAGCGGCAGCACCAAGCCCGAACCACTTTGGCAATCCAAGTCAAGCGGCATATTTTCATGTTGTTTTTGTTGTTGTTGCCTGCGTTGACATTTTTATGGTCATTGGAATGCTCAGACGCAAACGCGAAAAATTGTTTCCACTTTGGTTTCCACTTTGACTTTGTGGCCCCTTTTGATGTTTTGTGGCTGATTTTTCGTTTAACGAAACTGATTAGTCGAAAAATTTCAAATATTTGTGTTAAATACCTTAACAATTAATTGCATTTGAGGCTTTTTTTTGTGGTCAAACACAAGCGAACGCCAAATGAAGTTATACAATTTGTGGGCAAAATTTCTTATGGCCGGTGGCTTAAAAAGGAGATGCGGTTTCTTTCTAATATGAAAAATTACCTTTAATTGAGCAGATTCTTTTCTCCTTTCTTTTTTTTCTTGGTGATTGCGTGGGTTTTTGTCCATTGCCAACTACTTTACTTTATCCCCAGCTACTGTTCTTTACCCCCCACACACACACGAAAAAACCACGGTTTGATGCTTCGATAAGAGTGTGTCTTGTAACTGGCTTTTGGGTTTTTGGTATGCCACGAACAGAAGTCCAAGTGCAGACCATTTTCTTAAGATTTATGATCAACAGATGACTGCCAAACCAGTTGCTTAGTTGCAGTACATGTCAAACTGTGTACATTGTATGAAGTGAGGTAAGAGGCTTGATGATTTGACCCAAAACAACAACATCTAACGCTTACCAAACCGAGTCTCGTTATTTATATAACCAGTCAAGTTCCAAACCATTTACCAAAAATATGCTCATAGCTTTTTGACTTTTATGCTTGGGTCATAATTTAAATTTTCCTAATTATTTTGGTTATAAATCAAAATGTTTGTTTTCACTTCAATGCAATTGTGAAATTTGTGAAGTTTTGTGAGGAGATAAATCAAAGTGTTCCATCTATGTGATTTTTTTTGCAAATGAAACTTTAAGAATCTGCTGAAGCTGTGCGTTTCATACGCTTAGAGAACACTACAAAATTTCCAAAATAAAATTATATTTTAATTGGAAGTATAACTAGTAATTTTTTGCGAGTTTGAACTAAAGTTAACCGTCAGCATTGACATTGACAACAACATCATTGACATGAACATCAGATCTCCATTAATCTTCCCAAATTCTTAGTAAAATCAATTACAACACCTCTTTACCATAACTTATTACAGACTACCATAAAAAGATAAAGTAGCCAAAAGGCTTCTTTAAAGTCCATAAAATCTCAAGACATTTAACAAATGCATTTTGCATATAGCAAAAGTGGCAGTTTACTTCAGGCATGACAGACAAACAATTAGAAAACAAAACGAGAAAAAAAACACTTGCTATACAAAGGGTGAAGTAAAATCATTTGTTGTGTTGTGGGTTATGCAATCCGAGTTCTTCTTCAAGTACGTACAACGACTCGTCTGCAGGTTGCCACTTTTTTTTTTGGTTATTTGAGAAGATGAGTTGAAGTTGTCTCTATTTTTGGCCCATTGTCCATTTTGCAGTGAATGGTGGAAAAAAAAGTAAACTCAAGGAGAACTAGCTAAGCAGGGAGCACAAGTATTGTGTTACATTGTGAATGAGTTTAGATTTTTGAGAAATGATCATTTAATTACAAAAATTGAAAACGATTGCCCTCCCACTCCAGATGTTTCCGCTGATTTATGCCTTAAAATGCATCACAAATTGAGGTCACAAGACTCTTCTCTTTTATTTCCAAGTGGAACGCCAATTCAATTATGTTTCCCCTCACAACACATCTGTTTTTCATAGGTGCACATACATTTAAAAGGCATTCACTTTGTTCTGCCCACTTTAATTACTTTTTTTTTTTGTGTGGTACTCACCCTCACAGGCCACCGGATTGCCTTCAAGTTGATCATCTGCAATTAGTTCCCAATCGGCATCATTCTCGGCCTGACGTAGGGCAGCCAAATCCTCCAATTGTTCAGCATTTACGTTCATGCCAAAGTAACCATCCTGGCATTCATGGCACTTGAATCCAATTACACCGACTTTACAGGCACATTGTCCCGTACGTGGATCGCATCGATCCAAGATGGCAGCACCCAGTGCATCACAATTGCAGGGCAGGCATAGCAATTCTACATGTGCATAGCCCACATCGCATTCGTTACATTTCTGGCCAGCAAAACGTGGCTTACACAAACACTGACCATCCGTACTGTCACACAGACCACTTTCCGAGCCCTCGGCATGACAATGACAGGGTAAACAGCCCACAGCCGGATCACCCCAATAGCCCAATTTACAGCGTTCACAATGCCAACCCTCCGTATTGCCTTCACAGGTGATGCAGACTCCGCTGGAGACATTACAGGGTCCTCCAGCGCAATCACATCGTATACATTTACTGCCCAACTCGAGGGGATTGCCAAAGTAACCATCGTCGCACACCTGACAATGATCTCCCGTATACCCTTCCGGGCATTGAGTGCAAATGTATTCAGCATGTTCGATTAACTCAAATTGTGGATTTAGATCCATATAGTTGTACGATTTCAGCTGGCAACTGGGTGAGAAATTGTTGCTATCCTCCAGAAGTGGGCAAGCGCAACGTTTACAATCATGTGGAGTACCTTGCAAGGGATTGCCATAGAAACCCAGCTGGCAACGCTCGCAGCTGTAAGAGAAACACATTTTAAGTGACATTTTTCAAATTGAATGTTGACTTTGCTGGGGTATCATCAATATTGACCTAAATATTATCTACCTTCATAAACTGAAATGATGTATAGTTTTTAATAAATTTATCCAACTTTCTTTCTTAAGGTATGTAAAATAAGAAATGGGCACGTTCAGCGGTGATATTTAATAAGTGATAAGCTTTTAAAACTACATTTCCAATTTGGCTTACTTTTAGGTGTCGCAAATCAATGACCTTTTTGAAAATATCACCCGAAAAGTAGGCCAAATAATTAGCGTATAAAATATCATCAGGAACCAGCTGTTTGCTGAATGCGCCCTTTAAATACTTGGCACACTTTTAGGTATCATAACAAATTACATAAGTCAACAAAACTCCACTTTTTTCAGTTTATAAATGGGATGGTAATAATGGTATATGATTTTTATTTGCATAACAAGAATCTGTCCTGCGAAATGGTCCTTCAAGAGTGGATTTTTTGTTATTTGACCTTAAATTGGCTTAAAAATTTATACTTGAATTCTTTTTAGACGCCTGTTGTTTAGAAACTAAACGTTCGTTTTAGCTCTCTTTGATATTATCGCTAAGTACTTTTTCTTAACTTTAAAATAAACTAACCCAGACAGTTTTACGATTTTCTTAAGCGAAGATATACCATTTTGAATATATGTTTTCGAAATGACTGCATCTTGCGCTGCCCATAAGTATGCAATGAATGCTATTGAAAATATTCTATATATTAATACGTCAAGATTATTCAATAAAAATGTTCGTCTCCCTTTTTAGCATAGTAAAACAAATTTAATTAACACAAGATTTATACCATTTGCTATTATGAGTATTAAGAGTTGACGAATGGCAAAAAAAAATTTTATTGCAATTATTTTGTGTTTTATAACCGTTAATTCTACGCTTAGTTGAAAATAGTTAATTAATAAAAAATAGTTATTTTTGTTTGAAAATTTTATAAATTAATAAAAAAAAAAATTAAGCAATTTGTTTTAGGTTTTTCGGTACTGTGCAAATCGCAATTATATGTACATACATACATATTTGATATGGGCTTACTGTTTACTTATCTCCGAAGTTAATATCCGAAGATAAAATACACAGATGTATACAAAATCTTTTTGATTTATGCTCTTTCAGCTTAAAACACAAATGCAGCGACGGCAAATGCTGACTGATATTGGGAATAGGAGAGCGCGATGTCGACATCATGAACTAACTATATTTCTCATCAATTGGAAAATGCTTTCAAGTGTGCATTGACTACACAAGGCAACAAAATTAGACTTTTTCCAATATACTGAAGGGTTGGTGGTGATTCTAGATGATTTTCGTGTGCTTAACATCTGTTTTCAGAAATGGTTCAACACGTCGAAATTGTTAGTAATTTCAGCATAAAGTTGCAATAACTGCCTACTTTGACCCTTCTTATACGCGTTTTGTGAGGAACCTTATTTTTGTTTCTACTCCCTTTGTTATTATCGTAAAGTACTAATCCTTAACTTTGAAATAAACTATCCCAAACATTCTTACGATTTTTTTAAACTGTACCAAAGATATACCATTTTTAGTATATTGTATACGTTTGTCACAAATAATCGCGTATATTGTTGCTGCCCCAAAGTATGCAATGGGTGATGTTGAAAATTTTTATTGAAATTCTATTAGGGTATTCACCAGCTCGACGTCGATAAAGCGTAAACTCCAAAAGTGCCCTGGGGCAACAAAAATAACAACTTGTTCGTATGAACGAATCGCTCGTAAAAGATGGTAAGAAACTTGACGTGTTCAACATGTATCGGACTAAATAGTACTTAAGTATCGTACTTATCGGAGAGAGCAACTTAGTGAGCTGCACCGCGTTGTGCCGCGTCGGATAGGATTGTCGACTCTGTCTCTCTCTCTCGCTACTCTCGGCTCAGAATCCTTCGCGTAAACTGGACGGTGGGGTCTACTGGGTGGCCGGGGTCAGAAGGGGTGCCAACTCGCAAACGATAATAACTCGAAATAAGAAAATACAGAGTCAGCTCCATGGTTCGAGCACACGTCTTACCATCTACGAGTTATAGCATGCAGTGCTCTACGCCACTGAGGCGTTCTGAAATTAGTTGTAAATGGTAAGTATATGAGCCTCAGTTAATAGCAAAATGCTTACAGCCTGTCAACAACAGCTGATTTACGGCAAAAATTGCTGCAGGGCCACCAGAAGGGGTGCTCAATAGCTGCGTCGCGCAAATTTGCACAATTACGCTTTTACGCGGGTTGGTGAATACCCTATGTTCAAATTACTAGCCTGTTGTACTGTACTGTTTTTGCATGGAATAGCTTTGGGCAGTAGACAATCTTGCTGTTTTATTATATGTATTCAAAATGGTATATTCTCACTATAAATCATCGTACAATACTTTGGGATAGTTTACTTTAAAGTTAAGAAATAGTAATTTAATTAATAGTAAATACTTAATAATTTAAAAAAAGTCCAAACAGAAGTATAGGTTCCCCACAAAACGCGTTTAAAAATGGTCAAAATAAGCATTTTTTGCAACTTTAAGCTCAAATTACTAAAAATCTCTACGTGATCGACCATTTCTGAGAACAGAGTCGTGTTCAGCACATGAAAATCATCTAGAATCACCACCAACCCTTCAATATACTGGACCTTGTTGCCTAGTGCTATCATTTCTCATAATTTTGTAATTTTGTACGTTGTACAAATAAGAAGCCACTTTTCGACCAGAGAAGATAGCAAACTTTCCTTATGTATTTTTAGGCGCAGAACTTAAATCAGAGATTTTTGTACAAGCATTGTTGTTGAACATTGTGTTTGGGCAGCAGCTATATAGAAGATGAGATATCGGCCCTTAATTACACTAGTCCACAAGGTGCGGTTTATAAAAGGGTGGTGGCGATTCTAGATGATTTTCGGGTGCTGAACAGGAATCTGTTTTGGGAGTGCTTGAGTTTTTCATGAGATCATCGTTTACTATCATTTTACAACTCCAAAAATAAATATCCCAAACAATTTTGGGATTTTTATAAGGGAAGATATACCATTTTTAATACATGTTTTCGAAATGACTTAATCTTCTACTGCTCAAAGGTATACAATGCAAAAAGAGTATAGTAGGTTATCCATTTGAATTGAATTCTATGCTAACTTCAGTTAATAGAGTCCTTAAATTAAGTCCACAATTCACTGGCTGTCATTTTAGGACATATGTCCATAAATTTTTGGTTATTTTGAGCAGTTTTGGGTAATGTGTTTTTCCGAGTGTAAAGAAAAGATTAACAACATATATTGCATACTACCCATAAGCACATAACGTTGTCACATTGATCTCATATATGCAAAATAGTATATGTTCGATGAAGTGTTTGGGATAGCAGTTAAAGTTAAGAAATACACTTGCCAACAAGGTCAAATATATTGAAGAATTGGTGGTGGTTCTAAATGATTTTCGTGTGCTGAACACGAATGCGTTTTCAGAAATGATCCATTACGTCGAGATTTTTAGTAATTTGAGCTTTAATTTACAAAAAAATTCCCTTTTTTTTCCAAAAAGGGTCAAGATTTATTGCAACTTTAAGCTCAAATTAATGAAAATCTTGATGTGATATACCATTTCTGAAAACATATTCGTGTTCAGCATACGATAATCATCTAGAATCATCACCAAGTCTAATTTAATGGAAAAAGTCAAATTTTGTTGCCTTATGAGATCAAAGTTAAGAAACAATATAAAAGAAAGTCAAATCCAAGGTGTAGGTGGTCCACAAAACATGTCTAAAAAGGTTCAAAATAGGCATTTTAATCAGCTTTAACCTCAAATTATTAACCATTTCCCAAAATTATTTCCCCAAAAATAGATTCCTGTTGTGCACTCGAAAGTAGTCTAGAACTACCATCATCCCTTCAAAATCCTGAAAAATTTTTATTTTATAGTGTTAATTTTGTAATTGATTATTGATCACTGATCAAGCGTCTTTCCTTAAGTCACACACCCACAATACGCTTCTTATTTTTAATTTTTTTGTGCAAGCAAAAGAGGCAAACGGTGGAAGTCTTTGCTATGATTGGGGTGTGTTTATTAGCTAAGTGTGTGTGGTGAGTTAGTCTAGACACAAGCCAAACTATAGGCGAGTTGAGAATGGTTGTCGTATGAACTAGAATTGTGGAAGATGTAATGTGGAATGTAAACAAAAAGGTTGACGTATTGACTAAATGACAGAAGTTAGTACTGGTTGGAAACTATGGAAAGTAGCCTGAAGTGAGATGCTAAGCATAATTATGGGAGGGCTGCTATTTACTTTTAGAGACTCTACGAACAGTACAATAATTTTCAAATTTCAAATTTTTTACTCACCGCTCTCCAAACGTGTTGTGCATACAATCGCCGCAGTTGCCGCTTTGCAAATCACACGAATTCGAGTGTCCGTTGCAGGGACACGGTATACACTTGCCCAGCAGCTGATGATCCGTTGAGTTCTCATAGATTCGTTTATAACCAAAAGCACAGCTCTCACACGACAAACCCGTATAGCCGGCCGGGCATAGGCACTGCTCCACTCGCGTCGATGCTGGGCCACCTAATTCCATGCCACCCGTATAGATAACCGCACGTGCCAAAGAAGTTTCCACTTGATCGGTATGATAAGCGGCACGTATAAGCAAGGCATCCAGTGAAACCAGTACAGAAAGAAACTGTGCTCGGGTAACTGCCTCGCCATGATAGGCACCTCCTTCGGTACGTCTAAGACGGGTTTTGATATCCTTAATGGCCGGCGGTACATGATACCAACCCTCTTCCGAGAGTATGATATTTAAATGGGCATTCATGCCCTCAAAAGATTCATCAGCAAAGGCTATCTTAAGACCATTCTTGCCGCAAAGAATGGCATTGGGTCCGGTGGTGGGTTTGCCAGAGGTATCTCCACGCATGACCTCCCAGGAGAGTTGAAGTTCAAGTCGAGCACCATAGCTGGTGAGACGATTGCCCAGATAACCCAATGGCGCCTGCCAATAGATGGCCTCCACTTCATCCAATTCATTGACAAAGATGAGCCGTTTCTGTTCAGCATCCACAGGAATGGGTATGGCCTGTAGTCTCTGTATATCGGTGAGTTTCCAATCATTTAGGGTCTCAAAAGCCAAGGTCTGTAGCTTGAAACTGTGACATGTCTCGGAGACGCCCGAACACCAGCAATGTGTACACCCCGAAGGATTATCCCGACTCAAATCAAAGTAACCGGAAGAACATTCCGAACAGGTAAGACCCCCCACGTAAGCTTTACATCTACACTCGCTGGAACAGGATTGGTTTGTGGAAAGGGTACCTCTCTCATCGCACTCACAGCGTTTGCAATTATCACCATAAAAGCCAGGAGCACATTCCTCACACTGCTTGCCCTGGAATCCCTCCAAGCAATGACAATTTCCTCCCTCGGCTGAGCAGCTACCCGTTGATCTTTGCGGATTACAAGAGCAGGGCAGACAGGGTTCTGTGAGGGAGGCACCCAATTCCCTAAAGTAGCCGCTGTCACAGAATTCACACTCATTGCCGGCCGTATGATTGCCACATCCCTGACAAATGCCCTTATCCAAATACGAATCATAGGTACAACTCTCCGCATGACCCTGGCACTGACATATTTCACACTCTCCACCCAAACGGTAAGGACGATCCTGGAAGAGAGGACAACACTCCTCGCACTGCATGCCACAGGCATTATGCTGGCACAGACACTGCATCCAGGGCGTCTCTACTAACTCCTGTGTGCGTTCGGCATGTCCATGGCAATCAAGGCGTGCACTTACTCTCAATTGCTTCAGCGAGTAGAAACTACGCTTCTCCAAAGACTGAGAATCTAAAAGCCAATCCACACTGTTATCCAGATTGGCCGTAGAATGCATACCCTGCAGACGTATTCGCATAAAGCGCGCCGTTATGAATTGTAGAAGTTCAGGAGTTTGTGCCATAGCGCCGGGACGATTCTTGAGCAGCGATACATGCAGCTCGCCGTTTTCCAGGGGCAAGGGCTTGGAGAACTGAGTGGAACAAATGACTTCGGTGTCATTCTGGAAAACATATTTGCCATTTTGTCCCGACAGATTCCAGCGACGTTTGCAATCGGCATCGCTGAGACCAAAATATTGCCAAGGTTCATAGTTTAAACCATCCAGAGACTTTTCCAATATCCAGGAAGCAGGTCGAGGTGAGTTGGCTGATTTTAACATCACAAAGAAGATTTGATAGGTCTGAAAAAGGAGAAAGAGATAAGGTTTACAGTTTGACAAGCACTACCAAATCCAATTCGGTCATAAATATTAAGTTCAAATTAGTTTTTTAAAGCAAACACAATTTTTCGCACGCTTCACAATCTCTTAGCAATTTATGAATCGTGTACAGCTAGTAAATTGTATCTACGCACCCAAATGTCGGTGTTTCTGTCAGTTTCAGCCACTCGTTGATGTTTCTATTCGGTATTATATCTTTGTCTATGCATCATAAATTTTCCCAACTGTCAACTAACCACGAACTAACACCTACTTTTTCCTTTGCAACACACACGCCCGGCAGCCAAACATCTGACAAACGATATTTATATACATATATTTATGTTCAAGTACTTGGAGGAAAAACAAAAAAAACCGAAATGCCAAAAACGTAGCGTGAGCCGCAAGATGTTGAAAATGTTGCGCCTATCAAAGATCAATGACCAAAAAAAATAATGAAACTACCAATAAAAGGCATGCAATTGAATTTTCCGACGGGCGACTTGTGTCGAAGGTGTGGCCAGGTGTATAATTGATTACGACATGGCGCCATCTAACCAGATTTTATTACCTATATTTTCGAATTTAGACAGACAACAAGCAACTCTATCAAATTTCCAAGCCACTTGTTTACCCCATCAAAAAAAAAAAAGACTCTTAAGCAGCTAATAGCATCAGCAAACACTTCTCTTTTTCTTCACTGATAAAACAGCAAGAAGTTCGAATGGCAACTCTGCGCATGCGTGCCTGCCGGTCGGACTGCCTGCTTGCCGCCTGTATTCGATTACAACTGTCAAGATGATTAGATTAGAGGGTGAAGCAGGCGCAGATACCGAAAGAGACTGGCAAAAAATATGGAGGAAAGTTGGTCAAGTTGAATACAATTTGTCTTGGGGCAATTTGTCCGTTGATTTTACTTTGGAAAAATTGAAATAAATCATAAATTTTAATATCTTAAAATTTTTCTCAATTTATTATTGCTGGATAAGTTTTATTAAAAATATTTCTTCTTACTTCTATGTATGTTGCCTATAGACATTCAAACTAAAAATCTAATGTAGATTTTGTGTCCTCTTTCAAAGTCTGCTAAATTTCATAATAACACTTACACTTTTATTAAATAAATTAGCTTAGATGACTTTGGAAATGGTTTTAAATCTCTTTGACAAAGATACAAAGGGTATTTGAAAGCATTTCAATGTAAGTAACTGACAAAAAACAAAGCAGATTTATTTTTCATCGGCATCAAAGAACGAGGCGGTGGCCATGGCTTTGGTAAGAATCAAGAAGTAGCAAATCTATACTTATAAATCTGTAGGCCCGACTGACTTCAAATGAATATTTATTGAAGAGTGGCTGCCAAGAGGTCAAGTTGTGATTTCATGATACAACTATGTGGCGATCAGCCAACATTTTGAGCTAAGCGCTTTTGCTTACACCGCGAGAGAGAGAGCGGGGTAATGTGCGCGAGAGCAAACGCAAACGTCACACACACAGAAATGTAGTATGTTTGTGTGTACATAAAAAAAACCAAAAGCAGTTACAGATTTACATACATATGCATGAGCAAATTTTCCATTGACACACAGTTTTTTTTTTGTTTTGATCTTGGTAAAATTTCGGGAAAGACTTAGGATGCTTTAGGTTCCCAATTATGGACAAGCAGTGATGATGATGCTGCTGTGAAGTGCACAATACTCATATATTTACTAGAACTGAGCGCGGGACGAAAATATCTCTTGACCCAAAGTTCACAATGTAGTTCTGCGGGCGAGTTATATTTTCAGCATCCACTTGACAGGAAGGGATTAATGTTGTAGCGAGTTTTGGTCAACTTGAATTGACCACGCCTTGGGGATTAGCCGAGCGGAACTAGTTTTTATTAGGTGGTTGGGCAAAAACTCTCGCCGGTCGCAATCCGGGCACGTAGGGCGATTTAGTAACGAGAAGGAAGTACGCAGCCAATTAGAATTAGAATAGAATAGAATAGAAAACTAAAATTATGTGGACAACTGAGAGGTGGACAAACAAGTGGAGCTAATTAAAGTGGGCGAGTCGCAACCAATTTTATGGAATCTGGCCAAAAAAAAGTATTTCGATACCCGCAGCTGCAGCACTTGTGGCGGAGAATCCTTCTCTGTATGCTACTCCCGGCATGCCATTTGCCCAATGTATGCATACCACACGTGTCTATACATTCGCATTCTCCACAGCCCACGAAACGGCCCGACAGCCAACGGCCAAGCAGCCCTAAGCTGAAGTTTCCACAGCCCATTATAGTAGTGGCTCCTTCGGCTTACTGTCCTAGCTTCCGTTGCTACTGTTGTTGTCACCTTTTAATCCGTGTTAACCTAGTTTATCCTCCTCTAATACGCCCGGCGAGTATGATCCGCCTCCAGTCTATAAAGCTGGCTGTGGCTATGAATATTGCCTCTGGTTTAATGTGCGGCCCAGCAATTTGAATCTCCAGATGCGTTTTGTGTTGTCGCTATAGCAGTATGTCTAAGTGGCTAAGTTCTGCTCCCGCAGCCCAAAATAAAAGCGCGGCTTCTACCTCCCCACACAAAATGCTTCCAAGAAATAGACCATGGCATTAGCACAGACAACTGAAATTCCCCTAGTGACTTGCATTTTCAATTTTATACACTATTTTATTTTATTTGAATTAGCCCGCTTATTTTTTATTCACACAACAGCTGATTTCTGTCTGTTGCCTGGTCAGTCTGTCTGAGCGGCACTGGAAATTATCAAACAATTTCCGCTCCGACAAAATTGTCAGAATTGTTATTAGAAATTGTTATCGCCTGTCATCGGTGATCGGTAACCGTCAGTGAAGCCTTTCCAGGGATCTAGTTCCTTGAGTCGGATCCTAGATTCGCTACAATGTATAGTTCTGGAGTTTCCGAGCGCCCAGAAAATTTGGATCCTTAGGACGGGATGGGATCAAATTTAACAAAGTGTACAATTTTGTACAATTTTTTAAAATTTTGGACGCGGACGAATTCGGCTAGTTTCTTATATATTTATACAGGAACAGGGGCGGCAAGTTCCAAAAATAAGGAGGTGACAAAAAATATACAAAATAGCAAAATTAATGCAAATGTTTTTGCAAAACTACATTATTATAATGCAAATCCAAGATTTTTAGGGGGCAAAAACGTTTTAGGGGTTGCTAGTTTATGGGTTAATGTTCGAACAAAAAAGTTTATACAATTGTAAGGCTGCAGTCCGCTTCAATTTTGCAAAAGGTTCGGTCTCGGGATTAAAACCCTTTGTATTAACCAAAATACAATCAGTACCTGCAATAAGACAAGTCTCATTCAATTACGCAGACGTAAATGTTTAACGTCATAAATTCTCTTCAACCTTTTTTGCATATGCAAATATGAACAACAACAACCCCTTTTAAGCAGCGAGCAGCGTGCAGCTGCTCACGAGCAACCGCACCCTGCTCACGAGCAGCGGCTACCTGCTCGCGAGCAACGGGTCCCTGCTCGTGAGCAGTGTGCAGTTGCTCACGAGCAGCGAGCAAGTGCTCGTGCTCGTGAGCAACTGCACTCTGCTCGCGAGCAACACATCCCTGCTCACGAGCAGCGAGCAGCAGCTGCACGCTGCTCGCGGACTACCGCTCGCTGCTCAGAGCGGGAGTCAAAAAGAGTCAGTGCAGGCTGCTCGCGAGCGAGCAACTCCGAACCCTGGCATAAGCACAAAGTTGAGTTAAGGAAAAAGCGTCAAGGAAAAAGCTGAGTTTTGTTTTGGATTTGCCAAAAGCAAGGAAATCAAAAACAAAAGTAAGGTGAACACAAGCGACTGTTTTTGTACATATTAGTATCTGCGATGGAGCAAACTGACGATATGGATTTGCCAGTAATGTTCAGTAGCTATTTCAGTGATTTGTTCAGTGTGATTGTTCACTTATTTCGGTGACTGTTCAGCTGTTATTGGCTTCGCGGTTATGTTTGCTGTCAACTCTGTTCGTTTTCTAATTAGGAATGTCTTTGATAAGAAAGCACAGCGATATTTGGTACCATTTCACCGAAATGGACACTAAAAAGGAAAAAAGTGTATTTTGCAGCATTACTTCAAGTTTCAACTCACAAAGTAATTTAAGCCGACACCTCAAAAGCACCCATCTGAAGGGAACCAGAACTCTGTCCTTGTGGAAAATGTAGAGAAGGTCGGACTTATAAGCCAACTAATCATTTTAAGCTTTGTGTATAAGCCAGCACCTGCATATAGGAGCCAACAAATAAACCGTCAATTGCTTTGAATGATCGCTAATCGTCACCATGCCTAGGTCTTAGTTGCCAAGCAAGTAAACAGCTGAACGAACAGCAATGATCAATCGAACAGCTGAACAACTAAATAGCAGATCAACTGAACTACTGAGCAATTTGTGTGAGTTGACTTACTTTGAAAGGTGAACATGTTCATTGAAATTGTCAACCTTTACTCAACACTACTTTGAAACGACTGCATTTTCGGAAAATTATCAAAAGATTCTCTGGAATGAGTAACACATTTCTGCTGTTCGGGTTTTCCGAAAATCGTAAATTCGAATATTAAATTCCATAAGGCAAATATAGATCTTTAAATGATAATCATGCATTGTTTTTTTGATTATCTATTAATTATAATAGTGGACAATTCGATCGCAAGTGAACTGAACTTAATCCAACAATTTAAAAGAAAAGAAGAACTAACTGACATTTTAAAGTCTTTTCATGCTTAAAAATTTCAAGAATTTGTGAAAAGATCCTTCAATATATTAAAATTGACAAACCTCAAGTTCCGTACTAGCGAAAATTTCCATCCATTTTTAGTTCAAAACTTTCTACAACTTTCTAGGATAAGATAGCAGTTTACAAATACTTGTCACCTTTCCTGGATCATACTGCTCGATTGAACTCAGTATTATGTACTCCCTCAGCTTAAGTCGTATTTAAAACCAACATGGATAAGATCAAGTACCTTGAATTTTTTCATGTTTATAGTCGCGCCGTCAAAATTGATTACAGCAAATCAGCTACCTACCCGGACTGAGCACGAACCGCCGGGGCTGGCTGTGCAGTCATGTTCCTTAGTTCACAGCTGACTCCAGGAGCTGTTGAAGATGACGGCTGCATGAAAGCTTAACCTTTTAATATGCCACAACTGTCATATTCTAATCCTTTAATCATCCGTAATTCAGACAACCCACAAATCGTCCTTCTTCCATCTAGATAAACAAAATCCTGGCTGTCGTACTTCGATTACACTTAACTCTACAGCAACTCATGCAGTGCTTCTGGGACTTGCAAAGCGACAACTTCCTGCATTTCTACCTCAGGGGAAAAAAAAAAACAAACAAGTTTGAAAGATAAGAATGAACTTCAAAGGCCAGTAGTAAGACCTTGGAGTAACTTTAGACGGCAGCCAGCAATTCTTCCCAAAGGAGATGTGAAAATCTGTGTAGAGATTGCCATCAAGATGGCCCCAAGGTGTAACATTTTGACGTTTTTATCAGTGGACAGTCAAGACGGCCAATTGACAGGCCATGAACAGCAAACAACAAACTTGTTTACACACAACAAAATGAAGATTGTATTTCTGGTCAATAATTTATTTTGTTATCTTTGGAAACCTGTTGCCCTGCCAGATCAAATGTCAACTGATAACAACAAATAAGACAACTAAAATGGTTAAATTATGCAACTGCAGCGGCAAATTGAGTTGCATGTCATAAATTACCTAAATTAGCATTTTCGACCATCAAATATTTTTCAGTTCGTTTAGTTGCCATCGTAAACTTTTAAAAATAAAACTATGTAGACTAGACACAGACGAGTCTAAATGAATGTTTATTTTTTGGCAAAATGTAAAGCTAAAGAAGCAGAATGATTTTTATGCGGTGGTGAATGAACCCACCGCCACCTACACATGTCGGACATATTTCAAAAATGTATTTTCTTTTTCGTTTTTTTGTTGTTGTTGTTGTTGTTGTTTTTCAATGTTTCGAGCCATAAAGAGTTCAATGCTCAGAGGCCAAAAGTAATGGAAAAGTTTTTCGTGTCTGCAGCAAGTTTTTATCTTAACCAAAAATTGGCGCATTAATGCGGTCTGAAAAGAATGCCTAAAGTTAGCATAACTTGTTTTGTGATTAAAGTTTAAGTAAGCTGAATTGAGATATATATGTACAATTTTGATTGAAGAGTTGAAATTGTTAAGGAATGCGGTTTGAAATAGCTGAAAGAGTGGACTTTTAAAATTGAATCAAGAAGGTAAGAGAATTATAGAAATACATACTAGCTGTCCCGGCAAACACTAAAAAAGGATTATATCTAAAATTACAATTCCCAAGATCTTAATGATAATCTAAAATCCTTTTAAAATTTTGCAAATTTTACGATTTTGTATACCCTTTGATCTTTACTATTCATCTATTCACCCATGTTCATTAAAATCTAAACTCATACGAAAATTAAATAATTTTCGCCATTTTTTAGATCTTTTGATCTTTACCATCCGTTGATTTACCTGTCTTCATTATAATCATAATCTTATTATGAAATTTTCACACTTTCGCATTTTTTTTTGACCATTTGATCTACACCTCCTACTTACCCGTCTATTTACTCATCAAATTAAGCGTCTTAATAACAATCTTATATCTTATCTTACTTATAAGCATTATTTCTTGTGTCATCGGGAAAACAAATAAGCCAACCAAAACCTTGAAATGAGCTTAGAAATCTTAAAAACAAGATTTATCATCTTGAAACTTGTCAGTTTTCAGTATTCAGATTTATTATGCTAAAAAAAAACAAAAATAAACAATTTTCGGTAGCAATGCAACGATCTCTTCGTTCAATAACACATTGGCACTTCCGATAAGTCGATTTTGCCGTTTGAGGGTCAATTGTTAAGCGCAGCCAGTTGCAGTATATGAACTCATGCTGCGAAAATCTCTGCTCTTTTACTAACAGTTGACGCTCGGTGGTAATGCGGTGGTGTCAGTATTTCAGTGCGCAGAAGGTACTGAGCTCAAGTCCCAGTATCGGCGGATTAATAATTTACAATTCATCTAAGTTTTTCAGAAAGAAGAAAATGTTAAAAAACTAAGACAACTAACTAAACCAATCAAATAACACCACCCTTTCTCCCACCCATAAGATATGCTTAATTTATTTTTGTCTTTTTTTTATATTAAAAAATGAGATTGTTTCATCTTCAAGTCGAGTATAAACGATCTTAATTCAATATTGTTGGATTAAGATTTAAATTGAAATTATAATCTTGGGTTAAGACTATCTCGTATCTGTCGAATTTTGACACCCTTTTGTCTCGTTTCGAGATTAAAATCTTGGTTTTAGATCAGAGTCCGGCACATCTCAGTCTACAGTGTATTGAACAGGGTTCTGCGGCAGCGACGTCGACACACCGACAGTATACGAGCTTATACTGCTCTCTTTTGCAACAACAAAGATGTGCTAAATGAGCGCGCTCTCGCGTAGCTAAACACACACTCGCAACGCCAAAACGTGCATGTGTGTTTTGCCGGCCCCTGTTTTAGATTGATTTTTTTTCTCAGTGTAGAATCTGCGTTCCCTAAATTAAGTGAGCTAGTCGGAAAAATACAATGGATTTTTCAGCAGGAAAATGCTCCTCTTCATAACGCTCGAGACGCCTAATCGTTTATTTAGAGCCAAAACGTTAATGACATGACTTGGCCACCATAGTCTCCAATCCTAAACATAATTGAAAATGTATGAGGTTGGTTTACACGCAAAATATATGAAGGAGTAAGACAATTCGAAGATAAGGAATCGTCAACTTCACCTATTGAACTAGCTTGAAGCGATATTTCGATGAACTACATAAATAAATACCTTGTACTGCTCTATGAATGACCGGACTTTCGAACTTATAAGTGACCAAGGAGCGCTCTTTACTTAAAATAGTTTGCTCTTCTTTTTAATGTAGTATTTAAGTATATCTAAATTTTAAGAATCACTTTTCATAGACAAAACATTGTATTGCCCAACAAAAAAAAAACCGCATTTTAAGTACCTTTAGAAAAACTTTTGAAAAAAATAGTTTTGTTATATTTTTATAATAATTTTGAAAATAAACCAGGAAGATCATTAAATTAACATGTTTTCTGCATAATTACTACTTTTGAATTATTTTTTATATTAAAACAACAAAGTATTTTTAAATATAGCTAAGGGTGCGTCTAACCTATTGACTAGGAGTGTATATAATAGTCCCGATTGATTCACAGACTGACTGATAGGCAATCTATTCACAGCCCGAACGGTAAGAGATAAAAGGCTGTAATTTGGATAGGAGTTTCCACTAGAGTTGAAAGTGAGCCCTAAGATGCCGCAAAAGTTTGTTTGGGAAATTTTTTTTAATCGGATTGATTTGAAACTTGGTCTTGTACGCAAATAATTATCGTAATTGACCAAATAAATGGAAAAAGTATGCTCCAATTTTGTAAAACCCACTAGCAAAGTTGGATAATAGAGGGCGGTTCAAGTGTGTTCTTGGCCAATCGTTGTTTTCTAGCCGATATTTGTCTCTCTCCATTGACTTCAAACTCATACTGATACCGGCTTTATCAGCTATACTGATAAAGGCTATACTGATGGCGGTGCAGAGAAGCGCAACGAGTTGAATGCTAGTTTCATAATGAAATTTGGAAAATTTCGCAATTTTTTTCACCAAGCGGTTTGAAATATACTTTACTTTTTATTCTCATACCTATCAAATATACACAAAATTTCATAAAAATAGGTCAAGCCGTTACGCAGGAGTACAAGATATTAATTGGATAATTTCAGTTGGCTTCCGCCTCTAGAAATGTGGCCCGCACAGCTCAGAACTAAGAGCTGCGAGTAAGAAACTCTTTTTTTTTCATTTCAAATAAACATTTTTTCTTTAATATTTACTGCCTTGTAGTTCTGCCCTTAAAAATACTCCTCTGTTAGCATCATTACCCCATAAAAACCAAAAGAAAAAAAAATTAAACATTGCTTCCTGTTAAACGACATAAAACCACTTCAAGCAAAGCTTCAATCACGTTAACGTTCAAACCGAAAATAACAAACGAAAAACTCTCAGAAAATTTATGCAAATGCCACAAACTGCAGCGCAACCAAATCCACATCATGTACAGACGGAAGCATTCTTTAAAAGGCAAATTCGAAGGAAAAAATCACACAAAAACCAAAACAAATAAATAAATTGACCATTAAAATAATTGCTGCGCCTAAAATGCGTCGCGTACGTGGCTTGTAACACGCTTTGCCGAATGTTGCAACAACTTGTCAAACATTTGAATTACAGTTACGTAAAGGCGCTCTTGCCCAGGCCAAAGAGTCAACTATTTTCTTGGCCAAATTTGGCCAAATTTAATGAAGCAATTAAATGGCTATAAAAAAAATTGAAAAAAACATTAAACAAACATTTTTCTTAATTTGTTTAGATGTTTGCCGCCAAAAATGGCAGACAGAAAAATATTGAGTAACTATTTATTTGTAATATTGTATTTCTCCTGCCGCTTGTAGTCGCAGAGTTCCCAGAATTCTCGCTAGACTCTCAATTAGTCACACGCGCCCCAAACCCATTGAAGCATAAATCTAGACATTGTTGTATGGACCAACCAGACAGACAGACTGCCTGACTGACAGTTCTGACCAGTCTGCCTGGTCTGCCTTTTTCCACTAGAAAAAGAAATATTTTAAGCTGTCAAATTGTTGACACATGCCTGTCGTTTCCTTCGTGTTGTTCTTGTAAATCACTCGATTAGTTTAATTGTTAAAATCAACTCAAAATCGGCCATGAAAAGCGAAACGCTAACATCAATGTCAAGTTTTTGTCGTCGTCGTCTCCGTTGCCGTTGTCAGAGGTCATAAATTTTGTTGGGGGATAAAGACAGAGAGTTTGCTTCTTTCTAATGGATTTTTAAACATATTGTGACAAATGTTGAAAATATTTCCAGAGCACACAAACACACTTCATTTGTGGAGCTAACCAATTAGTAAGCTAAAAATTGGAATAGATGGTAATTGGGTGTGACTTGTAGCAGCTGCATGGAGGGAGTTTGAAAAAGAAAATTTATGGGAAAAGTCTAAATCGGAAATGGAAATTTGATTAGGATAATGCACTTGGAAAGTTTTCCCTAAGTGTATATTTGATTCCTTAATATACCTTAAAAAAATGTAAGAAAAATGGAATCATCAGCTCATCATATGCATCATATTTATATTTGTAACTCGTAGGGTAAAAAGGGTAGACTAAGTTCGTGTAAAAGTATATAACAGGCAGAAGAAAGAATCTCTGACCCCATAAAGTATAAATATATTTTCTTGGTCCGCATCAACAATCGGGACTAAAAGAGCTAAAGCAACCCAATTTGAAATGATTATTTTAAATTTTCAAATTTTAAACTTACATTTATGTACATAGTATCTATAATCTCTCCAATTTTCATAAAGATCGGTTAATAAATAGCGGAGCTATCAGAATATACTCTTTTGTAATATATTTTAGATCGATGTCTGTTGATAAAAAAAAAGTTGCCTTCATTTTTGCGTTTCCTTAAGGACCCAATTTTTTGTCATATATTTGGGGTCAGCAGGCTCTGTCTGCTAACATAATGTTAATATGTTAACATTAATATAAGTGCTCTGTTAGTTAACATAAGGGAAGACTATTAAACATTTCGTTCTCTGAGTAACGTTTATATCGAAGTCGGGCACGACCGACCTTAACTAACGCTCTCGTTTTGAAAAGGGTTAGTACTTCACACAGTTCATACGAGTAACCTAGCAACAAACTTAACTTGACTCAATGCCAATGTTCAGTTTATTATTTAAGCTCCAGTTAAGTCCCGACAGAACTATAAAAAAAATGTTCTCTTGCCATACAGCTGACTTAAACAATGTCGTTGTTTAAAGTCCAATGGAAATTTAATTTAAAAGAACAGAGGTGCGAAGAAATATTAAAAGAGAATACAGGAGTGGGTCCTATTATTTTACTAATCTGGATTGCATTTGGGCAATTCAAACAAATTGGCCTCTGTGTTAACTGAGGGGAAATAATTTCACCCACTTATATTGAAGGGCCGAACTCGCAGAAGACAGGCAAAGACTGAATAGGGAGATTCATGAATTAGCTATACAGTCGACCAGCCTCCTTTGTGGTGTGTGTGTGTCTTGTTTTATAAAGTTATGAACAAACATAACTTATTGACCGAAAGCCTGCTTAAAATTCTATGATTATTCTGGATAATATCAAAATATTTTTGTTTAATTTAGAAAGGTCCTCAGCCACGGAAAAGTTTAACCTTCTTGGCCTATTTTGGTACTTCACTTTGATTCATCGTAACCAATTCTTATCAACTTTTTGGCAAAAAGAAAAACCCACAACCATTAATAATTCAAGCCCCGTACTCAGAACGACAGAAAATTCCTTTCGTCTTCCCTTGGCACAACAGCCATCAGCAACCGAAACAAATCAACATTCACTGTCATCATCGGTGTCATTCGTGAATCATGTTGCTCAATCAGTCGAGTCCAGTGTTGCAAACTTTTGCCGAGAAAAAAAATCCGTTTTCGGCGGGACGGAGAAGAAAAAAAAGCTGTATTTCTGGACAAAAAAGATGGAAAAAAGCGCATGGCTTTTCTTATTATTTAATATATCATCAGAGTGATGATATTCCTCGTCCCCATCCTTGTCGTATTCCTTAAGTATGCCTATTAGCTTAAGGTAACTAGAAAGGTCCTTATAATAGACGCAGCATGTCGACGTAACCCGTATCTGTAACTACACATATAATTTTTTGAATGTAATATTCTAATTTCAGTTTCACTAATTTCCGATATCTTATACATAATATTAAGATGAGCGTGCTCACCTTCATTAGATTTGTTAGTTTTGATTTTACAATATTAACCTGGCTGAAGACTCGCTCAACTTAAGCGTTGGACCATGACAAGAGCAACATCTGAATGGCAAACGAGGCTAACTCAAAAAGGCTTTGATTACCTCCAGAGTCCTTGGAATTGATTACTTTACTCCAAAACTTTAGTTTCATCATCGTTCTTCCATTTTACCAATTGTATATCATTACATTGACCCTAAGTTTTCCGATGTCTCCTACGAAAAATACTTCCAAAATGGTAACAATGCATTGATTTTTGGTCGTAGAATATTGTCAACCGAAAATATGTCAGTTTGTTGAAGAATGCTAAGATTGTCAGGTAAACTAAAATCAATTAAATTGCTTAAAACAATGAATTTTGTGAAAATCCAAAAAGTAGATCAGTGCCTGAGCTTTAGTTGCTGTATAAGCTAAACTTAGAAATTGGCGCAGCAGTCTCGAATAGATTTCTCCAATTCGCTATACATATGAAGCATAAATCTTTGAAAACAAATTTCTCAAAATGGAGATGACTGTTTCCTTAACGTTAAAGGTGGCTATTAGGGTCGATAAATGACTGATAGAGATGACAAACTATCGATTTGCTTATAAGTCTTGCAAATGACTCCAAAATAAAAATGAAGCTGAAAAAGACAGAATTGCCGCTTCCCGCTGTTTCTGGTTTAAAAAAAGCTAGAAATGACGGTAAAAAAGCTGATTTGGCAACACTGGTCGAGTCCGATCAGGTAATCTTAGCCACTGCTTTGATTAAGATTATGGATCAATCGGGAAATTACCACTTATTAAGTGCGCTATTGGATTCGGGTTCACAAATGAATTTCATAACTGATGAATTAGCCAAAACTTTAAAGTGAGAAAAGGTTCGAAAGGAAGTTAGCTTGCTTTGTATAGGAAATACTAGTTCAACGACGCAGCATACAGTCCAGACTTCAATCGCATCTCTCGACAACACTTTCAAATCTAATGCTTAGTTGAGCATTCTCAAATCAATATCTTCCAACCGGAGAAAACCATTTCCACTAAGAGTTAAGCATCCCAAATGACATGGTTTTAGCCGATCCAGCTTTCTTCAAATCCCAAAGGGTCGATTTGCTTATTGCAGCAGAGCTCTTTTTTGATCTCTTGAAGGTTGGGCAAGTAAAAAGTTGCGATGGAGCGTTAATTCTGCAGAATTCGGTATTCGGATGGGCGGTGTCGGGACGTTATAAAACTTCAGAAAGTAAAGCCCCTCATTCAATTTCAATTGTTGCTATTAGTCAAGAAAATTGTCCTAAAGATTATCCTGTTAAAGCCCAAAAAAGACAATTTTTCGTCTGGGAAGAATTGGAAGAATAACATTTAGCAATAAAAAGATTTTGTAAAAATTTGAAGTACCAAATATTTTTGGTTTAAAAACTATTGTATAAGTACTTTTAAATGACTCCAAATCAATAAGAAACATTACATTCTACTGATGTACTTTTAGACTACAAAGTACTGTTTGCATAAAATCGAAAGTCCATTCTCCTCATTCCACAATCCAAGTCTTTAAGGCCCACCCACTAGACAACAGTTTGCACTTTTTTTTTATAGATCTATTGACACCCAAATTGAGTGTTAATAGTGTAAAGCTGTGGTGTTAATTGCAATCCACAACAAAGTATGCCAGATTAGGGCCAGGCATTGATCCTCTCCAGAATACCAACCCAATCATCATCATCGTCGTCATCGCTTCACAAACTGGTGCTCTACCCTATATGGCAATAATGTGCTGAAAAATCATCTGTTTAACATCAGCCGACACAAAGTTGACATTTCAAGTGCAGTTTGCACACACACAAGAGTCTCTCAATGTTTTGATATAATTCTTTCATTGCCATATGCTAAGGGGAGTCTGCAACAGACAAAGACTGCACTTAATTAAAGTGAAGGAGGAGACTGAACTGGAAGTGATTTAAAATTAAAAATATTGTTTTTTTGCATATGCCAGAAGTATGGAAAGATTTATGACTGTCCGCGAGCGATGCAAGAGTTTATTAATAAATTCTTTGCCTGGCCAAGAAGTAAAAATGAAGCATTCAAATATTTTCAATTAACTTTTTAGCTTTTGTCTAGTTTAGGCATAACCTTTTATGGTTAACACATTGACAATTTTTTTTGTTGTAAATGAAATTGTCACATGTTGAAATGTATTTTTTGGTCAGACAAGTTTGTGAGATGCCCATGAAGCAGTAGATAGTCGAAGGAGCGCCAGTGAGTCAAATGTCATCTGCGGCATGTGTCAAAATTTTCACGCTCTCTTTACGCTGATTTGCTTGAGTGACGAGAGATATGCACAGCTTTTGCCAGAGTTTTTTTTTTCAAGAAATCTGTTTTTATACCCTGTACAGAAAGGTATGAAGGGATTAATTAGAAGTAGTGAAGTGAAGGACATTGCATCTATAGTAAACAAAGAAAATCTCATTCCTTCTACAATTTTTTAGACAGACCATGTTTTTAGACATAAGCTTTCAAGTGAATCGTATTCTCCGATGGATTCATAGAAATCAAAACTTTTACCACATCAGATCAATCGAATTCAAAATCAAGAATCAAACCTAATATGCTTTGGCAGTTACCTGGAAAACTTACAGTCCAACTTAAACTTTATGAAGGGTACAACTCTTAAGTACAAATCATGCAACATTTTCCCGGAAGTCAACTTTCTTGCAGAAACTCTCTGTTGACATGTAACTCCAGTTGACTTAATCAAAACTCCATCAAATTCAATTTATGTTTAGAATTTGATTAACCAATGAACCGGTTTCATATCCCATCTCATATTTCATCGTCCCGTATGGAGGGAACTTAAAACTGGGCACTGGCGTTAAATCGCTTGTAAATGAGTGACAACTCAACGGCTTAATTACAAAACTGGATCACAGCTCATCTGTCATGGGTTAACTCACTCACCTGCTTTAAATCCAATGTGATGGTCACATATTCAAATTGTCGGCCACCCTGCAGTGTTGGTGATTGCCACCAGGTCTCCTCAAAGCTGGAGCTAGCCGAAATTAGTGACTCGATGGGACGCTGTTTGGCACGATCCGAAGAGTGAGCATTACAGGTGCCACATTGCTTGGCCCAATTGCGATGCGGATAAGCATCAACAAGTTTGCAATACTCTTCGGCTCCGTTTTGACCACAAGTTGCATTTACACTAATCATAGCACGCGGTGCCACATTGAACAGCGGTGGATAGAGACCTTCAGAGTTCGATAGTGCCCCTTCTCCTCCACTGCCGGCTGATACATCATCTGCCTGTTGACTGTTAAGCAGGCGTAGAACTGAAAATGAATAAGAAAATATGTTTACATAATGCGAGAATATTCCAAATTTGCAGCTTACATTATTTTATGAAATAATTTTTTTTTTTTAAAAGGTATTCAAAATAAATTAGTGTTAAGCGATATTTAAAATAAAACATTTTTATTTATAAACATAGCATACGTTAAAGAGAGTTTATCATGACATTTTTTTATGTTAACCAAATCGTATTTTGGTTCCGGTTCTGGTACTTATGTTTCGGTAAAAGGATCTGTTCTGGTTCTAACATTATTTCGGTATTGGGTTCCGTATCGGTACCTAGATTTTTATTTCGGTATACCTGTACGTACCGGTAAGTACCGTCAAAATAAAAAGAAAGATCGGACATTGGTTTCAAAAACACAAATGAGGAAACTTTGTCGAATTTTGTAACCATCATAGAAGTACATATTCTTTATTTTGTAAACGCTTTAAGCTGAGGAAAGTGATAACGATTAATACCAACTGGGAAAAAAAAATTACATTAATTTTGGATAAGATTAAAAGCATATTCTTTACATTTTGAGGCTATCGAGGAATAGGGAACGGGACATACCTCTTTGTTTTGGAAGGGAAGGGAGCTCATTGGATCAGAGGACAACGGTGTACAACAACTTCGTCGACCAACTCCACCCGATTAGGTCCATTTAAGTCTTTCAGAAAAACACAGACAAATTTTTTCGGGCTTGACTGGGAATCGCGCCCGATTTGGTTAACGAACAACGTATGGAATGGCGCGTTAGCGCATTGAGCTAGCTCACATATTTGTAGTTTCACGTCGTTTTAAGCACTTTTAGAGCATTTGTGATTAAAAATTTTTGAGAACGTTTTGTTCGTATTTTGAGTTGAAGGTAATTTCTTTTCTGAACAGATTTTTTCCCTCTGTGTAAGTGACAGCTTTGCAGTCTAGTTGTAGCACTCAGAACCGTAACTGTACCTGTACAATGCTTAGGTTCTTTTCAGTTTATTCGGTTTCAGTAATATCGGTTCTCGGATACCGGTATAAACCGATTCTTAGTTTAAATAGGTTCTTTACGGTAACTGTTCCGGTTCTAGTTCCGGCATAATTTCCTGGCTTAAGCAGGGTATATGTTGATCAAAAGGTATTTGGTTGGGTTTAAGTTTATTATTGGATTAGGAAATTTGCTCTTGGATCAAGAGTTTTTATTCTTATCGTACTTCTGACACCAAGCATGCTTAATCTAAGTAAGAAATTCACTATATTTAGCTGTGTGTCTGCGCTATCGAACCCCAGGGCTAAGAACTCGCAACATACAGGGCCACACTGTCATTATTTGCATTTTCGACAATAACACTAGGCAACAAAGTCCAGTATATTGAAGGGTTGGTGGTGATTCCAAATTATTCTCGTTTGCTGAACACGAATCTGTATTCGGAAATGGTCCATCACACGTAGATTTTTGGTAATTTGATTTTAAAGTTGCATAAAATTAGTATTTTGATCCTTTTTAGGGGCCATTTTCCAAAACATGTTCGTCTTCAGGATACGAAAACTATCTAGAATCAGCCCCAACCTTTCAAATATGCTAAAAGCAGTCTTATTTTGTAATCTTTTGTTATAGAATTCCCTGAACTGAAAGCAACCATATTAGTTCGATCAAAGACACTACATATATAGATACCGCATCTCATACAAACTTTTCCAATTTTTTTTTTTGGATCCAATGTCAGCTCTCAAGAAAAATCGTTTTTTGTTTCACATGCGTCATCTATAATATCTAAAAGTCTTTGGTTCGACATACCAGATCGTCGGACCAAACAGGCTGAGAATGCCGAAATCGTCACCTTCTATATTTACAAGATGGGTTTGACAGATTATCGAAGTTTAAATACTTCAGATAGTTTTATTTTACCATCCCAATGGCTTTAAGCCACAATACTTATTAAAGCGCCATGACAGAAGGCAGAATCCAACTTTCTGTAAAAGAAGTGAAGTTCAAAAATTGATGGGTGAAATCAGCAAATAGTTACGATCAGATGCAAAGAAGCTTAAACCTTTTAAGCAACATGCCTTGTGCCGAAAATTTATAATTTAGAGGTTATCTGTATAGCTATTTCAAAGCAGATCCCGATTTTCTAAGCATTCCAATAAATGCTTTCCCTTGACAGATTTTTGTTAGATAGACAATTTAAATACTTGTGGCAGTTTGTGGTACCAGTAGCGGATCCAGTGAGGGTGGGGGCTATAGGGGCTGAAGCCCCCCTTAGAGCACATATATAGGCAAAGAGCAGTAGATTTCTAGTTGTTAAGGATTTCAGAAAAAGCTGGAAAATATTTTGATTCTTCAAGGATACGACTTCTCAGGCAACCAGAATGGTGTCCTGGCATTGATATGCGAAAAACATCCCTTTATCCCTTTATTCTATACTCATTGTTTCAGTCATTCGTCGTCTTTGTGTCTCAAAAGAAGTTTAGGTTATCCGAAACATGCTAAGAACAGTTCCTTCAGTGACAAATTTTTTAACACAGTCTGCTAAAAGAACTCAGCGTTTGTAAGATGAAAAGGAATAAATTAAAAACGACTAAAAACTCTTTGCCCTACTCGTGGGGTCGAAAAACATGAATGTGTGAAAGAAACTTACTGACGAAATGGGACTTGAGTTGAAAATTCCTGGCTTAAATGGTTGCCAAAAAAACAGCAACAACATGACGCTATTGGGCTGCATTCGCTAATATTTCTCACATTGTACACTTTCGCTGTACAGGCTATTAATGACATATTGAACCAACTGTGGCACAAGAGTTGTGAGAACTCAGAGTTGAAAAAGCCCAGACTGCACTCGAGGCACTACAGCTCAAGAAATCGAAAAAATTCAATAATTTTTTCCCGAACTTTGCTATATTGTTGCCATTGTTCTCGACAATCCCCGTCACCTCGGCAACAGCTGAATGGACTTCTTCTCTGCTGAAAACATTGAAAACCTACCTTTGTGTCAATATGTCTGAGGACATACTCAACGGGTTAGCGCTGCGAAACGTTCATATAGACATAATAATTTCCAACAAACCTCGTCGTCTTGCAAAATTTGGTTGTTAATTTCAAGTATTATATACATGTATGAGATTTGACTACAATGCGAAACCAGAATAAATTTTCTATTAATGATCTCATAAGAAATGTAAATGAAGACTTAAATTACATATATAAATTAAAATTTTTCGTTTTAAAATAATTTTCTTTAGTGCCCTTAGCCCTCCCCCTAAGTCAAATCCTAGATACGCACCTGTGTGGTACAATGGGTAGCTTGTTTGCCAGCTGTGCGAGAGGTCGTGTGTTCGATCCCTTCTTAGAACATCAAATTTTCTTTAAAATCTTTTTCACAAACGTTCACCTTCACCAGCTATTCAGCAATCCGTCTTGAGTCGTTTATTAAATTTGCTAATGAAAACATTTTTTTGAACTGGGGCTGACTATGTTGGTGGCATGGTATACTTTAAGCATTGAATATTTTTAAAGCATATAGAAAATTGTTAATGGATCAAGCAAATGTCTACCCAATTGTTCTTTAATAATTTGTGCAGTTACTGATAGCGAAGCGTCAGTACCATTTTCTAAAAGTTAGGCTCCATCCAAAATATCATACTTATGGAAATATCTAACTTTTAAGATTTCGGCTTGAATTACACAGTTAGACAAAATTCAACTGTTTTTAAAAACCCGGCATGAGACCCTTAAATTATGATATAAAGCACCTCTGTAAGCATCACCTCATACCCAGTTTTTCAAATAAAGCCTCGGTTCGCGTTTTATGGGTGCTTTTGTACTTGCAACGCACAACGACAACAATTTTATCTTAGATTTTAAGGGTTTAAGATAAAAATCTGGAAAATTCAGCAAATGTGGACAGGGTCATTGGGAACGCAATACAAAAAACTTCACTTCAATCGGGCATTGATTAGCAAACAAATACATTTGGTGCTTCATAAAGTTGATTATATTGTTATGTTGTTATGTATAGCGACATATGTTACTCGATAATCACTTTTTACAGGTACAACTATTAAAGTAATTGTAAAAGTCATTACATTTTGAATGTTACAATTACGATAATTAAAACTTGTAATCAGGAGTTGTTTTTTCACTATCTCAATAACAAGTAATTATAAAACGGTAAGTAATGATTACATTACAGCTCTGCTTGAAACAATTCTGTGTGTTTTTTTCAGAAAAGCAGAGACTACAGCAATAGCTGCGCGATCACATAAGGCGAGTTTGTTGATGATTTTTAGCATTTTTAGTATTTCTGGATATTTTTGAGAAAATTTTTTGAAATGCATGGCAGAAACTTTTTAATCGACCAAACAATTGCTTTCACTCATCCCCACTTGTAACTTCAGGTCCTTGCTTTGTTATTTATTAACTTTAGTTGACACCATTGACACATTTTCCCAGGCCAATCAAATTGAATTGGCCAGACAACTACACAACTACAGGGAACAAGCCCAGAACAACATTGCCCCATAAATCAGCTTAAATAGCAGCTGGTTTTAACTTTTTGTTTTGCAGAGTTTTCCCCGAGAATTATTGATTGGCAGGGGGGGGTATGAAAAATGTATCTCACGGCTAGCAGCCAAACAAGGCAACTTTCGAGATAAAACTTTATCGCTGACCGGCTGCTGGGCAGACACAGCAATGTTGACCTGGTATGCATTTTGCATGTCTGGTAGCTCCAAATTGCAGTTGCTGCTGTTTTATTTTTTGTATATTTCTCACACAGTTTTTGGCAATTGTCAACAAAAAGTTTTTGCATTTGGCAAAAAGTTGACGTAATTGCTATAAAAATGAACATGAGAAGAGGCTTGGGAAAAACTTAGAGAATGATAAAAGTTTTTCCAAAAGTTTGAAAGGGTTTAGTGATAGCTGAAGTATTTTCTACAATTTGTCTTCATATATTTTATTTATCATACACACACACATGTTAATAAATTTTTGCTCATATTTTTTTGGCGGCCAATTCAATTTGTCAAAACATTTAATCAGCAAAACTTTTCTCACTTAAGCTGTCAGCAAGTGGCGAAAAAAAAATAAAAAACGTGAACAGGCGGGGAGGTAGGTGAAAATATGTTATGGTTTTGTCGTGCCACCTCCAGTCTTAAGACTCCCAACATTTTTAGCTACCGCAAATTTGTCATTTGTCAAAACATTTAAATGCCATTTGGACCAAGGCAAGTTTCCACTCAAGTTGGGCGGCGATTTTGACAGCTGCCGATAAATTTTGGTTTTCCTGCTTTCAACACTTTTGTTGAACTCCAGCCCAAAGCAATTTTATGTTTTGTTTTGGGTGTCTTTTTCTGCGTTTGCTTTCTAGACATTTGTTTAGATCATTTTGAATAATTATTGAGCCTAGTTAGGGTCCATTTGGAATGGGTGGATTTTTCACGTTTTTTTTTGTGTTGATTTCTGTATTCAATGGAATTTCTGAGTGAAAGTGATAGGAAATTGTATTGGCTTATTGGTTTGCATGTTGATGGTCAATTATGAATGACTTTAATGGGTAGTTGGATTTTGTGAATTTAATTTTCTTCTGTAACGAAAATTGTTATAGCAGGAAGTCGTCGATGTAAACTGAATGAAAAATACTCTTGGGCACGCCAAGAAAAATATTTCAATTTGGTTATCTTAGTTCTCGAAATGTTTCAACTAATATGAGAAATTTTTGAGCTGCATCTCAAGAATCAAATTTATTTTAAAGCTAAAACTTTTGCCTTAAACTTTGATTAATTAAGTTTAGCATCTTTCTGCCCTTTTTATTGTCGCCATTTTGGTTAATTGAGCCGTTGGTCAATGCTCTAAAATTTTCGATTACTCCTTCATCTCCAGTCTTCCTTTTATTTATTCCCCTTATGCTGTAGCCGTCAAAATTCATCAAAAATTGGCTTTCATCAGTCTGCTGCCGCCTTGTCATCTCGTGTCTGTCTTGGTTTGCAATTTGGTTTTCTTATTAAATTTTTCGGCTACTTGTTAACCAATTTTCAAAGTAATTTATTTATGCAAATATGCTTAAGAAAATTGATTCTGCATAAGATTCTGCTGGACAGGAAGTCTTCCAATTGCTAACTTAACTGGAGAATGTCTATTTCTAACCCACAATCTGGGGGAAAACGACTTAATAAGACGCTGCATATGCCGCCATCTCGCTCCTCTGTAATTTCCAACTGCAACTGCAGTCGCTGTGTTTGGTTTGGCCAAACCAAACAGCTGCCATGACCAAAAATAGTGAGAAAATATTTTTGTATTTTTATATGTCTGCTGCTGATGCTGCTGCTGATGTTGCTGCTGATGTTGCTGATGCTGCTGCTTGCCTTGTCGATATGAATGAAATGCAGAAAACAGTAAAATGCTTTCAGCTTCTGGGAGTTTGAACTTCTCTTCGCGGAGTACGTGTAGTGTGCGTGTGCCCATAATGGTTTTGTAATTAATCAAGCAGGAGAAAACTGAACTGCATCTACGTACCGTTTAATGTGGACTGTGTTTTGCTTCAAATTTTATGGATTGTTTGCTTGCGTACGGCTTACTGCTTTTGGCAAATATTCTTTGATAGAGTTATTGTGAGAGACATGGGAATGTAGCGGAAAGCAACATCTGGAACATGTGCAAAAATTCTTATTTTATGCTTATTCCGAAATTCTCGTTAGTGGTAAATTCGGGACCAGTTATGGGACCTTTATGTGTATACATAGGGAGAAAAATTCAAGAACATTGGACTCAAGATGAGCACAAACAGTGTAAGAACTAGTTTACTCATTTGTAGTACAATGTTCTCACTCTAAGAGTTATTTTTCTCCGATCGAGTTGAACTTTTTTTTATTATAAGAAACTTTAGAACCTTTGTGCTCATAAAATTAGAGAATATTTGGTCCTTTCAAAATTTTGACGAAAATATGTTTATAATTTGAATTCATATAGGGAATAATGGGACTTCTACATTTAGAGCTTATGCCTCAAATTGGGAGCGACCTCCGAAATTAAAGCATGCATGGAACCCGCCAGGCAATGAATATTCTTTTTATCAGAGTTCGGCTCTTAGCATAATATTTAGAACTTTCCGAACTGCAGCTTCGTTGGTTTACATCAGGGCAGGCCCAATGGAGAGGACAGAAAAATATACCTGTGTCTCTCTGACAATCAGTGATGCAGGGCTTCGGCAAGCGTTCGGTGTAAGTTGCCGAGTGACTTTAGCTACGGTGGCTATGGTAGTCATTTGGGAGGACAGAAATAAGTGCTTGTATTTGTAAGCCAAAGAGACTACAGCCGATATAATTGCTTTTCTGCACTCAGAAAATTATTTTTCTAAAATCGCACTAAAATTGTGAAATAATTTCTATGTTTAAGACATTTTTTCTGAATTATTGTAAAAAGTACTTTTCAGAAAAAAAAGTCTCAACAATAGAAACTATTTATTAATTTAAGGGCGATTTCAACATTTGACTAAATTTTAAAAAAAATAATTTTCTGAGTGTGTGCTTACCGATTCAGACACCATAGCTTCGGCTCGCGTATGTGTGAAAAGTACGAGCGATTTCGGCTGCCGGTGGCTATGGTTTTGGCCGGAGCTGGTTTGCTCTTAAGATAGATTTCTCATCTTTTAGATAGCTGCCAGATAAACTTGGATTTTACTCCGTAATATTAAAGATGAGAAATCTTGCCTTTTTCCTTTTCCGATTTCCAAAGATTTTACCTAGTGATATGAAATTTTTTTTCTCAAATACATAAAAAATTTACACTTAGCTGTCAACCTGCGTATTAACAACCTGTGGAATCAAGTGCTAGACGAGCAATCAAAGAGATACGACAGGATCTAATACTACTTCTAATATACTGCTAATGCCTGTAGATTTTCAATATAAACCCTAAGAAGCTACTCGAGTGGGCGAACAAAGTTGACTTCAGTATGCATGCGAATAAGAAGAGACCTAAAGCTACCGTAATGGATCCCCCCAAGAATAGTGCTATGCTGGCATCGCTAAAGGATATCTCCAATAAAAGCATTTGCTGAAAAAGCAATGATCTTGATGAGAGAGTCGTATTAAATAACCAGAGTTAAAATGGTAAGCAGAGCTTTAATAGAGACTTTAAGCGCCTCAAATACCACAGAACGGTTTGTAAAAGGTTTAGCTTAGTAGCCGAAAGACTATTCTCGAAGTCGCAAAATAATCTTTCAATAAACGCTGAAAAGTGTACTTGAAAATACGAACAACTTAAGAATACCTAGGATACAGTAGAATCAGATTCTCTCAACTTTATTCTTGAATTCCATTTTTTGGGTTGGTTCACTGGTTTATTTTTGTACTCTGTACCAAAGTTACAGAGAGTATATTAAATTTGTGCAGGGAGAAGAAATCATTTCCGACCCTATAAACAATATATATTCTCAGGCATTTCTGAAAGCTTTTTGGGGTAAGTATTTCTGATTTTTTATTCAGATTTTTCAGAAAAATTTCCCCAAAAATCGGGTTTTCCGTACTGTTTTTTAATTTTACTTATAACTTTGTCAATAATTACGATTTTCTTAGTTTTCAAATAAACGATAAGTTTTGGCTATGCTTTTGCTCATTTAGGTACCATATATACAATTTTTTCGAAAATTTTGTATAAATTTTGTAAATAACTCTTAAAATTTCTATGAAAATCAAAAAAACTCGTGATGCAGTTTAAAAGATGGGTAAATTTTGAAATTAATAAACAAAAAACATTTTAATATGCCCTCACCGTTCCAAAGTTATACTATTTTAAAGCTTTGCACCCATTGCATGACGTTTTCCGAAAAATCTGAATAAAAACTTAAAAATACTTACCCCTAAAAGCTTTCAGAAAATGCCTGAGCAAAAACAAAATTTTTTTTTTGGGACACCCTAATTGTCAGATGGAGTTGCATTATAACCACAGTGAACAATGCTGAAGTCCCAGCATACCTCCAAAAAATGGTTCAGGACTATTTCCAAAATCGAGCTCTCATATAAGTTTGTCAAAAAAGTCTTGCGGTATTTTTATTGAATTTTCAATTGTTCATAAAATTGGTTATAATAATGCGATTTAAGTCAAATATGCGCCGTTTTGTTCGATGACGAGTTCCCAACGAGATGCCAACTTCATAATGCCCCTCTTATAGAAGCTCGCTTCCCTATTGGCAAAAAACTCGGAGAGCCAATTTTCACAGGACTCTCTTGTGGCCAACTTCCGACTACCAAGCTCGTTCGCCATGGACAGAAATAGGTGGTAATCACTTGGTGCGAGATCCGGACTATACGGTGGATGCAAAAGAACCTCCCATCCGAGCTCCCGGAGCTTCTGGCGCACCACCAAAGATGTGTGTGGCCTGGCGTTGTCCTGATGGAAGACAATTCGGCCTCTGTTGATCAAAGATGGCCTCTTCTGCATGAGTGCTGAATTCAAGCGGTCCAGTTGTTGGCAGTACAGGTCCGAATTGAGCGTTTGGCCATAGGGGAGCAGCTCATAGTGGATGATTCCCTGCCAATCCCACCAAACACACAGAAGAACCTTCCTGGCCGTCAATCCAGGCTTGGCCACCGTCTGGGCAGCTTCACCGCTTTTCGACCACGACCGTTTGCGCTTCACGTTGTCGTAAGTGACCCACTTTTCATCGCCAGTCACCATCCGCTTCAAAAACGGGTCGATTTTGTTGCGATTCAGAAGCGATTCGCATGCATCCATACGGGCAAAAATGTTTTTTTGCGTCAAGTCGTGTGGCACCCATACATCGAGCTTCTTTTTGAATCCAAGCTTCTTCAAATGGTTTATAACGGTTTGATGACTCATGCCCAGCTCTTGGCCGATGCTACGGCTGCTACTATGCCGGTCTCTTTCGATCAATTCAGCGATTTTATCGCAATTTTCGACGACAGGCCTTCCGGACCGTGGCGCATCTTCGATCACCTCTGCACCAGAACGAAAACGTTGAAACCATCGTTGTGCGGTGGAAATGGAAACTGTATCGGGTCCATAAACTGCACACATTTTATTGGCAGCATGAGATGCATTTTTGCCTTTATCGTAGTAGTACTGTAAAATATGCCATATTTTCTCTTTATTTTGCTCCATGTTTGCGACGCTATAACTCACGAACGACTAAAAACAAACAACAATAAATCAAACACGTGTTAGCGCGTGAAAAGAGCTTTCCAAAAAGCTCTAGCGTGAACCGATGCGACGAATACAACTAGAACTATGCGCTTGCAAAGACAAGCTTGCGGAAATACCGCAAGACTTTTTTGACAACCTTATATAAGACAGACCACGGCTCCGTGCGCTATGCCGTGACTGGCGGAGTACCACAAGGTTCTGTCCTAGGGCCATTGTTGTGGAACCTGATGTACAATGGTATACTGCAGCTTGAACTCCCGGAAGGCGCAACAATAATAGGCTTTGCGGACGACATATGTAGCACTAATCACAAACACTGAGTAAACCTGCAACACAGTGATAGCTTCAGTCAGAGAATGGCTTAGCAGTTCAGGATTGACATTGGCAGCCCCAAAAAGCAGAAGCCGTTCTGATTAGCAGCAGGAAAATGATAGAGACTGCCACAATTCTTATAGACAACTCTACAATAAAATCGCGACCATACCTAAGGTACCTAGGGATAACGATAGACCATAGGCTGAGCTTTATGCAGCACCTCTCAGACTTAAGTAAAAAGGCAAGCATGAGAGCAGCATCGCTTGCGCGAATAATGGAGAATAAGTCGAGGGCCATTGCAGCCGTGGCGGCTGCTACTCGCCAACGTAATAATCTCTACGCTCCTATACGTAGCACCAATATGGGCAGAAGCAAGAGGACACGTCACCTAAACACGCTCTGCCAACTCTGTACGTCGCTTATGAATGTTAACATAGCTTGTTAATCTGGACGCGTTCTTCTGATCAAAAATTTTTCTAAATTTTGTCTGAAAAATCTGTAAACTCTCTAACATTTTATGAACCCAGATTCGAACCAAATCCTAAAGCTGCCTTTACACTTATCATATATCTCTAAATAGTCGGTTGTCAAAATTCTCTAAAGAGAAACTATTATCAAATTGAACCTGTCAAATTACATCAAAGAAGGCTAAACTTTCGAAATATTTAGAGTTATTTTGTTTGCTATCACACCATCGTCAGAGAGTCTCTTTAGAAATATATGACAAGTGTAAAGGCAGCTTAAGGTTCGAAAAGTATAGGAACCTCTGGACCGAACCTTGATTAAAATTTTATTGGTTTGCAGCCTTGTAAAGTATATATATTCTTGATCAGCAACAACAGCCAAGTTGATATATCCATGTCCGTCCATCAGTCAGTCCTCCTGTCTGTATGGAAACCTAGACACAAGAGACTTCTAGTCTTAAAACTTAAACCATAGGCAGAAAAAAAATTTAATAAATAGTTTATCGGCTCCTGGGGTCGAATACCCGAAAGCCAGTTTATTAATTAAGCATATTTGTTGCTCTATCTTTACCAATTTAATAAAGATTTTACATTTTGACACGACAAAGCCGTTCTTTTGTACACTTCGGGCTAAGGTACCAACCAATTTGTGTTTTGCAATAAGTGACTGTTTTAATAAGTTTAAAAATGAAGCCTGCAACCAGACTTCCAATGGCACATTGATCTAGGTCCAGATTTAGTCTCTTAGTCCCAAAAATCTAAATTCGAGATCGAAGCTAGAAGCTCGTTTTTCATGTCAGTCGGGAAAATGCACTCTCAATTTTCTTAGCTTACTTTAATTATAAATCAGTTCGCCAAACTAAAGCGACAAATGTAACACTTCAGTGGGAATGTCACCGTGCATACGCAGCAGCCACAGGCTTTTCAGCAAATAATATTTCGCGCAACCATCTGAAAAAAGCAAGCAAGAAAGGTTAAAATCAAACATCCGCATTGACTCAAGGGACTCAAAAAATGAAAAATTAAGATGAGAAAACTAAGAACCAGCTTTTTCATATTTGGGCGTACTCTTGGGGCGTACTTGAAAAGTTAATGTACCCACTCCGTGTTTGAGGTTCAGGAAAAATGCATAGACAAATGTCAAATATTTATTGAAAATAAACACAAAGCTTGGGCAAACAAATAAACAAACTGACAAACAAGAAACGACGAGTCTCTGGGCGCAAAAGCCGCTTCCAAGAAAAGAAATAAAATGAGGGAAAAGAACAACATGGGGACATCAAACTGACCAGAACTGAGGATGTTTGGACATGCATCAGTGCAACGTTGTGTTAAAAGCCAGAGAGGTGGACCGATGGGAAACGAAATGGATGCTGGACCAAGACAACACTCACATGCCGATGTCCGTTGGAACTACCGGGCGTTTGTGACGTGTTGAAGTGGCACCCAAGTTCCAAGTTGTGTTTTAGAAAAATATTTATACGACATGACGGCACGAAGCTGGTTATTATGAAGATGATGATGATGAAATGGACATTGGTCGATGACTTTGTTGGGTTATGCAAGTAATGCTTGATTTGGTATTGAAGACTGGTAGCTGCCTCCTGCCACTTGATGACTCACCAGCCAGGCCCAGGCACCGCACCAGGCAGCGTGTGGGTGAAACGCAAGATTGAGAACGAGACGAAGGAAGTGGATTGAAGTTGAAGTTGGCAGACAGCAATACTAATTCAAGTGGCAAACACATTGGGTGGCTATTTGGAACTAAGTTGAAGGCAAATGTTTATGAAGTAGTGACTGCAAATGTTACTACATCTTCTCTGATTTCAGTTGTTTGACACGAGGGCAGTTTGATAAGTCAGATTAGTCTTTTTAGTTAGGGAGTTACTTTGTTCAGTTGCTAAGAACAACTAAAAGAGCTTCCGAATACTCGATCTTAACCAAAAAAAAACGAATAAACAGCTGAACCCAAAAGACAAACTACAATTTCCCTCATTTACATAAAATGCCACAAATAAATATCATTCGATTAAGTCAATTGATTACTTTATAACCAATCCCATAATCCCCATCTCAACTCACACAGCTTAACAGTTACTCCCCACTTTAATAAACTGCAAATCTCTTGCCATTTTCATATGCCATTCAGCTTTTCCAATAAAAAAACTATACAAATATCGTTAATTGCTAATCAAAAAAGCAACATTTTTGTTTCTGACAGGATAAAAGCTTATCAATTGGTCATTCCAAACTGGTTAGATGAGTCTATTCCCCCCCCCAAACCACCGGACAAGGCGATAAAAATTTGTGGTCAAAACCGAAAGAGAAGAAAAAAAAGAGGCAAAGATACGAATCATCGACAAGCGTCAAACGACATGCAACGTAAACAAGCAAATTAATGCAATTTCTTCAATATATGGACAATTAACCAAAATGCCTGGACAACACAAAGGAGACTACGACGACGACGACGAAACTGGAAGAGGTGGAGGCTGATGGCGGCGCCATCAAATGCTGCTAAAAATGGCGCCTCCAGCGATCGTGGGTTGACTTCGTCGGCGCCTTTTCTACAACCAAAACTAACACGCTTACGGACTGCGACTATGTGCTAATTAAATAGTTTACAAGTCAACTTGATTGCCTCCTTCTGTCCAATACCCAACAGATTTATTGAAGTTGGTTTTTTGACTTTGTTGTACAAAACTTGTCTGTTGTAGGAAATGATTTGTTTATGGTCGGCTAATCTCTGGGCTATTGACTAAAGTTGGGAGTTGGTTTTTTTTTAAACTTTTGAAAAAATTTTGAGTTGACCGAGCGACCCAGTTTTAGCAAACAAACGTTGAAACGTTGAAGAGAGTATTTTTCATTTTGGTCAATGCATTTGATTGACGCCTGTTTGTGAGTTATTGAGGAACAATTTTGCCGACAGAAATATAGCCGATAAATCAGCCCAGTTGGCTGATGGACTCAGGGCGTGCACAGTTGAGAGTGATGTGCATGCGTTCGGAGGGTGGCTTGAATCCAAAGTGTTGCCTCGTGTTGAGGGCTTTGCGGTGCCGCGGTTAAGAGCTTTTTGGTGCCTCTCATCGAGGGGTTTTTGGTGCATCAGTGTGGAGTTAGGTGTGTCTCGGTTGAGGGCTATGCGGTCCCTCGGTTGAAGGCTTTGTGGTGCCTCGTGTTGAGGACTTTGCGATGCCACGGATGAGGGTTTTGTGGTTGTTCGGTTGATCGCAGTGTCTCGGTTGAGGGCTTTGTAGTGCTTGGGTTGAGGGTTTTCATTGCCTCGGTTGAGGGCTTTATGGTGCCTCGGTTATAAAAACATGTTTAATGTCGAGAATCACCAATTTAGCTATTAGGGTAACGACTGTGTAGCTTATGTATATTATTTATGCTTTGATTACCAAAATTATAATTCACTGAGATTATTTTACACACATTTTGCCATCAATAGATGATGTTATGTTAAAGCCCTGTTAAACTGAATTACGGTGTTCCACTGCTAAAAACTCCATCAATGTAAACTTAATGTTAAAATTTGAGTGACAGCCAGCTGAGATACTTTGTTTTAATTATAAGTAATGTGAAAATTTTGTAAAGACATATGAAAATGGATTGTGCATTATTGCAAATAGTGCTTCAAAATCAAAATAAAATAATGCTCCATCATTTCCGCGAACTGGAGAATAACGATGATGACGAATTGTGCGATCATTCGATGGAAGGCTACCTTCGGCATCCCCAAAGTTTTTATTCCCTTGCAGCACGTACTAATTATATAAATAAAGGTTTTAAAAGATTTTCATACAACAATTTAATTATTGCCTTTGTTTCAAGTTACAAGTACAATTGCCTCGCTTCAAAGTGCGTTTGTACCGGCCACAGCCAGCATTAGCAGAAGGGGCAACAAGTGCAGTTGGCGCGACCGAGACTCGCTGATAAGGGTTACTTTTTTCTGTTGATGTTGTTGGATTTCTTCCAAACTCAAATTGTTTGTCCACCGATGCTTTAAACAATGATAGTTCATTGATTTCCCTAGCTGAAGGCATTTATTCAGTGACCATTTGCCTTGACTGGCTCAGACAGCAATGCTCCCATGTTATCTTTCCAGATGTCCCCATCGTACTGGGACCACGATGAAGATTTTTTAAAATTATTTTATTATTCATATTGCACACAAATGTCAAATATTATGGTGATGATAGGGGTGGAATCATTGACATAGCGATAAAAAATTGAGTACTTTATGTTAACATCGAGTAGCTTATGTAAAATTTCTCAGAAATACTCAGTTGGTTTGGGGTGAATGCCAACATCATGAACTGATGTACATCCATTTAACATTCTTTTTTGTATGAAAGAATTGTGTCACATCACATCACATCCACATTGATATTGATGTACATATAAGTGGTAGTGGAACAAGGCTATTAGGTAAGAGCAAACTTTGCTGATAGCCGGCTATAACTTTCAACTTTGACTTCTAGTAAGTTCGTTAAAAAATTAATTTTGTGCATTTTTATTAACTTTTGAAAGTTCCCTAATTTCAATTATCTTCTGCCTTAGGCTCCAACCTAATCTCTAAGTGTCTAGACAATGACAATGTTGGCGACAAACAATTTGCCAGCCCCCTTGACACGCGATGAGTCACAGCTTATAAATTTAATTATGACATTATTATGCGACTCTTGCAGAATGCACAACAGGAAAACGCAGGACAAGTTATTAATAAAATCTGACAGCTTATGACAAATTAACAGCGCAAAAAAAAGAAGGAAAGAAAGAAAACAAAAAATGTATCCCAAAGTGTGGGCGACTCGTGTCCCTGTCGTCTGTTCACTCTTCTCTAGCGGCAGCTTAGCATATCAAATATCTTAAAGCTCACCCAAAAAATCCACTCAGACGTAAGTAATGAGTAGTGATACGTGAGCAGAGGCTGCAGTGTTGTGTTGGTCAACTATGGTCAGACAAATGTTTACTCATACCTGGGCACAAATGCATTTCAAGTGATTGGCAAACATTTTCCCCCAAAATGCCTCATTTATTACCCAAGTTTAATGCTTAATGCACATTTCAACGCCTTTTCATGCACTTAAGACAATGATGGCAAACGCTCGATAAGAGTGCCTCATAAATCGTGATAATTATCAGCCAAGCAACAAGTGCAAGACCAAAAAAATAAAGTTTCGTGATTTCGTGGTGCTTATTAAATTATTAAATGAACCGCTACATGAAAAGTTTTCGGGTGCTTTTTTTTCTTCTTTTGAATTTTTGTTTTCTGCCAGTAGCTTACACAATTTTGATCAGAGATTAGATAAAAAAAACGTTGCCAACTTTTGCCACTCAAGCGAAACAGGTCGCTTAATTAAGCGCGCTGTAATGAGAAGCAGAGGCAAAGAACGTGAGCATTTTGACAAAATGTGAGAAATTGAGAATTTTGGTTAAATATTTTTTGTCTAGTTTTCTTTATTTTGAAAAATACCTGAGATTAAGTAGTTCTTGAAATATTGATCATTGAGTTTATTCTTAATAACTGAACTTTTATAGAATCTGTAAGTATTTCAAACTAAAATCCAATATTATCCTTTTACTGAAACCATTTCTAGGTCTGATCGTACATATTACTAGTACCCGAAAGTTCCTTATAACCCTATAATAGCAATAAATATAAAAAAAGCATTTGTCAACCAAAAGAAAAAAAAAACCCAAAGAAGAGAAGGAGAAAGTCAGGATATTGGCAACTACTGCCAAGTGCTGTGTGTGCACCCAAAAAAAAGAGAAACCTAGAATTAAGGTCAAACTGCTCCTAAAAAGAAAAATATTCTCTAATACAACTTTCAAGGCAATTTTTAACTTAAAGGACCAGAATGTGACCTCAAAGATAAATTTTCAGTCATTTTTTAAAGAAAAAATAGACCTAAATACAAGATCACTTTTCCTAAGCGTTGGAAACGACAGTTAAAGAATATATATGCAACATATTACAGTGCTTTGTACAATCGGCGGGGGACCAAAGTGCATTGTTAAATCATGGTTAAAAAATAAAAACAAATCAAAAAAATCGAGGCTTGCAGTGGGACTTGAGCTTACGACCTTCACATCTTAAGGCAACGCCCGCCTGCGCCACGCGGCTTTTTCTTAGGGCTAATTTGACGCTACGAAGCGCGTATCCATAATGGCGGCCAAAGCTATCGTTAGTGTTCAATCACCAGAGGAGCCAAGTTCAAAGCCCAGCAATGAAAAGTTAAAAATAATAATTTTGAAAAGTTTTTCCAAAAGAAGAATTTAATGAACACTAATAACATCACCACAGCAAGCATATGCTTTCTTGGTTTTACTTCTCTTTGTGGATACAAATTGCCAAATTTCTAATAACTATTTGTCCGCATATGCTGGAAAATTTCTAAAATTTATGCAGTTTTTTCCCTTATACCAAGGTTAAAATGACTTTAAAAGTTTAGGTTAGGATAAGATATCTTTTGCACCATTTATCGGTCCAGTTGCCATGAGTTTTAGGAAATTTATTTTTTTGGGTGTATCACAAACCGTAGGGAGTTCCACAAATTTTTCCAGCTCTTTTTACCCTGTTCGAAATGCTGGGCGAAGTGTGTCAAATGCCAAAGAAGACTTTTTGCAATGGACTCAATTGCACTTCCGTCAAAAAATTATGATTTTCACTTTCGCCATCGAATTGCGAGTTTAGGTCCTGATTTGGCCTCTAAATCGCCAAAATTTTGCAAAAGCTATACCACAAATCGTTTGTGGAAGAGAAATTACGAAAAAATTTGCGGAAGAGGAATTACGAAAAAATTTTTTTATAGATGTATTAAACTTTTTTGTAAAAATCAAGGGTGATTTTTATGCTACAGGGTGGGGCAACATAACTCCCGTATCTGAAATGAGCGTCATTCCGCTCAACGATAACCTGGAGGGCTGGGAGTGATCGCAACGCAGCGCAATCAAACTGTCACCTTTGGCGAGTGCAAAGGCCTCTGAAGAAGTTGTCGGGGGTTGCTCTCAGCCGAGTATCGCATGTTTTGCTTATTGACACATCCGCTCAGGTGAAAGTGAGCTTCCCCACTGAAAAACACAATTGCATCCCCAGGGACGTTTTTAAGAAACGCTTCACATCCATTTCTTCGAGAATTAAAGTCGCGCTCTGAAAGTTCCTGTGTCATTGCCAACTTGTACGGATGAAGATGAAGGTCCTCTGCATGCTTGCGAGCAGAACGCTGCAGTGATTGGAGAATTGATTGTCTCACAGCCTCGACGTTTTCTGGTGATCTGATGGGCCGGGCGCCAACAGGTTTTTTTTTTATCACCACACTACCGGTTACACGAAAATAGTTGACCCAACCAACAATTAATTTCCCGTCTGGAACAGGGGCCAAGGGCGCGAGATGAAAATGATTTCGGAGGGCCAGCTGCTTTGCGATCACTGAGCGATCGTTGGATAAATAGGCCTCTACGGCAAATGCTCTTTGCACGTTGCTCCACCTCATGATCACGTCTGAGTTATGTTGCCCCAAACTGTATTTGGTTTTTCAGGGTAAATTTTTTGACACCTCAAGCATGATACGTAACATATGGCAACGCCAAAAATTCTCCGTAAGGTTTGCCCATTCACCATGAATAGACTAACAAGCGAACAGTGCTTGCAAATAATTGAATTTTGTTATCAACATTCGTGCTCTGGGAGAAATGTTCTTCGCAAATAACGTTTATTGGTAATGGTATGGTAATCGACCCATCGACATGGAGCAATGAATATTAGAGATAAAATTTGCGCTGCCTCGGTCAGCTGTTCGCTCTCACTTACGCTCTCTGGCTACATTTGGGAATATGGCCGTCTCGCTCTAACCACTGTGATTTCCTATGTGGCACTATAAAGTATCTAAGCAATGTTTATAAGGCACTATCGCTTAAGCCAGTCAAAATTGAGAGGCAGTGCAAATTTTATCTCTAATACTCATTGCTCCATGCCATCGAACTGGCTATTGAAGCTATTGTCATGGAGCAATGAATATTAGAGATAAAATTTGCGCTGCCTCGGTCAGCTGTTCGCTCTCACTTACGCTCTCTGGCTACATTTGGGAATATGGCCGTCTCGCTCTAACCACTGTGATTTCCTATGTGGCACTATAAAGTATCTAAACAATGTTTATAAGGCACTATCGCTTAAGCCAGTCAAAATTGAGAGGCAGTGCAAATTTTATCTCTAATACTCATTGCTCCATGCTATTGTGACCAAAATTCGCAACAGTTTCACTATATTACACATTAATCTACCAACCCGTGTGCGGAGCGTGTGTTACGAGGAGAATACTGCTGCTGTATCGCCCAGTGTCAATGAAGATTGCTACGTGGCGTACTAATTATATTTCGGGAAAAAAGGTTTGACAATTTTTAGCATAAGCGGTCGCACATCGTTTTCATGTACGAGCGCTATTTGTGTTGCTCACAGTGAGTTGAAAAAATCAGTTTGGCTTTGGATTATCTCAACAAGAGTGTTTCGATAAACTCAGATCTTTGCATGGCGATAAAGCACTATCAAAAACCACTATTTAGCTCTGGTCGAGGGTTGAAGTTTGTCCAAAATCGGTTGTTGTGCCAGAAATTAGAGATGCTGTGCGTGAACTGATAATGCAAGATCGTCATGTGATAAACCGTGAGATTAAGGCATCCCCAAACATTAGTTCCACCAGCATATGTAAGATTTTGCATAAACACCTTGCCTTAAAAAAGGTTTTTCCGCGTTGGATTCCACATTATTTGACAATCGCTCAAAAATGGTTTGGAAAAAGAGCTCGTACATGAAAACGTTGTGAGACCGTTTATGCTAAAAAATGCCAAAATTTTTTATGGTATTACTAGGCTTAAGCTACTGACATTAGAGTGACCAGTTCTCGTTCTCAACAATTGAGCCGGTGTTATATTCGACCACCTGGAAGATTTTAAGTATGGTCCTCGGTATGAGCAGCTGGTGCAGAAGCTGAAACCGGGTGACCTTCCACAACGTCGTTTGTTTACTGAATGGGCCTTAGAGAAGTTGAATCGAAAAATTTTCTTCAGCGACAAAGTTAACTTTTTGCTCAATGGGTACGTCAACAAGCAGAATTAACGAAATTTGGTCTGAAGAGCAGACAGAGGCTGTGCAAGAACTGCCAATGTACCCTGAAAAATGCACTGTTTGGCGGCATCATTGAACGTACTTTTCTTAAAAATAATGAAAATCGCAACGTTATACTCAATGTAGAACAGTACCGTGCGATGATTAGCGACTTTTTTTTTCCTAAATTGGAAGAATTGAACTTGGTAGACATGTGGTTTCAACAAGACGGTGATGCCACACGCCACACGGCGCACGAAACCATGCACAAATTGAGAGGCGAGTTTGGTGAGCAATTAATTTCACGTTTTGGACCAGTCCATCGGCCGCAAAGATCAAGTGATTTGTTCCCATTACACTATATTTTGTGGGGCTACCTGAAGTCTCTCGTGTACAGGCCAGACACAATTTCAGATCTAGAAGGCAACATTACAGCTGCCATTAGTGGACCACCGGCCGAAATGCTGAAAAAAATATGACAAATTGGATCTTACGGATGGATCACCTCAGGATTAGTTCCGGGCAACATTAACATGAAATGTGAATGTAACTGGCAGGCATTGATGTATCTATCCAAATAAATATTTCATTCACCATTGCAAATTGTGTTTTTTTTTTTTTCATTTTCAAAAAACAAACGCTTAAAAAGTCACCCTTTATTATCCTAAATAAAAGCTTGAATAGTTTTTAGACTAAGTTTCCCAAATATGCGTTATCTTAACTTGTTAAAATAAATTCTTGTTGAACGATTCTCGCCTCAATTTTTAAATATTTATATTCATGGGTTAAATCCAAGAAATAAAAAGAAAGCATCTTACTTGCCTCATTGATAAGTATTACCGCCAGTTAAAATTTATTGGGAAGATGAGAAAATGGCCCTGAGTGTTTATCAGCCGTTTTGATCTACCACAAATTCATCTTCTGAACAACAAAAAATTGACCCATTTTTGAAAAAATCTTCAAACTCAAAACCATTTATTCGCTGCTCTCTCAGCGGCTTATCTCAAGTGTCTGGACTAACGAGCTTCGAATTTGTTAGATCCCTCACCCTTTCCACAACTTCACATGAACAGCCGCTGCTGACCCGTTAAATGTTCCGGTGGCCGACGACGTAGTCGACGTCGTCGAGACGGCGTCAATGTCTTATCAAAACTTGGTCTATAACATTAATTTATGGCCAATGCAAACACAAACGCCAGGCAAAACCCTGGGCCACCAACAAATTAAATCTCTTCCAGCAATTAAGCAGAGGGAAATGTGTGTTCCCATTGAGGTGAACTGCTCTGTGTGTGTGAAGTTGAGGAATTTCCATAGATCATTTGTGGCGTCTGTTGGTCAGAGAAGAGTTGAACTTCTTTTGTTTGTTTATAAATGCCTCCCTGCTGCCCCCCCGCACTCTCCTCTTTGTTCTGTGGTCTATAATAAAATATTTTAGGGCCTGTGTTCTTCTGTTTTATGTGCGTCGAGTACTTCAAAAGGTCTTGGCAAAATTATTTCTGAATGTATATTAAGTTTCGATATCAAATTACCCAGAACCAGAACTTTGATGGCTCTTCAGCATTGTTTATATTGTTTAATGAGGGGCTTAAGCATTGTTTTGAAGTTGAAGTTTTGACATGTGTACAGAAAATGGTTTCAGTGTAGTTTTGCAGTTTTATTATTATTTTGTAAATCCTTTGCTGTAAGCTGACAGCTGTTCTGTTTATGCACATCCGCTAACCCAAAAGGCAAATTATTGCATGGGAATTGTGTGCCAGGTGTTCCCAGCGAATGATCTATAAAGTGCATTTAAATAAATTATCACAACAAAAGGGCTGGCAGGAATGGGAACTGAGAGATTTATAAGCGATAAACAAGGGGAAATAGTACATCATGGTGGATGAAGATTACAGGCATAACTCAAGATAGAAGAAAGCATTAGGTCGGGTTTTTTTATCGTTAATATTATAAACTAATTCTAAAAGCAGAGTTAATCTTTATGCTTCATTTCTATTAAGTTCTCGTTGAACAATATATTTGTAATTTATAATTAAACAAAGAAGATTGAATAAATAAGAACTTGCCTTTCATATCTTCAACCCATGTTGAATGAAATCTATTTTCATGTTCCATCTGCTGTCCTATCATTTACCTCTTCCAAGACCCTAACGCGTTTTTATCAAAGCTGCTTGTCAATATTTAAAGCTGATAAACGATCGTTGATCGAATTCCCTGCACAACTGTCATTGAACTTCATTGATAAATAACCTGGTCATGGTACCAAAAGTATCACCTTGCCTCGATTGAAGCGATAAGAGCTAAACACACACAATCAACCTTTCGTTTATATTACTTTACAGCTTCTACCTGTTCGAGAACGACCTTAAATTGTAGCAAATATTTCAATATCAGACTTCCGACTGTCAACACATGCATTTTCCACCCCCCTACTCTTATTCTATGGAGATGAAACGATTCCCGGTTCTGGGAAGGGAAATGCCTGCTTTCTTTTGCCAGAATCAGAGTCCGAGAAAAAAATAACACTTGAAAGTGTTGTGTAAATATTATGGACACTGAGGCAGAGAGGGAGCAAATTGGTTAGCCGTCAGTGCCCTGAACTAATTATGCTTTATGTACACGTTGAAAGAAGTTTTTCTCGCAAATGTTTATTTCCCCCCAAAAGGTCTAATTCATGACTTCATGAGATGAAAGCTAAATGAAGTTTTTTTTTAAAGAATGAAATTTTAAATAGAATTTTTGATTTGAGTTTTTTTTACTGAATTGTACAGGATGTGAAGAGTTTTTAGGGGCGCTGCGAACCAGCCATTTTAATTGCACGCACACATTGTTTTTTAAAATTTTTTTTTGTCCAGCTTTTGCTTTGTTAGAACGAACATGAAGTCTACTCCTAGAAACCAAGAGATGATACTAAGATAAGACATGAACACTGTACTTATGTTGAAGAACTGATGGGGTGATGTTCTTCTTCTTATATCCGGCTTACCTGTAAATTCATAAAAACATATTCAGCTATAAGGCCGCTCGCACACATGAGGCTGAAAGATGAACTGATGGCAAAACTTGAAACTGATCTGATCAAGCACTGAATTGATCTTCTTCTTCTTGCTGACGTACTAATATATCATGGTCAGCCGTCAGTTCATTTTTCAGTCGCATGTGTGCGTACGCCCTTAGTCTTTACCCGATACAGAGGCAACAATATTTACTTCAGGTGCCCACTAAGGGAATTTTCTGAGCGAAAGTCTTGCCACTAGGCTACAGGACTTGTCGCTGGCTGAGTAGCAAAGTGCCTACTGCTTACATCTTAACTATGACTTCGTATCCAGTTCTTGCTAATAACCAGGGCTGCAAGCCGAACCCCTAAGAACCAGATTGGTTCGGCTTTTTTGGGTCCGACAAAACTGACCATGAACCGAACACCTAATATTTTTGACTTCTCAAAGCCGAACACGAGCCGGACCACTTTTTTGAAAAATTAGGTTCGGTTCACAAAATTAAGTTGGTTTTCCAACTACACATACAGTAAAATATAGAAATTCCTTACAATCTGTCTGCTATCATTCAAGAAGTTCTCCAATCCTACGACATTTCTCTGGGTCCGATTTATAGTAACACCTTTAATAATGGATCGAAAATGGTTGGAGCAGGACAACTGCTGAGCAGAAAAGTAATGCAACTTTGAAGAATGTAATGTTGATAAAGGTTGCTCATGTGAATCAAAAGCATTTCTTGATTTGAAGGATAACCCAGTTACCTCAATATATTCCCCGTAGGACCCTATAACTACTGATCGTTGAGCTAAATTTAGGTCCGGTTTCTCTTCTTCCAGATAGCAGCTAAGTGTCAGATACGATCAGAATTTATTCAGCTATTTGTAAATTTATGTGACATATAGCTCTATGTAGAAGATGAGAAATCGTCCCATAGTAGTTAACGATTTTTTAAGGAAGTTCAGTTTGACATTAGTAGAATTCGCACTATATGAAATCTATTGCATTTAGAAAAATTTGATAAAACCAGTGTTAGACTGTGTGACCAGTGTTAGACAAAATGTGCGAACGTTTACTAACTCTTAAAGAGTTTTGCATTCAGAGTTCTTTAAAAAAGTTCCACCTGAAAATATCTGAATGGAACGTAGTTCAAAATAAATGTAATTTGCTGCAGCCAATTTATAAAACTTTAAAGCTGCAGGATTCACAATTACTATCAAGTGATTTTTATTACCCTTGCTTTTTATGTCGAGCAATTGTTCTTAAGTCTTCAGCAAAACATTGCTTATTACTCTCTAAGTGCCTCGATAAACGTTCTTCTATTATGAGTTCAGTACCAATATTGCCTGCAGTGTTCTTAGACCCGAGATTTCAAACTTTCTAGACTTCTGACAAAGACTCAGTGTCTGAGTGTGAAGGAGAGAAGTTTATGAAAGCAATAAACAAATATCAAATATAAAATTTGTAAATGATCCCTGCAGAGAAATTGTCAACTAGTACCAACAAAAAACTGTCCTACTCCTAGTTGAAATGCTGGTAGAATTTAACTGAAATGTTCGCTTGAAATACTAATTTGAGCTAATTGTAATCCAATTGAAATTGAACTGGTTGCAAACGAATTGGTGATGATTAAGTTGACCGACAGATTTCGATGTACTGCTATACTGAGCAGCGACATAAACAGATTGTCATAACGAACACACAAAGGTCAACTGGTATTTAACTGCCTATGCCGTCTGGCATTAAACTGGTTGCAAATGGCTCTGATATGCCTGTGTCAAATGGACGACTTCAATACATTGATTTGCATAGGAAGTACAACCAGTTGCAAGTTTTTAGGGACTGCTACATTTCTGGTTGTAAACTACACACTTTCCCTACAGGGATGTTATAGATTCCTTCGAAAATTGTCAAGGAGAACATAAATCGACATATGTTTTAAAATTTTGGAAAGATAAAAAAAACGAGTACTTAAAAAATGTTACCTTAACTATACTTGTTGTTTCAGCCACTCAAGTATCAGTTGATCGAGCCTTTTCAACACTTAAGTTTGATCTTTCAGATTTAAGAGCTAGTATAGATGAACAGCTCCTAGAATATATATTGCCTATTATTTTAAACTAAGCAGTTCTAAAAAGTTGTAAATGTGAGCTAATAAGAAATATTATTTTCAAAAATAATTATTAAAAAATCGAAAGTATTCTTTTATGTTCAAGCGAACCGAGGTCCGAACCAAAACCTTGGGTTCAGGGGGTTCCAGCAACCGGTCCGCGAACCTAACCTTAGACTTTAACCTTAGACCGAAACTTTTGCAAAATTTTTGAGGCTTGTAGCCTTGCTTTTAACTGATAGTCGAGTTAGCTTACGCGCGTCCGTGTGTGTTTCAGTCTTCGAGATCCCGAGTTCAAGTCCCAGTAAAGTAAGTAATAACAAAGTGTTGAATGGTTTCTCAATCTTAATCACAGCTTACAAAAAAGTCTGTGGGTCAAGGTGGTCAGTCGTGCCTTCCTTCCCCTTTTCCTATGCCGTCGCCCCCCTCTCTTCGTCTTCTAAATTTTTTAAAAAAGTCTTTTAAAGTCGATCCCGATGTGAATTTCCGGTATCAACACATTTTTAGTACCCATTCAGCCTGAATTGATCCCGGAAATCCTGGAATGAAATAATTTTTAATATACACACAAAAAAATGGTCCTAAAAAAGATTCCTGAATTTATCCTGTTTCCTGTCTAGAGTTTGCTAAAAACGATTCGCTCTTGTAAATTCTAGGTTCAATAACAACTCGAGATACATTTGAGATTAATTTGTAATTGACTTTAGTATAAAACCGTACTGATTTGAGAACGCTTCTGGCTGGAATTAAGTGGAAAAAAGGATTTTAAAAATTGTCTCAAACAGCACCCTCCAAAGGAGGGCCAGGGCCAAGCTTATCTTAATCTCTTGGCGTGTGTGCTTATAATTTTTCGCCCAAGAGAAAGGAACCTACAGTTTAACGTTTAGTCGTCATGTTTTAATATCAAAGTCCCAGCATTTTTCGTTCTTAAATTAAGGACATCAAGTACTACATTTAGTCTAGATCATGCTTATTGTTGAGCTCTAAAAGTTCTTTCAAAAAATCCCCAATCGTGCTTAACTTATCTGAAAAGTTTTTGAAATCACCAATTTTGGTATTTTAAAAAACACTCTTAATTCCAGAATTTCGTGGCTTATTGAAGATTTGAAACGGAAAATTCTTGATTTAAGTACGAAATTTCTGAATTTTTCGCAGTATTTAAATCATGTGTGATCGAGCAGACTCTTTACCAACCATTTTGGTGCCCGAAAGTTCTGGAAAATTGGGTAAAAGAAGAAGGCTCACACTCGACGAATCGAGTTCCCTTGACCCAGTGACTTCTTTTTGTCTAAAAAACTTCTGCGGAATGGTCAGCAATCTTTGCGCTAAGAATGCTCCGAATCTTTAAAAAGAAAGAAAACTGTATACTTAACATATATCACCATCAATTTTCCCAATATTCCTTAAAACTTCCCTAAGGAAACTTGCTCCAAGTGTCATACTTCTCCGCTTACACTGACTCATCAATCAGTCACACACGACCTCCCCAGACTTCATTTTGTTACTTCAACTTGCTTTTTGCTTCTGCTGTCTGTCTGTCTGGCTGTATCTTTTACCCATTTTACAAATGTGCCGACAATTGACGACAACTTTTCGCCAGTCTATTTTGAATATGGGCAGACGAAAGGCAATGGCGCATCCATCAACAGGCAGCAGACACTCCCAGACAATGTTCAAAAAGCTGGATAAAATTGGCATACAGACAGCTGCCTGAGTCACGCAAAAAAGTTGAAAATTTTCCACTCCATCAGTGCTGGAAAATTTTGTTATGGAACTCCCAGTAATAGCTTGGGAAATTTTACTATTGAAATGCCAAAATCAAATACAAATTGTCTGCTGACACGCGTTGAAGATCAGTTACGAGTTTGCTGGAAGAATCATCTTCTTTTTACACAGCTGTCGACTGCCGTTGGCAGTCGACTCTGACATAGCCGCCAATCCGGATTTAGCGAAAAGAAGGATTGAAACATTTCGGACTGCCAATGATTAGTGTTCCAAATAACGCAAGTGTCTGGAGTCTGGAGTTAACTGCAATCGATGTGAAATTGACACGCCACATGCAAAAGTGATCAGGGATCGGATCGGGGAATTGGGATCAGCGTCGACGCTTGACAAATTGCTTAATTAATACACATGGAAGGCTATTTGTTTTTTAAAAACCAGTTTGTCTTGAACATTTCTTTAATTAACACTTAAGACATTTCAGTTTTGTTGGTTGCATAATGTATCTCAATGTTGAGACTGTCAGTCATAATTATTTTGGCGGTTTGGTTTTTTGAGCGGCGGCATCCTTGAACTCATATTTTTTGGCATGCTTAAGAAATTGAGCAAAAATTGTAGTGCGAAATAAATTAAAGTTAAAGAGCATAGAGTTAATGGAAGAAGGAAATCATTAAGAAGTGCAACCGCAAATCAGTCAAATTATATGAAAGATTTTGCCAAAAGATATTCTTCATTTAAGTTGATTTAATAGATATCCCAATAAGCTTACCAAATTTTGTTTAATGCTTTAGCTTGAAAATATTGTCATATGAATTTTATAGTTCATCTAAAAGAGGATAATTATTAATCAGGGCTTCTACTACACAGACGAATAGCATGAATAGCTTGCTTAAATTCGGATTCCTAAAGACATCTTGTACGGACTTTGGATTTTTCTGAAGTTTTTCATTTTCGACCTCTTTATCAAAGTCGCTGCCAACCGTATCCAAGTTCTTCTGAAGATCATTGTTCAACGCAATTGCTGGTCCATCGTTAATGTTCTCGTAGCTGATCGACTCAAATCTCTTCACATTTCCTTCCCCAGTGGCGCTGCTGCCTATTGTCAGCTGGCTCTTAGATCCATTGACAATGTTCTTGTAGCTAAGCGATTTAAAGCTCTTCGTATCTCCTTCCAAAGTGGCGCTGCTGACAATTGTCAGCTTGCTCTTAGATCCGCAATAAGCAATAAAAACAATTTCGAAACCCTCTAAAATCTTTTAATTTTGTCTGTTCACAATTCACAAATTTCAATAAAGGCACACTTAAGCCCTCAACGCGAGGCACACGAAAGTACTCAACGAGAGGCTCCACAAAAGTCCTCATCAAGAGGCACCTCGAAAGCCCTCAATGCGAGGCACCACGAAAGTCATCAACGCGAGGCACCACGAAAGCCCTCAATGCAAGGCGCTACAAAGGCCTCCACGCTAGGCCACCTCAATCAGCTTCAAGGAACTGTCTTTTTGAAAGTGTTCTAAAAGTGAAATCAAATACGGAAGGCTTAGACAAAGTTAATCCAAAATCGTTGAAAATATTACTTCCTATGCTTCTTGATAATAACACCTATATATTTAATACGATTTTCACAACCTCTGTCTTTCCTGACAGTTGGAAAGTTGCTAAAATTACACCCATTACATTACACCCAAAAGATAAAAACTAGTTCTGACCAATCTCCATTCTTCCTTTTTTGGCAAAAGTATTTGAACAACTAATGACCAAATAGACATTTCTCTCATCCAATTCTTTGTTAAGCCAATAACAATCTGGTTATTAAAAGTTCAGAAGCTTCACGACAGCTATTTTAAAGATAGTAGAAGATATCCGAAGGAAGACAATAACATTGTTACATAACACAACAAGGTCCAAGGGATTCTAGATGATTTTCGTATGCTGAACACGAATCTGCTGCAGAAATGGTCCATCACGTCGAGATTTGTAGTAGTTTGAGTTTAAAGTTGCAAAAAAGTTGCCTATTTTGACCCTTTTCAGATGCGTTTTGTGGGAACCTATACTTTTGATTTGACTTTTTTTGATATTATCGTAAATTAATATTTCTTAACTTTAAAATAAACTATCCCAAAGAATTGTACGATTTTTTTTAAGCGAAGATATACCATTTTGAATACATAGTCTCGATAATATTAAAATAATACAACCGTCTACTGCACAAAAGTATGCCTTGCAGATACAGTCTAGTCGGCTAGTAATTTGAAAAGATTTTCAATGAAAATTTTCAACAAAACCCATTGCATACGTTGGGGCTGCAACAATATATTGTGTTTTTGTGAACTCGGACACAATTACTAAAAATGGTATATCTTCGTTGGAAAAAAATCGTAGAATTCATTGGGATAGTTTATTTCAAAGTTAAGGAGTAGTTCTTTCCGATAATATCAAAGAAAGTCAAAACAAAAGTACAGGTTCTCCACAAAACGCGTATAAAATGAGTCAAATAACGCATTTTTTGTATCTTTAAGCTGAAATTACTAAAAATCTTGACATGATGGACCATTTTTGAAAACAGATTCGTGTTCAGCACACGAAAATCATCTAGAATCACCACCGACCCTTCAATATACTGGAAAAAGTCTAATTTTGTTGCCTTGTGTAATTAGCCTAACTGGATTTCATCAAGCCATTTGATACAGTTGACCACAATATCTTAGGTACCAAGCTTAAAAATCGTTACAATTTTTCCTCAACTGCAACGCGTCTTATTAAGTCCTATTTGTCTTACGTCTGACTCGCGGTGTTCCTTAAGGCTCAGTCTTTGGGCCCTTGTCTGATAGGCTGTGATGTCCATTTGTATGCCGATAATGTACAACTTTATGTTTGTCGACCGTTACGTAAAATACATGAGTGTGTTAGAATTTGTATTAGGGATCTTGTGGAAATTAGCGAGTGGGCCAAAGCGAATGGTTTGGGGCTAAATAAAAAAAGGCGAAATATTTAGTAATTTACAAGAAGGCCCTTAATGTCTGTGATCTGCCTAAGCTGAAAATAAACAATGTTATATGCTGAGGATACCACTAACCGGGGAATTCAATTTAATAATACCCTAACGTGGAGCGACCACATTTCGAAAGTGTCCGGGAAAACATTCGAGTTGGTTAGGCAGTTTTTGCTTACCTCTCATATCTCATACCTCATCGCTAAAACATGTCTCATTCCGACTCTATTTTATGGTGTGGAAATATTGGGCATTAGTGATGCAAACAATATGTAAAGGCTAAAGGTCACATATAACTCTATCGTAAGATATGTATTTAATCTTGGTCGTAAAGACCTACAGGCCTAAATTTAGAGTCGTGGATCAGACTCCGTACTTTATTATTTGTCCATAAGACTCTAACGACAAAAGAGCCTCACTCTTTATTTCAAATATACAACCTGCTGTGTCAACACGTACGAAAAACATGGTTTGCCAGCGTGTATCCTGTCGTATAACATTGAGAGTATTAAGGACGCAACGCATTTTAAATCTCAGTTCACCAATCATCTCAAAAGACAAAACATAGATTTTATAAACGATTTAGAAAAAAGTTAAGTATTTTATTAGTTTTGTTAGGATTATATTTTATGTATTTTATATTTCATACTTTTTCATATATTTTGTATTTCATTATCTCTTGTGATCTCTCTGTTTTTGTGACCAATGCACTAATTTATAGTACTTATGAACCTAAAGCATTGGAATAATACTGAAATAAAATTAAATTAAATTAAACACGCAATCGCAGCAATGACCTCAACCGAATTAACCTTCGAGGCAACTATGCAAATCTGTACTAGGGGCACATGCTCAGTACTACGGATTCGTCAGTTTCTACACTCAACTGAAACAGTTCGACGCCACAGCGGTCGGTCATGTATGGAGAAGGTGGCCAAAAATACTTCAAGTAGAGATTTGGAAGAAATATAATATATCAAATTTATTTTAATTTTACAAGAAAAAAACAGATATTTATCACATAAAGATACTTTTCATAAATATAATAATAGTTATGGAACAAAAAAATGTTAATACAAAATACAAAATTTTAATATATATAAAAAATAATTAATAAATAAAATAAATAGCTTCGATGTGAGATTTATTTAAATCGAAAGTATACAAAAATTTTCAGCATTGGAGCTTTTTCCAGAGCACTAAATATCAAAAATACATTGCCGAGAGAGCTCAGCCAATAGTTAGATTATGCACAAAAGAATGAAATTAACATATTGAAAAATTAAAGAAATCATGAAAAAGCAAAACAACATCCTAGCAGTACTTACGAAAACGAAAGACAACGGGACAAGCACAACGAAAGAGAGCAACACGAAGCGCCACATAATAAAAATGCTTGAAATTGACCGAGACGGATATCTTCTATGGACGATTGCACAAAAACGTGCAAAAACATGCTGTTGATTTTAGAAGCTAAGACTTTTAAAATATTTATTAATGTTTTCAAAAAAGTTTTATTTGGGGGGACCTAGAGGTAACACAACTTTTTCCTTTACTGAAAATTAATGTTTTATGCTGCTGAACACGGAAAACTACAATGAAAGAACATTTATTATTATAATCACATATAGCATGCCAATTAAATAAAAGTTATAAAAACACAATGTCTATACCTTCAACTTTAATTTTCATTTTGATTTAAGCTATTAAATAACGTTTTTAGTTAATTTAACACACGATAATTAATAGTGACGCGCACACTTAGAGTTGGACGCTTGTTATGCGCTGTCTTTTTTCGTGATATTTTCTTAACGATCTTGAACAAATTATTGCTTTTGCAACTGTGTTCTATCTATAAATCGATGAGGCATATTTGGCGGCAAAATTCAAACATTCTTTTTGTATTTTTGGCCTATGGGATCGACCACTGTGCGACGCCTCAACTGCGATACCAACGAAATACATCATAAAGAGATGTATACAAAATGTGTGCTCCATATTGGGACTTGTTCAAATACTTTAGATAATCGTCCCTGTCATACTGAAAATTTTGAAAAAGATTCGCTTATCTCATGGTCGCTGGCGGGGGACATAGTTCATAGTTATCATCTCTAACGCGCCACTCTCTGGCCTCGGACTCTGGCCGACAACAAAACGTGTATTGTTAATGTTGCAGTTATATTAAATAAAGTTAGTTACACCTTATTACCTCAATTAGCATAGTTCAAGGCGAAAATTAAATTGATGTATAAAATTTTTAAAAATCTTTTTGTATATTTTCCTCTGTTTTGCGTATCGCTCTTCTATTTTAAAAGTGTTTAAAATGGTTCATTCATATTAGATTAGGAAACTTAATAGTTGTGGGACTCCCTTTGAAATTTTTTTATACCCTCGAGTTTTTATATGATTCTACATTTGCAACCACATTTGAACTACCACCCCACGCACACGCATTCCATCTCATTAAAAAGCATAACCAGATTCCAGCAGTCAACACAAATTACAGTCTTTCCTCTTTACAACGAACAATGAAACAATTGGCTAGCAATTGAGAACAAAAGGATAAAAAAAAAACACACACACACACAGACACTACATATGTTCTTATGTACGAATATTATGTGTGGGTTTGAGCACTTCAAGCCATTTGTTTAGACTTTCTTTGAGGTGGTGAGCGTTGAACACACACATGACCTCTGCTGTCTGAAGAGAGGAGAGGATTGGGTATAACAATAGCGTCAAGGCGGTAATTGTGGCTGATGCAGTAGAAGCTACAACAACAATGGGCAATTGTTGTTAGGTTGTGAGCCTCTAGAAAGGATAATGGATGCAGGAGGGCATGCGTAACGTTCACGAGAACATGTGTTCATTTAAAGAAGGAGAAGGAGTTGGAGGAGGCGTTGCTGTTAACCAGCACTCACACATATGGCAAGAGCGGATCACAAATATCTATTGCGGCTACGGTTATAAAACTTAAGTGCCTTATCATGTTTATTCCTACCAAGCTGGTCATAAAAGTAAACTTTGTACTTTGAATATGCATGTGAATGATTCACTAAATAGGCTTAAAACTAACGTGTCGAAATATTTTGAACATTTCTTTAGAATAGAAGAGTTTTATGATAATCATTTCTTAATGCTTGAGTGTGGCTAATGGTAAAAATTTGTTTTCAATGATTAACCTAGTAAGATAAGTTTGAAGAGTGGGCATGATGTCAATGAAACTTTTTATAGTTAATCGAGGCTTAAAAAATATCACAAAAATTGGAATTTATATGGTTTAATATTGTTATAAACTTATTATTTGAGTTTTTTCAACAATTGCTAGTTTCAATAAGCTTTCTCAAAAAGCTAAACTTAGATCAAATTATTTATGTGTTTCTCTTTTAATTTCACTCTGGGAGCAACTTTCAATTACCACCAGTCACCCATAATGATTGCAAATCAAATACTGCTAATAGTTTTATAAATCATTCAATTGTAAATGGATACAATGATCAAATCGATATAAATGCGAATCGATAGAGCACAAATTATTGGCGATTACTTGAGCAACCACTTGCATTATTGTGTATTTACGAGTCCAACGCCCAAACGAGTGTAGCAAAGCCATTGACATTAATTGATTGATAGCTTGTTTAGATTAAAGCAAACGAAAGTTTCCTAAGACGAAAGATCCAACTCCAACACATGCATTTCCGTTGGTTAAGCCATGTCTAATCAGCTCATTAGGCGACCTGAATATCACCATTAACATTCTTGGCCAACTCATATTTGAGAAATGCTTCATTCTTCAATGATTTGGTTTTCTGCTTTTTTGTTTGTTTGTTTTTTTCTTTCTTGTTAACTGCATTACACAAGCGAACTTGCTTCTGAAAATTTTGTGGGATTTGTGGGAAAATGTTGACCAAACTCATATCTTCCCCTCCTGCTGTCATTGAGTTTTTATTTGTTTTTAATTTTTTATTGACATGTGAAGTTCGTAGAAGTTTAGTGAACTTTACTTTGGGCTTGATTTCGGTTTTCTATTGCCGACGCCGTTCGCTGAGAAGCATGAAAAGCAAAAGTTTTGAACTTGAGGTGGAAGTAATGGGAATTGCTGTGTTTAACATTGAAGAAGTGCAGTTCAAAGACATCAGAATTCCCAGAAACGAAAATTGATGAAAAGCTGATGAAAATTGCCAATGGGATGGGAAATGATGGTATGTGAAAAACATTATTGGGGGAATGCATATACAAATAAGATATTCATTGAAATTCTATTTCTGCAGAGGAAAATTTCGTGATGTTTTTAAATACTTTTTATGGAAGGACTTAAAATCTTAATTATGAAGTCTTAACATCAAATTGGAAGTTTAATGGAAGTGCTGAAAATTTAAAACATATATGAAGTTTATACATTTAATTAATGATCCTGTAAATAAACCAGTCTTTCACCAACCAATTCATACTTCAAAATGACAGTAACGCTCGTAGAAAGATGGGTGTCCTATATCTCACTGCGAAAATTATATGTTGATAAGTATTCAACCTTTAAAAAGTTGCATAGCATGGGATCCAATTGGAAATATAACATTAAGTAGAAAACATGATTCCCAACTTTGAGTTCACTTAAAAATCAAATTTTACAGAATAAATGCTGGCTTTCTTATATATGGGCATTTCCACCAAAAAGTCCACAGGGACCAAAAAGTTGAAATTTCTCGAAAACACATGGTTTTTATCATATTTATCTTATGTTAAAGGTTTTTTTTTTTAAATTTCATACCTCATTTCGAGATATTCGAATGCAAATTCGCACAAGAACAACTTTTTTCATTTGGATATTTATATTGCAAGTTTTTGTTTGGATAAAAGTTCTTAAATATTCTTGACTTTTGCTCTCTAAAATCTATCTAAGTGCACAACGAGTCAAAAAAGAATGCATTGGAAACCATAAGAAACTATGCGATTGCAAATAACTCTAAGTCTTTCCCGTGCATTATAACAGAAGCAACCAAAATATCATGATGGAAAAAGTGTCACGTGCGACATGTCAGAAAAAATTTAGAAAGGATGATTTTGTGTTAACTTTTCAATCAAGTAAGCAGCACAGCTTGCTCATTGTGTTGGTTTACTGGTCTACTGATGATACAACTGTAATGTTCCTAAAAGGGCTGTACAGACCACCTGCTCACTTTTGATATTGTTGGTGCCTGGTTGAAACATACACAACAGCACCTTTCGCTTTTCTATTTTCGATCTATATGTTGTTTTTTGTTATTTTTAAAGAATTTTTGTAGTTTTTCGAATCATTTGCAAAAATTGTTCTTTATAATATTATTTTAATTCAGTTGTGCTCAGAATGAAATTAGGCAACTTTGTTGTTGCGCTCGAGTTTTCCAGAGACATAGGAGAGAGGCACATATGAAGTTGTTGTTGCATGTCTGCACGCAACAAAACAACAAAATCTTCGCTCGGATAGAAAGAGAGAGCATGTATGTGTTATTGTATTAAGCGCCCCATACACCACACAAATTTTTGCGCCAAGCGCTAATGTGTGTTAGTGAAATATGGGTGTATGCGTCACAGGCACGCATTTGTGCAAAAGCGTTTTGATTTTTTGGTTTCTTTGCGCAAAGTTTTAGGAGTATTTGTGTGGTGAGTGGGCATTTTGCGCAAATTGTGCTCAGTTCGTAGCAAATCGTCGGCGAGAGTGGTACTTGCAATCATGAAAAAAGATGCTCATGTTGGACGTTGAAGTAGCCACGGCTTCACCCACAAGCGTTTTTTCTTTTCTTTCTTGCATTTCCTTTTCACTTCCACTGCCAAACCAACGCCAACAGCTGTGTCTTCCTCCATCTTTAATCGCCGAGAGCTTGCTTTAATCTGAAATTTTGCGCAAATGCTGGTGTAATGTGTGCGCTGAATGAGTGTGAGTTTGCGCAAAAATTTTTGTAGTGTATGGGGCGCATTACGCAGACCATAAGGCTTGCGTGAAAGTCATTCGCAACCCGGTTTTAATGCACAAAATCAGGTCTGTTCCCGTTTTCGATTTCGATCAGGTCATGCGGAATCGGAATTGGTAGCGGTTCCCGTTTCCGAAAAATTATTAAGTTATTCGGTTTCAAAAGTTTTGCCTTTGAGTCAGTGGAATGAAAAGTAATTGACAATTTTCATGTCAACGGTTATACATTTCGTCTATCAAATATTTTTATTTTTATATGTCAAATATTTTGAAGTTTTTGAAGTATCCAGAGATATAATATATTGAGCAAACACCTTGATTTAAAATTAATTTTTTCAAAGTTTTTCCTCAGAAATTGTAGACGATAGCAAAAACGATCGAATTGAAACCGAGCTGTTCGCAATTCCGCATCAGCGCATACGCTGTGTTGGTCGAAATTGTTAAGGTTGCCATTCAGCTGAATTATACCACTGTGCAACGCTAAAAAGTTGATCGAGTCGAGACCAAAATATTCTGAAAGGGTATGATGGTAGTACAAAAACCTTCGCTGGGTTTGGTCTGCTTAGCTGCTGTTTTCTTTTTATTGCACTTTGAAGTTTTCATCTTCTGATTGATTACGCAACTCCATATCTCGTAAACTATTTGGAATTTGGCTTTGACGTCTTAGAGGAAGTTGTTGCTTTTGGCTTAGCTTACGAAACATTCTTAAGTAGCAAGTCAAAAAAGTCACATCTTTATACTCAAAATTACAAAAATGTCTTAAAATCATCATGTTTTTACCTCATTTTGTACTGTTTTTTAACTTTGTCTTGAAAACTGTATCGAATTTGACTAAGGATTGCAGGACAAAAACGTAGCTTTCACTTAAATAAACAAACGATTCGAACTTACCAACTTCATTCGATTGGTCCTTCGTATAGTTACGGGCCCTTAAGCATGTAGAATTGGAACCAAAACTCGAAAAATGACAATTTTTGGTACCAATTGGCTGACACAGACAAAAATTTCGATTGTTTTGTATTAAATCAAAAAAATGGTAAGAAAACATAACTTCAAAACTGTAATTAAAAAAATTATATATTTTTACTTTTTTAACGAAAATGTTTCTTATTTCGAGTTTTTATGACAGTTGTACGTGCTTCTGGGCCTATAGCTATATGAAAGAGTAACTAAATGAAGTGAAAACTGTAAAAAAGTGATCAAAACTGGTTTTTTTTTGGGCAACTTTTGTAATTTGGAGTATGAAGATGTAATTTTTTTGATTTCCTACAGAGAAATGTTATGTAGGAAAAGAAAAAGGCAACAACTTTGTTAAAAATTTGAAAGCAAAATTCAAAATAGTTTACGAGATATGAAATCGTTAGTTTGACTCTGAAGCTGAAAAGTTGAAACTGCAATAAAAAGAAAACGGCAGCTAATCAGACCACACCAAGCCAGGGTTTTTATACTACCAACACGCAGTTTCAGAATTTTTTGTTATTACCAGATTTTAGCTATTGATATTAGTGTGACCAGTTCCCGAAATATAAATAGTGACCCACGTATATCTTTAACTACTCAGATAATCTCATGTATATGAATGGTACATTTGTGTGTTTCTGCCGCATTCTATCAATTGTCTTGAAATTATTGATTAATGATTGAATGAAATAAAGTTTGCATACTTTGAAGGATATATATAAAAAAAATTGTAATATTTAAACAGGGTTATAGGAAACTTCTTAATTCTATGGTGAGTACATACAATTTTTACATTTAGTACTTTAAAGTCAAATTCGGAAAGAAAGAAGCCAGATTCTGTTTGCAAAATCTTGATATAATCATAAGTATAACCATTTTCCCAAAATTTGAATACCCAAATATGTAATTAATATAGGTAAAACTAAAAATGTCAACCCATATGTGTAAACCTGGAAACAGGCCCTGCAATTAAATCACCATATCCAGACACGCCTGTAGTTTGTTATTGGTTTTTGTATGTTGGGTTATGTTTCAAACACTTCAAATTTAATTAAATCTGCTCGTGACAAATTAAAGAAAAATTCTGTTTTTCAAATTATTTCTTAACCCTACTTCACCTGGTGATCTATCAGCTATCAGCTTTACTCAACTAAGCATATTCTCCTTTAATAAGCCAAGTTCTCATCACACACAAAAGAGCTAAAACAACAACTACAACCACACACAAAAAGTCAGCGCAACTAACTAACAACCCAGCAAGAACTAAGACGACAACCACATAGCTGGCCCATAACTGGACCTCTCACGTAATAACGTATAGAATTACAAAAGAAAAAAAAAAAAAAAACAGCAAACAGAATCTCTTCTTCCTTCTGTCCACACAACTTTCACATGAAAGTTCTTTCAACTTGGAGAAACGACCAAATATGGACACCATGGACGGCAGGCGGAGCGCGACTTCTGGTGCAATCGATCACAGAACCATATTTAGAAGACTTACCATTGGCATTCGACTTAGGTCTCTGGAGGCGTCCATTGCGACGACGTTGTGAAGATTTCTTTGGAGCCACTGAAGACTCCTCCTCGGCAATGTTACTTTCTATCAGTAGACCACTTTTGGTTTTGCGGCGACGTAAGCTGGACGAGGGCTTCTTCTGCTGCGGTGGTGCTGCTGGTACCCTGGCTCCTGTCCAGGAGACTATGCTCTGCTGTAAATCCAAGGAGCTATCATTGAACGTTGCACCATCATATTCTCTGAGTAGCCGGGCGGGCGAGAGAGCCGCCTTAAGACGTTTAGGCTGACGCCTGCCTTGACAGGCAATAATCAGGCCTAACATAAGCAGAGCCAAAGGCCATTTTAAACTTGGTTTCCGCAACATTTTCACTACAGATACTTAAGCACACATACTAATCAGTTGATGACTTTGAACTTGGTAAAGATTTCTTAATTATAATTGGTTAAGCACATTTCTGGGAATTTTGATTCTTCATTTTTGTAAATTGAAATTTTGGTGGTATTCCCTTTATTACGATTTCCGCTTGTCGAGATTTTCTAAACACACAGACGCACACACACACACTATTTTTTATAAATTTATTTTTATTTTTTGCACTTCACTACTTTAGCATTTTTGCGCTATTTAATTTTATTTTCGTTGCCTCCTCGACTCAGAGACAGCGACAAATTTTCCTCTGGCTATTTTCGTATATCCTCAATGTGTTGGGAAAATAAATTTCACTTTCGTTGTTTTATAATTGCATAAAGGCCAGATTGCACCCCTTATCATTTAATTGCAATTTAATTGTATGACACACTCTCATTTATCGCCTAGAACTACAACAAAACTAGTCGGTTGCATTATCAATCTTCAACTCGAGTGACCAGCTTCAACTTGTGCGAGGTTACGTCCTACGCAAACGACCGTCAAACACCAACTGATGCGACGATCGGGCGATCGGCTTTGCCTTCGTTGCATTCGTGAGTTGTTGTTATGTGTGGGTTGTGTGTGGATCGCATTGAGTCTTGCCATTGTATTGGCTAAGAGGCTTGTAAATGAAATTCTCGAATATCTAACACCTTCAAAGTGATCCTAATTAAGGATTTTTATTGATCTTGGTGGGGATGTTCAAATGAAGTGATCGTGAAATGAAATGTTTACTGTGATGAAAGTCAAAGTGAAAATCAAATGTGAAGACTAAGAAGAACATTGAGATTGAGGGTGTGTGCTTAGATTTGTAAACATATGCTGATTATTTGTATTTAAATTAAGTTTTATGTTAACTATTATTGTCTTTTACAAAAAAATTACTCATGAAATTTAACAAAATATCTTCGAAATTAGTTTTGACTGTTAATGCCATTTTAACATACATGCATTTTAACAAGTTTATTTTCGACTATTTTGGGTTTATAAAATTGGTAAAACTTTCTAAAATAGGAAATAGTATTTGAATAATCGATATCCTAGTTCTGGCATTTTAGTGATCGTGCACTCAGAAAATTATTTTTCTATATTTAAGAAAATCGGCCTTAAATTGAAATCGCCTTAAAATTTAGAAAATATTTCTATTTATAAGAAAAAATTTTCTGCATTTTAGAAAAGTTGCCCTAAAAATGAAATTTTTAGAAAAAACTTTCTAAAACTTAAAAAAATATATTTTTTTTCTAAATTTTAGGGTGAATTTGCCTTATTGCCTTTTCTAATTTTTAGGGTAATTTCACCATTGATTTTAGAAAATATTTGTTACAAATGTAGGTTATTTTGCCCTAAAATTGAGAAAATAAACCCTAATTTTAAGAACGTTTTTCTAAAAGAATATAAAAACGAGAAGACCAAGCTAACTTCGTCAGTGCCGAAGTTTTCATACCTTTGCAAATGCTGTTTTTGAAATGTCAGAGTTTAAGAACGTTTACATAAAAATCTAACAATTTTTTAACCAAAACCCATTTTTCTACAGGTAAACATCTGATTTCGACCAAATTTCACGAATCTTTTTGAAAACATATGAGAGTATACAAGATATCAATATGCAAAATATTATACCATATAAAAAAATAGAGGGAAGCTAACTTCGGCTCGACCGAAGTTTATATACCCTTGTAGCTTGTATGATTTTTATTAGCTCGTAGCCTGATTCCACTGACACAAATATGAACATGTATGTATTCGGCCAAATTTACACATTTTTCACAAGGCCTCCTATATACATTTTCTACAACTAATTTCTATGGCTGCTGTACTATATAGTTGTCCTATCAAACTTGGTGGAATTATGTGAAAGCATAGAAAACTTGTAAGTACAAGGTTCAGGGACGTTTGCATTGAAGACAAAAATGTTTTTCTCACTAAAACAACATTTTCGACCGATGGTTCCTATGGCAGCTATATGCTATAGTCATACGATCTGGCCGGTTCCGAAGTTCCGAAGTACCAAAAGACTTCGTGGAAAGTTTGGTTAAGATAGCTTTAAAACTGACGAAGGAGATAGCATAGAAAAAGACGGACAGACGGACGGACGGACAGACGGACGGACAGACGGACATGGCTATATCAACTCAGCTCGTCATGCTGATCAAGAATATATATACTTTGTGTGGTCGGAGATGCTTCCTTTTATGCGTTACAAACATCTGGACAATTTTAATATACCCTCTACAAGGGTATAAAAATAATATAGCGAATACATAATAAACGTGTTTTTAGAGCGAAGCTCTTTTACGGACATTCGACTGGGGGACTAAATCTAAAATATTTTATTATTTGCGACAGATGCTTTTGAGAATGCCTCTGTCTTTGCATTTAGTAATTGTAAAGTCAACCGCTTTTACCATTTGCCGTAGCAGCAGGTGGGTTGTGTGCTTGTGGATGTGTGGAATGGGATGGTGCGAGTGTGGGAAGTAGGTTTAAAGTGAGTTAACAGTGACTTAACCGTGACTTGACAGTGACTTGACAGTGACTTGACAGTGACTTGACAGTGACTTGACAGTGACTTGACAGTGACTTGACAGTGACTTGACAGTGACTTGACAGTGACTTGACAGTGACTTGACAGTGACTTCACAGTGACTTGACAGTGACTTGACAGTGACTTGACAGTGACTTGACAGTGACACGACAGTGACTTGACAGTGACTTAACAGTGAAATAACAGATGAATTTTCAGTTTTATCGTCGTAAAAGACATCGCCCGTACTGAGCGTCCCAAGACACACACTCTTTATAACACACAGAGTTATAAAAGCTATCAAAAGCTCCGAATACCGAAATTAGACCCAAAACAGAACCCTTTACTAAAACGTTAGTTTCGATGCCAATCAACTATTAGGTTTGATTTCCTGAATTTAAGTATATGATATTAATTTGGATCAGAAAGATATTATTACCTGCACAAAAAAGTCTTAAAGGATTTTTAAGATATGGCTTTACTATTATTAAATCGAATAGGTCAATGATGAAACCAACTTCATTCTAAAGCCTCATCATTAGGCATTCTTTTTTAGTATGTGTCGTTTCGCTGAAGTGTAAACAACATAGTTTTTGGGTGCTCCAAATTTGTCAACTTTGTGCTCACAAAACACAATTGGCAGAAAAGTTTACTTTTCTGCTTTCAAGAAAAGGATTTTGAAATCGTATTATGAAGTGATGAAAAATGGGATAACCCCAAACTCAAAAATCATGCGGGCCATATGCCAAAGTCGACGCCACAGACGAATATTCACTGTGGTCATGCTTTGTATTTGATGGCACCAATTAGGCGTGGTGTACTATGAGCTGCTACAACCGGGTGAAATCATGACAGGGCAACTCTACCGAACTCAATGGATGCGTTTGGGCCGAGCATTGAAGCTAAAACGGCCAGAAGACGAGCAAAGGCACGACAAAACATACCTTGATACACAATGATTATGATTGTTTGTTCACAACTTTTCTAAAACAAGACACACACACACCACAATAGAGGCTGGTTGACTATATAGCTGTTTCATGAATCACCACAATTTAATCATAAGCAGTTTTTGCCTATTTTCAGCGAGTAAGCAGAGTTGAAACGTTAAAATGGGAAGTCCTACACCACCCGTCGTATGGCCCAAACATTGCCCTTTCCGACTACTATTTCTAAGATCAGCACTTTCGTTCTTTCAAAGAACTCTAAAATTTGATCGATTCGTTGATCCCATCAAAAGACGCATCGATTTTTTTGAGATGGTATTCGAAAATTGACAGAAAAATGGGAAAAAGTAGTGGCTAGCGATGGACAATATTTTGGAAAATGAATTTGTAACAAATTTTTTACAATAAACCGTCAAACTTGAAAAAAATCGTTTAAAACTTTTTTGTACAGATAATATTTTCTTGCCTAATGAAATGAAATAATTGAAATTTTTAAAAAAGTTCATTTTAATCAGTTGAATGTTAAAATGAATTTGTTCTTTGTTTTCTCTGTGTAGTTTTGATATCTTCATAAGCCCTAACGCGTAACGGTAATTCGTTTTATTGCATTCGCAATGGTCTCCACCCACTGATCCCACGATAGTTGACGCCAACTCCAGGGCAAATAAAAATAAAATAATTAGAATTGACTTTAAATCAATTTTATTGCTTTTTGGTTAGAGAATAGGGCGGGCTGCCAGAACGCAAAGAGCCATAACATGCCCATCGCATGTCTATGATAATTTTAGTTAAGTTTCTTGCAAGTGTTTTTTTTCTTAAAGATCTTGTTTTTCTCTTCACTTCCCTTTGCTCTTTGGCTGCGGCATTTCGTTTGTGTTTTATTTTTGTTTACCTGTTGCTTGTTATGACTTTACAGGTAGTACCTACTACTAACAAGAATACGGGAATTTCCCGTGTTGGCACTTGAGCCTCGAAGCCTTGGTACATTGTTTTCCTTTTTCTCCTGAGCCCTTCGTCACACGTTTTACACTTTATTGTTGGTCTTTCTGCCTTTACAGTTTTGACAGTTTCGTGCCTTTGCATCCCATGGTCATTCCCGATTATCCTTGCGGTGCTTTTGTTGTATCTGAGACGCCGAGCAGCAGGTGAAGGGCTCGGGCTCCGCAACGAATTGCGGCACTTAACGCCAGATTCGAGTATATTCCTTCTTCTGTTCTTTTTTGTACGGTGGCGCACGTTTCATGTGACCCGCCGGCTATTTGCAGCTCAATCGTGTGGCACTTACATAAATATCTCGTTGTTCCTAATAAGTTCGAGGTTTCTTTTTGCCAATTTGTTGCCTTCCCCACAAAGGGCATTTGTCGAAGCGTGAAACAGCAGTTTCACGAGCTACAATTGCTGGACCTGGACCAGAAGGATTGAGTTAAGCCCTTAGCCCTGTTCAGTTTAAATTGGTTCGTTTAACCAAATCCAGAAGAAGGCGGCATCAAATGAAACGATCGAGTTCCTGCTTAAGGTTGCGTAGGTTGTGCATGCGCATGCCCAATCCAAGAGATTTTTTAAGTGCTTGAAACGTACTTGAGGATAACGATGTGTACGTAGAGGATGATCATGATGAGGCTGCTGATTTTGGCGTGATTTATGCGTCTTAATTGAAACGATGGCTTACAAATTGTTGAGGGCAAGTGCAAAGCAAAAAGAGTGAGAGATAAAGGTTGAGAAAAAGACCTTGGAATGCCAGCAAAAGGAATTTCTGAGAACGTCAAGGAATGGGCAACTTCCTGCAATGCGATTGGTTTTTTTTGTGAGTGCTTACAAATTAGGCAATGAAGAAGTATTATTTGTAAACATTTTTGCATTTATTAAGATATCCTTAGGCAATTCCAAAAGTTTGTTCTTTGAAGTACGTATAAGTATTCAAAACTGATTCTCATTAAGCCAGGACACTTTCACTATAGTTATAGTCTAGTATTTATAATTATTCAAATTACCCCCATTTTTATACCCTTGCAAACGGTATTATAATTTTGCCCAGAAGTTTGCAACGCATAGAAATATTCATTTCCGACCCCATAAACTATATATATTCTTGATCAGGACGACGAGCTGAGTCGATTGAGCTTTGTCCGTCCGTCTGTCTGTCTGTCTGTCCGTCTGTCTGTCTGTCCGTCTGTCTGTCCGTCTGTTTCTACGCAAACTAGTCTCTCAGTTTTAAAGCTATCGAGCTGAAATTTTGCACAGAGTCTTCTATTTACTGCACGCTGCTAATATGTCGGAACCGACCGGATCGGATGATTATATCTTATAGCTGTCATAGGAATCATCGGTCGGAAAATGGGTCTTAGTGAGAAAAACTTTTTTGTTTTCACTGTTGGCGTCCTCAAGATCGCCTATTATTAATATTAAATGCTTTCAAACAGATTTGCAAATTTTTGTTGAAATCGGATGACTATATTTTATAGCTGCCATAGGACCGATCGGTCGGAAAATGGGTCTTAGAGGAAAAAAAATTTTTTGTTTTTAAGTAAATAGTTCTTAAATTCGGTGATTATTAATATTAAACGCTTTCAAACTAATTTGAAAATGTTGATCGACATCGGGTGACTATATCTTATGGTTGCCATAGGACCGATCGGTCGAAAATGAGTCTTAGTAAGAATATTTTTTTGTTTTCTTGTTAGCGTCCTTAAACTTGCTGTTGACTTATTTTATATGCTTTCGAATAGATTCGCAAAATCGGGTCAAAATCTGATAACTATATCTTAAGGCTGCCATAGGGTCGATCGGTCGGAAATTAAGTCTTAGTGAGAAAAACTTTTTTGTTTTCAATTTTATCGTTCTTAAACTTGGCGTTTGTTAATTTGATATGTTTTCAAAAAGATTCGCGAAGTTTGGTCGAAATCAGATGTTTAACTGTCGAAAAATGTGTTTTAGTTGCAAAAATCTTTGATTTTTATGTAAGCGTTCTTAAACTGTGACATTTGCATTTGCAAGGGTATAAAAACTTCGGCACAGACGAAGTTAGCTTGGCCTTCTCGTTTTCATTAACGGTGTGTGAGTAAGTGTAATTTTGAACTAGTTCCCTCAGTAATATGGGGTTAATATCCATATCAGGTTTAAATATAGATTGTCCTACGTTTACACATCAAAACTATTTAAAAGAGCTCTTTAATTTTCTGATTTAATTCGTAAGACAATAAAGATCATCTCAAACTGCTTTTGAATTCACAAAATGTATTCAATAAGTTTATTTATTTAAAAGTTCCTTGTAATCTGTAGCCCTTACCACTCAGCACTTAAGCACACATCAAGTTAAGAGCCTATTGGTCTTGAACGGAAAGGTCGTGGGGTCGAATCAAATGGCAAACAAAGATTTTTTGGTTTTTATTAATGTTTTTTTTAATTTGAGGTGCTTTCAACATTGTCATTATGTTTTAAAATTAAAGTCCTCGTAAAATGGTAAATAAAAAATGGTAAACTCCAAAAGTTACGACACAACAACAACATACATAAGAAAAAAATTACTAACTATTTGCTGCCCTGGGGTATGTTTAAAAAATCGGTCGTAAAAGTGTAAAAACCTTGAAGTATCGACTAAGGGCCGTTTGTTCATGTTCCTGTTTGTGCTGAAATCGAAATTCACCTAGATTTTGCTACTAGGTGGTTTTTGTGCAATTGGTTGTCTCATGTCGGTTGAATTTCAATTTGGGCATTTGCGCCACGATCACACCGGCAGGACTGCAAATGCACTAATAGTAGATTGGCAGCACCTCTTCACTCGTCTGTTTATTGTTATGTCTATTTGGTAAGCATTTCACAGAGAAGGATAAGGGTCTTCTTCCGGAAAACTTGTTAGTATGATGGGAGATTAAGCAATAGGCCTAAACCTAAGTTCACACAATTTTGATGAAAAATTAGCTATATAGGCCAAATTGGGTAACTTTCCGGCCATATATGATCAAATTATTTGCGTATGAAACCATAGTTTTAGTTTTTAATCCTGTAAAATCTTCAATCATGATTTTTTTAATCAAAATGTTGCCAAGCTATTTGCAGGTGTGAACTTAGCTTAAGCAATGAACTAGAGGAGTTAGTATACGCATCTGTCTCTTCAGCAATGTCTGCAGGTGTTTTACTTATAAACAATTTAGACTTATTTGTTTTAAGCAGCAGTTGGTTTTAGTTTTCAAAAACTTTTCAGTGAGACCATATGAACGCAAACATAAATATACATGATTTGCATTAACATGTACATGGTTTTGAAAGCAATGAGGATAAAGTTGATGGCTACGAAAGCAAAGCAAATACAGCAAATCCACCTAGATTTGCAAAAACAGCATCATGAGAAAACTGCCCTAAAAATACTTGGTATCGTGCTAATCGTATACAGAAATTTAGATAGATAGAGTTTTAAGGGATGGGCGATGGCTGAGTGGATTGGATTGACGCCTTGTTTTTTATAACCTTGCAAAGGGTATTATAATTTTGCCCAGAAAACGCATAAAAATATTCATTTCCGACCCCATTAACTATATATATTCTTAATCAGGTCGACGAGCTGAGTCGATTGAGCTTTGTCCGTCCGTCTGTCTGTCTGTGTGTTTCTACGCAAACTAGTCTCTCAGTTTTAAAGCTATCGACCTGAAATTTTGCACAGAGTCTTCTTTTTACTGCACGCTGCTAATATGTCGGAACCGACCGAGTCGGATGACTATAGCTTATAGCTGCCATAGGAACCATCGGGTGAAAATTGTGTCTTACTGAGAAAAATTTTTTTGTTTTCAATGTTAGCATCCTCAAAGTCGTCCATTATCAATATTGAATGCTTTCAACTAGATTTACAAATTTTGGTCCAAATCGGTTGACTATATCTTATAGCTGCCATAGGACCGATCGGTCGGAAAATGGGTCTTAGTGAAAAAAAACTTTTTTTCTTTCTTTCGTACTTTCTTATTTTTTAAATTATTATTAAAAAAATATAAAATATAATTAAAATAGTATTAAAATCTTTCAAACTAAATTGAAAAACTTGATCGACATCGGGTGACTATATATTATCGACCGATCGGTCGAAAAAGTGTCGTAGTAAGAAATTTTTTTTGTTTTTAATGTAAGCGTCCTTTAACTCACTGATTACTAATTTTATATGCTTTTAAACAGATTCGCAAAATTTGGTCGAAATCGGGAATCGTTCGGAAAATGAGTCTTAGTAAGAAAAACTTTTTTGTTTTCAATTTTATCTTTCTTAAATTCGGATTTTGTTAATTTGATATGTTTTCAAAAATATTCGCGAAATTGAATCAAATGTTTATCTGTCGGAAAATGGGTTTTAGTTAGAAAAATGTTTGATTTTTTTGTAAGCGTTCTTAAACTATGACATTTAAAAACCAGCATTTGCAATGGTATAAAAACTTCGGCACAGACGAAGTTAGCTTGGCATTCCCGTTTTTTGATATTTTGGTTTGAGTCCCGGTAAAGGATGATGGATTTTCAAATTTATTTTTGATGTGAAACATATTTAGGATACAGTACATAAGATTTTAGTAGGAGTAAAATTTAATTTCAGCGTCACGTGACGCTGACGTCACGTGAGTAGTGGGTGGGAAGTGGTGGGAGTCGTACTATGTGTTATGTGTTGAATCTCAAGAAACAGCAAAATACACAGCCTGTCAAAAATTGCTGGTTTACCACAACAATTACTAGGGTATATCACAAGGGGTCGCTCACTAGCTGATGTGCGGTTAACGATGCCCTAAATACAAAATAGATTTTTTCCATCAAAAACTTCAAAATGGAGTTGACATAAATGTATTAGTCCTCCTTTTTCTCCGATCATGTGTTCTCTTTGCTTTTATGCAATTTAAAAACTCTGCTGATGAGTGAACTGTGTTCAATTCCGAAACAGCGTTGTCAAGACGTTCCATTGCTATCCCAATAATGTTGTGAGTTATCTCTGTTGAATTGTATTGAATTATAATTGACCTTTTGACCTTGCACCAAGCTTAAAAAAGCAAAAAACTTTGACCAAAATCAAAACAGGTGCCTAAAACCCAATATGTAAAACTCTAAAAGGATTAAAAGGTTCAAAATAAATATATATTTGCTAATTTTATCAACACTTTTTTTAATTCATTTTATTTTATGTCTTTCATATCTCTCTGCACCAATGTTTAGTTTGCCATAGATGCCAACTAAGCCATTCCTTAAAAAATTACATAATCAAAAACTGTTAAATTATTTTACATGCGTCTTCAACAATTAAACTCAAATCCATGCATCTATTTTGTTAAGGAAATCCCAGTAACCAGAAACCCTGTGTGGCATTCCACTTGCACCAAATTCCACACCACCATACAACATATTTTCATCATTAATCTAACCAAAAAAAATCCTAGAAGACTACCTTATGGTCTCCTCTGATCACTCACAGGCTTGCCACTGCTTGTTAGCACTTGGACTACACTTCACCCACGAGAAGAAACTTGTCGGCAATTTACATAACAAGACCAGTTCCCAAGGCAGCAGCTGCAGCAGCCAAACAAAACCCCAAACCCAGACACATACAACGAAAGACAATCAGTGGCGCTCTAGAAAACCCAGAGCCTGTCAACGCATAATCCATCAAAAATCCCAAAAAGAGACAACTGGGCAATTGTACATACACACGTACACAAGTAGTAGAAACAAACATGCCGGGTATGGATGGGAGAGGGGGGAGAGGGACCCCTTGGGCGATCGAAATCAATTTGGCGCTTTACCACACGAACGTGCTGCCTCACACATGACACGCCCACCACCACCAGTCAGTCTGTGTCTATCTGTCTGCCACAAATGCCCCACAGGAATTGCGGTACCCAGGACCAGTCTCAGGTCTTCGCCTAACTCTAATTGGGCATAATTTAAATTCCGCTCGTGAGCGCCATGAATTGTATTTAACGTTTTGGCGCTTCCCAAGTTGGTTTGTTGTCGGTAAATTTTATTTGATTTTATTTGTTTTTTTTTTTTCTATTTTACTATTTGGCTACCGCCAGGCGATCGCAGACAACGATCCGCATGGAAAACTTCCTTATTTGTTTGGAGCTGGCTGCTTAATTGGTTTTGCGCCTAGAGCCTGGACACAAAACCTCTTGATGCCTTAGTTTTGATTAGGAGGCGTCTATTAGAAAATTGAATGCGAGTTTATGGGTTTGCATTTTTCCAATGATTTTTATCCCATTTGAAAATGGTAAGCACAAAACGATGGTATGGATTGTCGTGATGTACTTTGTAGGTCATTTGGGAAGTTAAAGGAATGGCGAAAAGGTTTTTAAGTGAATCTGATTAGGAGTTTTATATGGAATCTTTTAAAGCGGATCTTAATCCGAACTGCACAAATTCGGAATTCACGCATTGGTCTTGACTCGGGATGTCATAATCTGATTTGAAAACAAAAAAAGTAAGTTCACATGTTGTTATTTGTAGTTTTTGTTTCTGTTTAGCATTGTCAAAAAGTCAAATTAGAGGTTCGGTCCAGAAATTCTTCATATCACACAAATCAAAACATTGAAAACAATCCAAACTTTAAAACCCTTACCGATATTCGAATTTCAGTGTCTTGTAGCTTTGCTTTAAATACGACTTCCGCAGTGCCCAGCATCATCTTTTCCCCATAACGGTTATGTTTCTCCACTTTATGTGGCAAGTTCCGCACCTAATTTGCATGTAATTTGTTTTTGAGCTTACTTCAGTTTCTCTACCAGCAGCCAGAAGTCAATACATTTTGTTTGCTCAGCTCCGAAAGATGCTTATCGAGGTGACAACAACAACTGAGCCAAATTGGCCAGACTCTGGCCCTGTTATCCCGACTCTGGCCACTTTGCATATAAATATCAAGTTCACGCTGTGTGTGCTCTGTTTTTGGGGGTAACCTGATCACTAGCATGCATCATCATCATCATCATCATCATCATCATCGTCCTCTTCATTGTTGTGGGATCATGTTGGCCTGTTTTGGGGTAACTGCTCTAAGTTTGTGGAAGCTTGGCAACTGTTTGACATGTTTACCACGCTTCTGGATGAGTTTCAGGTACATGAATTGAGTTTGAGTTGCTGTGTGTATGTATGGGTCTCTTATTCTGATCGGGTTTTGGTTTCAGAAAATGCGGAAGCCTTTTTTTCGGCTGCATGCGAAGGTGTCATTGTTTGTGTTTTGGGGGCATGATTGATTGGATGTTGGGACTTGAGAAGAATTTCTTAACGAAATGGAGTGGGAAGTAAAATTGAAGAAGTGAGTGTAGTTTCCGTAGCTTGAAACGTGAAAACGAGGGAACAAGAAAGTAACTGCCCTTTAAATTTTGTTTGATAATTTTAAAAAAATATTATTTGAGCGTGTTTGATGGTCTGATTGTTGAACACGTTTAGTTTTTATAATATACAGAGTACATTAAAAGTATATTAAGTTTTTGCAAAAGTATGTAACAGGGAGAACGGATGAATGTCCGGTGGTCATCATCTACAGGATTTGTACAAGTCCCACTGTGGAGGAAAGCTGGCACAGAAAAAAAAAACGTCAGGATATTTTCAATCTTTTTAATCTTGGAGTAAGCCCGGTATGAGCTGGAAAACTCCATCTCGATTTACAGGATATTCGACACAATTCAAGCTTTCAGGGAATGGCCCAAGCCTTTCGAACTTGTATCATTCCAAAATGTGCTTACTTCAATCCCCTTTGGGATCACATGTTCATAATTAAGAGAGCGAGAGCGACAAAGTTTAAGTAGCATTTTTGACATGCGGCAACAAACGATGGCGATGGTCGTGACCGATGAGATGCCATTCGATTCGTGTTCAGTGCGTATGGTCGTGGGTTCGAATCCTAGTTGAGCCTAATAAAAGTTTATATTTCTTTGTTTTTCAGAAGTTTTAAGTAAACCAAAACTGGTGTGGATCTTGAAGTGTATAAGGAGGATGTCCTACGGAATATGGCGGAGGAAAGGAAAAAGTTAGGTATCTTTCCAGGGATCAAATCAATATTACATATCGAGCTCAAAAACAATCTCGAACATTCTTAAAATGATTCTGGATTAAGATTAAATTGTTCTCGAATTTTTGCTTAATTCAATCTTTTTTAAGATTACCCCGGGATAAATGTAATCCCTTCTAGGATAAAAAAATCCTTTTTCGGAACGGGTCAAGAATATCCGGGATTACGTAGTTTTCATTACCGATTGGGAATGATTTGATCCCGTATGGATTGATTTTTTTTTGAGTGTGGGTATGATTCTTGCTGTGCTGAATTTTGTTGGTATTGCAGTTGAGTAGACGA